>CM031918.1:1170803-1653876 GCA_018703695.1 Prunus fruticosa
GAAACCTAAGTGCATACAAAAAGAGAAAGGCCTATGTACAAGAAGTCATAGAAGAAGGCTCTGGATCCATTCCGACGTTAGCAATATGACACGATCATCAAACAAGCCAACGAGGCCGATGGCCTTTTCTCCCATCAACAACCCAACCCAAACCTCCTAGATTGACTTGTAAGTTTGACTTGTAAGTTCGAAGGGTGAGAGAGAGAGAGAGAGAGAGAGAGAAAGAGAGAGAGAGAGTTGGTGCCTAAAAGAATCTCCACGCCACGGCATAATAGCTCATGTATGTGTATGTGGCTAATCTAATAGTAGAAAAGGACAAAGAAAGAAAGAAAAGGGCAAATCAAATTTGGGGTTTCATTTTCATGGGAAAATGAGCTTCAACAACACACGCTCCAAGCTAGTCGGATCCCACGACGATGCCCTCATGCTTTGCAATGGCTGTTTGTATTTTCTGGAAGGTTAACTGGTGATTTACCTCTTGAACTTGTACTTAGGTTTTAATTGACCCTGCTTTTTTTAGAAAATTAAGGGCCCAAAACTATTTGGCCAATATGCCCAACGTAAAATATGCCACTTCCATCCATTCTACCATCGAGTTGGAAGTTACTTCTCCATTTCGCGTCTCCACTCAACTCAAACCAGGGCTTCGCTATCACTTCCTTTCTTTTTGGCTCTTTTTTCCCAAATCAATTTTCCCTCCCATTTTCTAACCTCCATTTTTGTACCCTAATAAAAGGAGATCTAGGGTTTAGGGAGAAAACCCAATATTACAAGATAAGGAGGTACCTTACATCGCGCAAAAGTCGTGGAGGTCATGGGTCACAAGAGGTGAAATTCACAAGGTGAATATGGTAGTTCATGGATGGTGCCTTTAAACTCATTGCTTATCCTCTGGGAAGACTATGAAAATCCAAACATCTTTAGAATTATTGCACATTCCAGGGGAGAAGGTTTTACATTTGTGGGAGGGTAAGTTTGTAATTGAAATTTGGGTTGTTGACTAGAAATTTAGACTGGTGCACATCTTTTTTCTTTTTTTAAAAAAAAATTTTATGTATCAATTTGTTGTGACAAATGTGCAGAATATATGAAGATTTTGGATGGGGTGACCCACAAATGTGTAGAGGTCAAAGCAAATTATACCTGGGTTGCTCCGGAAAATAAACATGATCGAAGATGCATGGAAAAAAAAAACCTTAGTTTTGGGTATCTTTTTTATTGTTTGTGATAGTTTTTGGTTGATGTATGGGAAAGGCAAAGACAATGAAGGATATTTAAAGTTGCCTATGTAATATGAACTAGAAATAAAGGGGAGTGAGACTTGATGAAATGCCATGTGTGATTGTATCAGAGGTGCAATAGATGGACTTTTGGTCTTTTTGTTGAATGTAATGGCATGTATTAGTTGTGTTTTGACAATTTTGTTTCCAATAGCCCCAAAAGGTCATATTAGAAAGCAAGCGAACATATGTGTTACAACACTATCCAACCAAGACATATCCATTTCCAAGCAAAGATATCCATTACAAAACATCCTGTTTAACACTAATCCAAGCAAAACATATGTGTTCCAACACTAATCCAACCAAAACATTTGTGTTCCATGACTAATCCATTGAAATCAGTCTCAGAATCCTAGGGCCATATTGACCACAATTCATCAAAATCAAATGTGTTCCAAAACATATCCATTACAATTCAAAATCACAGTCCTAATATTTTGGTGTTCCAAAAAACCTTTAAGCTCGATGACCACATATGACCCAAATCAACAACTCTCAACTACACTCTCCATGGCCTTGATCTTTTTGCTAGAGGTACATTTTCTGAGTTTGGTTGAGAAGCATGCCCAATTTGATTTCCTCTAAGGTGCACCAGGTTTGGGCAAGTTGCCTTGTTAGTTGAGACACTTGCCCCTTCTTCTCGCATATTTGAATGACCAAAATCAACAAATCAGTGAAAATTTGGTTTTAACATTTAATTTAATTATTGAAAGCAAATCAATACATATGGTAGTACCCAAACTTTCTTCTTCTAATAGGTCTAGTTTCGATTGAAGTCTTAGGTTGATCTGGTTGTCTTACATTAACACTTGGCATACTCGTTCCTCTCCCCTACCTCAAATTCTTATTGCCCTTCCCCTGCCTCTAGCTTGTTCCTTGAACAAAAAATAATCAAAAAGTTTATATCAAATAAAGGACCAAAATTGTGCCTTCAACAAAGTTCATATCAACAAAAATAATCACAAAGTTCATACATGTCTTCCGCCTCTTCTCCATTGTTGCCACAACTTTGCAGAATCGTGACCTTCACCTCACAAGTTTTTACAACAAATGACAATTCCATATCTCCTTCAGCTTGTTGCATTTTTTGGGTATCTCAGGTTCCTTTTGCCTACTTGTTATATGTCACATCAGGAGATGTCGGCTCAGACAGAAGCACGATATTGTCCGCTTTTGGCCCCTCTCTCTACCCTCATGGTTTTGTTTTTTTGGGAACTCATGAGCAACTTCCTAATGGGTCACCATCCTTGATGTCTTAGCCCAACTTGCTTAACTTTGAAGTTCCTTTTGACTTCAAAAGCCAAGTGCAGCTCCCAAAAGGCCTTGTGCTAGATGGAAGCGAGTCTGTACATATAAGGCACATCACCCCCTCTATGTTGGTCGATGTGGGATGTTACATTATAGGTCTTCTTAGTTGTTTGTGGTAAAGATGTGGCTTGATGGGTCTATGACCTGTTTTCTCCAAGTATTTTTAACTAGGCATTGGAGATATATAATTCTCATAAGCCCTCTTATATGCAACTCTTTTGTAAAGTGAATGCACAAAGCCATAAGGACACTTCTCTCTCTTTTGGCAATTGCAACCACAAGAATGCGAACAAGGGATTCCACATAGTCCCACTTTGCAAGTGCACGTGTGCCTCTCCAAATCCACTACATACATCCCACCATGGATGTTATTAACTTGTTCTTTCCCACACCAGCATATGATGTTATGTATTGAGCACTCTAGTTATTAGCTTCTCGATATAGCCTATTAAAAGCTCATACAATTTTTAATAAGCATATCACACTTAGAATAAGTTCTGAAGTGTGACCTACTCCAATGACTTGTTGGCCTTTCTTGAAGCCATATGTTAGTTGCATCTAATTTAGATAACATCTTCTCCATTTCTGCTTCAAATGTGGGTATTGTAGTTGATCTAGTTGCTGCTTACAATCTTTGCTTCAATGCTCATCGCTGTGACAAGCAATCTTGAAATTATTGTGGAGGGTGCCTAACATAATGCTTGTGTTTAGCAATGGGCATCAAATCCCTAAAGGCTTGCCCTAAACCCTTTTGCTTATCTGGAAATGAACACCCAACCATTACCATTTTCACACTAGACATTAGCAAAGAAAATCTCATAAACCATGTCCAAGTCTCGGATATTTCTACTTCAACCAAGCAAATGCGATAGGGTACATTTCATTATTTGCATCAATACCAACTGCGAGTTAAAATCTATCCTAGATGAGTTCCCTTCATATGACAACCATCGAAACCCACAACTGGCCTCAAATCTTGCAATAAAGCCCTTCTTCAATGCACCAAAATAGATATATATTCTTTTAAATCCTGGGTTCTCCCATCGCAATTAATTATTGATTAATACAATGCTACTTGGATTGTTTGCCTCAACTCATCACAATAATCCCATAATTTTGCATCCTGCTCTTCAATTCTTCCATGTACTCTCTCTTTAGCTATGCTCTTGGCTTGTAAAACTGGTTTGCAAATGATATCTATGCCATAATTCTTCCTCACCATCTTCATGAAATCTGACATCAACATATAGGATTATCTCTCAAGTCCTCATCAAACCTTTGAGCAAGCCATGAAGAAGTGGCAAAATTGGTCTTACTGCATCCTCCAACATACATGCTAGGTTGATATGTCTTAATCCTAGTAATAGGCCCTTTGCCCACATAAGATGCATATAGCAACCAATCACGATTTACATCCCTCTTTTCTTTACCCTTTTTTCGCTACCATTTTTCTATTTCTTCTCCACCATCCTCTTGAGCATTTCGTACACATTTCTCTTCTTCTTTTTTCTTTTTTTTTTCCAGCCTTTCCACCACTTCCACACACCACCCTAACCTTGTGAGGGTCATTCTTGACCCATCGTCAGTGGCCTAGCACTTGAAACTGTTAGAATCTTATTGCCTCCCTACATTGTTCCATGTTAGCAAACTCATTCCAATATGAAATACTAGATTAAATGATTAGATTCTCCCCCTTTTAAATTGCTTGAACCTATGAGCTTTTTTTCTCCGACTTAACCTTTTTTCACAACTCTATTTTCATGGACTTCATCGTCCTCTTTTCTGAAACACTTAGAAGGTCCTCTAAATTTGTAGTCATCACTTCAAACATCACCAGGTTCTCTTTCTAGTTCTTCAACAGCTTCATCCACTACATGCCTATCAAACCCACTGTCATCTTCTGCTTCCTTTTGTTTGTCTTGTTCTTCATTCTGTTTGCTCATAGTCACTATTTATGAAATGCATGTGCTCTTCCTCATCATCCTCTCCATCAACATTTAAATCTTCTTTTCCTCATTTAGATGTTGCTACCTCATCTTTCCTCTTGAGCACCCTCATCTTCATATTCATCATTGGCATCATTGACAACGTCCACATCATCTTGTACATCTCCTTGTATCAATTGTGGTTGAAGCAACTCTGAAAGTTAAATCCAGGTACAAAGGCTTCATTCTCTAACAAGGTGGGTTCTGGCTTTTTTGTGATGTACAAACCTTGAACCCTCGATGTAGGTATATCACGCACAAACTCAAGCACATCCAAGTCTCCTGAATTGCCACATAACCCGATGTTGTGGACGTATAGTGATAATCGAGTTTTATGTGGTTGTATCCTAGTGATTTCAGCAATATCATGTAAGTCTAGCATAGAAAACTAATATGTACGAGTTGTCTTTAGTTCCGCCATTGTATAGTACCTCCCACATACTTCCCATTTTAAAATACCCCCCATGGTGAATTTCAATAGTAAATAACTATGGATCACCTACAAACAAGACAAAATTTAATTAACTCAACAACTTCAATTTACTACAACAAACCTAAATTGGAATTAAACCTAACTAACATTGGGCCACACACAGACAAAGCAAAGCACATGCTTTATTTAAATAACACTTTTTCTATAAAAAAGGGAATATTACAAAAAGGCAAGAAGATAGAAGAATCAAATTCTACCAACAACCTATGGACCACAACTACTTAAACAATGAAAAGAAAGGAAAAGTTGAAGATTTACTACGTGGGGGCATGCCCAACTGATTGTAAGATGGGGAAATTCTTGGAGAAGCAAAATCCATCTAATCGATCGTGATCTGGCTTCCTTCTTTGTCAATAAATACTTGTCAAACCCGAATTAAAAAACAAGGAATATTCTTAAGAATAAGGGGTGTAAGTCATATCATAGTTATAGAGAACAAAATCCTACAACCATGATATGATGAGAAAAAGAGCCACAAAGTAATACAAATTTACTTAACATTACAAAATTAGAGTCGCAATAGCTTGTAGTTAACACTAGGGTCTTTAACAAACGTTAACTTACAAATATTAACTACACAAATCAACAACAAAATCCTGGCGCTTCATTGAAAACCCGCTTCCTCAAACCTCGTCTTGAATCATTTGAATCTTGCACTATCTATTAGGGTATAGCATTCTAATGCCCGGTGAGTACCGTCAAACCCCTCAAAGTCAGCTGTCACGTTAATCAAAGTGGCATGCATTCAAACATCACCAAATATACAAATTCTCCAATCATACACGATAAATAAATTTGCGTATGCGGGCATCCATGAACTCACTCTCTTCTAATCCCACTAATTCATATCCTAGGGTAACAAGCCTGCATGTCCCATACCATGTGTTTTACCACTGTGGCTCCGAATCCCCTAAAATATGAACTGGGCCATCCGTCCCTTAACCCAATTTTCTTTGCTTACGAATTTCTCAACTTTCACTTATCATTAGAGGCACTGCTCCCATCACCTCAATATATTCAAGCTCTGCTCCCGTCACCTCAATATATTCCACATTTTATTTAGGATATATATAAAGCCTTCTCCCACCCTTAGATATATCTCAACGCTCACACACACACACACACACTCCAAACACCACTGTATTTCCTGATGCACATGTAGTGCAGCACAAACATTATTTATTTCTGTTGAATAATGCCAAGATAATAACAATAATATATTAGGCTTAATCACATGAATAATAATATTCACAAAACATCAAATAATATCCATGGGAAAACATCAATAATAATATTTACATAACATCAAATAATATTAGTCGAGCAAAGCAACAATAATATTCATATTTATAATACTATATAAGCACCAAGATTAAAAGTGATATAGCCCAATCATCGGGAATCAGGAAACCCTACCTCAAGTCAAACGCTAGCTAAGCATTAAAAGTTCAATCCTGAAAGTCGCGAGGTAGAACACCTAGTTATGATAATTTCCTGATTAAAATCTATTGGAAATAAGGAAACAAATTTGAGTGTCCTACTCACGCAGGTAGACCTAACACCCCAAATACACTTGACAAGTTGTTTGACCCGATTGGTACGCTCTTAATCTCACATTCCAAGCAAGCGTAGAACCAAGCGTTAAGGAAAAACTAATCGTATTCCCCTCCTATAATAGTTCTACTCTTTGGGATGTTTAAAATTAGGTGGTTCGGCTTTAGACTCATAAAGAAAATTTAAAACATCAATTTAAAACTAAAATTTCAGTTTTGCTAAATATTTGGTTGGAACACATTAACTTTGAAAATTCACAAATATTGAGTTCAAATCAAAATAATGTAAAACTTTCCGGATCACAACTAGACATAGAAACATTAAAGATGTCAAAATTTGATAAAAGTTAGGGTTAGGGAAGCATGTCAAAATAGAAACCAAAACATGTCAAAATAGAAACCAAAACAGACTAGGCTGCATAATGTTCTTTGTTTTTTTTCAGGTTTGTACACTTATTTTGAAAAATCACCAAAATTACAATTTACAACCAAACTGGATAAAAATTTCCAGATCTGAAGAAATCGAGGAAAGTAAAACATACTAAAATTTCATGAAAATCCAAGTTTAGGAAGTTTTAAAACACTTACTTCAAAATATGGTATGCAGCAGAATCAAAACAATTCCAGCAGGATAGTCTCTACTTTGAAATTTCACAAAAACATTCATTTTAAATTCAAATGGCATAAAACCAACTTTGAACTAACCCTTGAGATATTCATTTTTATGTACCAAAATCCCAAAATGAAATTGGAACAAAAATCACATCGAAATAATCTAGAACTTCACAAGGACGCCATTTGAAAGATATATATATATATACTTGAGGCATTCCAACCAAAAACTTGGGTTAAAACTAGTACTCAAAGAGACAATAAAAAGATGAGCTTCAAGCCTTCAAAGAATCATTTACTTGAGATGATAGTGACTAAAATTGAGTAATTTAATGATAAGGAACAAGCCATTTGGAGAGAAAGTACACATATCTATAACAAGAGATTCAACATAATCAATTGAACAAGTTTTGTTCATACCAATTTTAGAGAGTTATAATGATTGCATTTGGATGATCTTTGGATATGTTATAAAGAGGAGAATTTGGAGTAACTATCATGAAGAAACCATAGTGTTTTGAGCTTTTTGATATGAGTGTTTTGGACTGAAAACGAGTGGAAGTACCTAAGGTTGAAAACTATAAACAAGTTCCACTCTAAACATTCTCAAGGTGGCTATAGAAGTCCGATCAATCTGAAATTTTGATATGTTATAATAGACAGCATTTCAAACAACTTTGATGAAGGAACCAAAGTCATTTGAGTACATGAAATCACAGAAACAAACTGAAACCGAGCATACTGCTGTGAAATCAGGAAATGGTAAACTTATTTGATCATACGAAGTTTCAGAGCCTATACTAATAGGATTGAGCTGAAATTTGGATATGTTATAGGAATCATGGAAATGAACAAGTTTTATGAAGGAAGTTTTCTCATTTGAGCTTCCGAAATATGAGTTCTAGCAGCTTCAAGAAAGTGACGAATTTTGCATTTTGAAGAGGAACAAAAGAAAAATGAGGGATGAAGATAAGTGAATGAGGAAGAAGGATGATACGATGAATGATGAGGATAAGAGTGAATTTTATGATTGAAAAGCCTTAGGCTAGGTGAGTCATCAAGTTAGAAGAGGGGTTGATACAATGAATGGGGAGGAAGAGCTTAATTAGGCTAGGTGAGTCACCATTTTAGACTAGGTGACTCATCCACCAATGATGAACAACTGATCCCAAAATCAGATTTTTGAAGACAAAGTAAGTGGGAAGGGGGAAGAATGAAGGAGAAGAATTGCTTGGCTTACACGTTGCCTCCTTCCCTTTTTTACAAGGGTACTTTGGTGATTATCCACACCTAGGGGTATTTTGGTCATGTTTGTCCAACTTGAAATTAAACATACTTAATTTAATAATCTCAATTCAAAATGTTTTGATAAAATACCCATAATCTTATCCGCCATTATATTATTTTTCACTAAAATATGAAAATCCACCTTAAATTTTGGGGGTATTACAATACTTCAAGGCCAGAATGATCTGTAAAAACAATAATTTGTGAGCCCAAAATATATGATCTAAACTTTTCCAATCAAAAACCACAGCAAGCAATTCTTTTTCAATTGTAGTGTAATTTTTCTTTGCACTATTCGAAGCTCTACTTGATCGCAGATAAAACAGGCTTCTTGTCTTTTCTTTGGCCTAGCACTCTCCAATAGCACCCTCACTAGCATCACACATTATTTCAAAGGGCATAGATCAATCTGGGTGATGCATTATAGGAGTTGATGTTAGCATTGTAATTAATTTCTCAAATGCTTCTTGACATGCAAAATTCCAATCAAATTTAGCATCTTTCTCAGAAGATTATTCAATGGCCTTACAATTGCACTGAAATTTTGTATGAATCTCCAATAGAAACCTGCATGTCCAAAAAAGATATAATATCTTTAACAGTTTTTAGGAATAGGAAAATTAGCAATTAAATCCATTTTTGACTTATCCACTTCAATTCCATTGTGAGAAACAATGTGTCCAAGTACTATGCCAAATGTGACCATGAATTGGCATTTCTCCCAGTTAAGCACCAAAATTTTTCTCCTTACACCTAATAAGAACATTTCCAAGTTAGATAAACAATCAGAAAATTAATCACCAAACACAGTAATATCATCCATGAAAACTTCTTAATATTTGTCTACCATGTCACTAAATATGCTTATCATGCAACGTTGATATGTAGCTGGTGCATGCAAAGACCAAAAGTCATTTTTCTAAAAGCGAAAGTTCCAAATGGGCATGTAAAAGTTATTTTTCTTGATCTTCCAATGAAATCTCAATTTGATAATATCCTGAATAACCATTTAAAAAACAATAATACACATGCCCTGCAACTCTTTCCAAAATTTGGTCAAGAAGTGGTAAAGCAAAATGATCTTTTCTTGTGACTCAGTTAAATTTGCGATAATCAATACACATTCTCCATCCAGTAGTGACCCTAGTTGGTACCATTTCTCCATTATCATTTTCAACTATTGTGACTCCTGATTTCTTAGGAACAACCTGTGTAGGACTTATCCAATTTCTAATTGGATATATGATACCTACATCCCAAAGTTTAAGTACTTCTTTTTGTACAAATTCTTTCATTGTTGGGTTAAGTCTACGTTGAGCCTCCCTAATTGGTTTGGAATCTTCTTCAAGAAAAATTTGGTGTGTGCAAACCAAAGGACTAATACCTTAATATTGAGATAAAGTCCATCCAATAGCTGTCCTATGATCTTTCAAAACTTAAGTAACATACCTTCATGCAAAAGCTCTAGTTTAGAATATATTACCACAGAATAGGTCTCATCTCTTCTACCAGAAAAGCATATTTAAGTCTAGCAGGAAGAGGTTTCAATTCACACCTTGGGGCTTCTTCTCATGATGATTTTGTCTCATCACTCACAGTTGGCAACTCCTCATATTTTGGTACCCAACCATTATGTTCTTGTACCTCGCAAAATCCAACAAAGAACTAAGATATTGTACTTCAAAATCTTGTGCAAAATTACAATCCTCATTTACTAAACAAATTTGCAATGGATCAAAGAAAAAGAAGTATTAAAGCAATTTTGAACAATTGTCTCGATCATGTAAACTTCTTTGTATCTTCATTGTTTGAAAGTTGCTTGCATATGCTGAATATGTTGAGTTCCAATGTCATGTTCCCAAATGATAGTTGCATAAGTCCATTCCTGCAATTTATATGAGCATTAGATGTAGCAAGAAATGGTCTACCAAGAATAACCAGGAATTTGAGAACTAGAATGCACAAATGGCTTAGTATCCAAAACTATAAAATCGAATCTGGAAAATAAATTTGTCTACCTGGAACCAAGTACATCTTCCACCATACCTCTTGGGATTTTAACTGACAAATCCGCCAATTGCAATGTTCCTGAGGTGAGTTTTAATTCACCAAGACCTAATTGCTTATAAACTAGGTAAGGCAACAAATTAAGAGTAGCACCCAAATCCAATAAAGCTTGTTCAATGCTAAAATTCCCAATAATACAAGAAATTGTAGGACAACCTGGATCTTTGTACTTAAGTGGAGTATTAATTTGAAGAATTACACTTCCATTTTTAGTTAAAAATGCGGTCTTATCAACATTGTGCTTTCTTTTGATAGTGCATAAACCCTTTAAAAATTTTGGATATGAAGGAATTTGTTTTATAGCATCCAAAAGAGGTATATTGATTTTCACTTGTTCAAAATCCTCCAAAATTTCAGGATTTTGTTTTTTATTTACAGCCTTAAGTGCTTGTGGGAATGGAGCACGGAAAAGGGCACTTAAAAATTTCAGAATCATTGTTTTCTTTTTCATAATTTTGGATTTTTCTAAATTCTTTTTATTTTCAACTTTTTCTGAATCATCTTTCTCAATTATTTTCCCACTATAAAGAGTAGTGGTAGTCTTCACATCACTACTACAAAAAGGGCAAGAGACGACCAGTAAACAACGACGTACCAAAAAACCGTCGTTGTTTTTAAAAGACGACGGTAATAAAAACCCGTCGTAGAAACATACTTTAAACACCTAAAAAACGGGTACATGTATAGATATTTTAAACCACGACGCACCAAATTAAAAAGCGTCGTCTTATTACAAAGGTATTTTTAGAGTTAAAATCTGAACATAAAAACAACGGCATCTATGAAATCACCGCGTCAAAAGTAAAGACGAAATGAAAAAAAAACGCCGTGTTAACTAATTAATAAACACGACCCAATTTTCTTTAGTCAACGATGCATAAATTCAAAGAAATCTACGACGGTTAATTACCAAAAAATTCTGCGATCCATAACTCTATTGTCTTTAGAATTTACTACGAACGACGGTTGTAGATTAACGACGTACAAATTTTTTACCATTATTCGTCTATCATTACCAGAATGAACTCTATTCCTCATCATAATCGAACCATTATTCGTTTTTTACCATTGTTCTGTGTAATTTAAAAATCCACGTCGGTTATTCTTTAATGGAATCCACGTCATATAATTTTATGGAATCCCCACGTCGTATAATGTAATGTAATAAACGTTAGTATATTACCAGAAAAACGACGTGTTAAATAATATACCATGACGCGAAGATTAATTTATTCGACTTATTATTTTGGAGTATCTACGTATGTGACGTACAACACTCCTGTAGTATTTATTTTGCACGTCCTAAGTTCAAATTACCGTCGTATTTGTTCAATTTATACGTTCTATCTTCTCTGTAAACCACCGTCTTATTTTTATAGCTTTTAAAATTAATTAATCTTTCTTTTATTTTGGTAATATCTTTCTTAACACAAAACAAAAATTTAATTCTCAATCCTCAACAACATTTTCATCTTAAAAGGCAAATCTCTTCGTGTTAAATATTGATCAATATTTACACAATATATGTACACAAATTTGGCAAATACATCGTAGTTTTTCTGCCTTCACCCTGGAGCTTGTTAGACTGTTTCTTCCTCTCATATGCAAGTTGGGCCATCTCCTTCCTCTTGTTCTCAAGCTCCTGCACAGCCCAGATGAATATCTAATAATTTCAGAAAATCAAAATCAACAACGTATGAAAAGCTCACTCTCCTCGATTTTCTTGGTTACATTGTAGTCCTCTTTCCACAGTGATCGAGCTTGAAAACTCCTGTGTAGCAAGGGTGGAACCGTCTTAGAACCTGTTGTGGGTTGTGCCTTTGGGGTGGGGAGAGTGGGGGCTGGGAAGAAGCTGGGAAGAAGGAAGGAGGATGTAGCAAACCCACACGCAGGGTTCTAAAGCTGGTTCCACCCTTGCTACATAGGAGGATGTAGCAAACCCATGTTGGTCTTGTGAGAGATCATTCTCCGAACCCATTTGCTTTCAGAAAGACAATATCCTTTCTGTTCGAGACTTTTCTCCTTCTGTAGAGACAGAATGACAAGTCAATGAAGGACCTCTGGGTGCAAGAAAAAGTTGAAACCCTAATTCAAAAATGAAGACAAAATAAGAAAAGAAAAACCCTTATTTATAAACAAATCTTATATACCACGTCAGTTATTTTAAATTCTCGACGTTTATATGAAAATATAAACGTCATTTAAACCTAAAAGAAGGTCGTATAAATAAATTAACGACGCTATATAAAAACGACGTTGTCATATTTTGGAAAAATAATTTATTGTGTAATTAAAAACTTAACACGTCGGTATGAGTATTTAAAACGACGTGGTATATATTTTTCACGTCGTTATTATTGAGTATAAGGTCGTTGGGTAAATTGGAAATGACGTCATTCATCTTTTTTTGAAGAAAAATGCGTCGTGTAATTAGACATTAAAACGGCGGTTAATTAAAACCTTGCGTCGTGTAAAGTAATATAATATGGCAATGTTAACCTATAGCGCCGTATAATGTTTTATACTAGGGCGCTTCTATTAATAGCGTCGTTTTATGAAACGGATTGTTATTATTTTAAACTTATCGCCTTCTTGACCCATACTTGCACTGTTTCCAATTCAGAGAAAAAACTTTTAAGCTTCTCTCATTATTCATTCTCAAAGCGCTGTTTCAAACTTTCAAGCTTATCTAGAGAGAAAACTTTTCCTCTTCCTCTCCTCTTCGTCTTCGTCTCTGAACTGAAACACCAAACTCCAGGAGAAAGCTTTCATCGCAAGCAAAGGGTAAGCATTTCTGGAGGATTTTTGTTCAGTCTTTTGCATGCGCATATCATTTTCGTGTTTTAAAATATTTTTACATTTTTTCTTTCCAAGTTTGATAAAATTTGCAGACAAAGACGGAAAGTTTCCAAGTTTGAACACTACTCTATTCTTTTAATTCAACTAAATAAGACGATGGTGGCTTGTTATTTATAGTCTTATAGACCACGACGCTTCGTGAGCCACCCTAGCGTCGTGTGAAAGTGTTCTTCGTTGTTTTTTAAAATGATATTCTTTTTTTGTATTTGATTTTTAAGGATATATTCATCAGGTTTGATTTTCTAGAACAATGGTTTTTGTTTTGAAAATCTTTTTTAATTATTTTTCTGTTTTGAAAATATTTTACGTTTTTCCTAATTTGTTTTTGTGGTATAACGACGGTATATTAATATTTACGTCGTTTATTTCAATACCACGGCAAATGTTTTCTTAGTAATGTCGTTGTAATATTTAATACTCTGTTTGTTGTGATTATATAATAAGACGTCGGTTATTTATTATTTACATCGTTGTAATATTTTATAGCGTCGGTGGTTAATTACCGTCGTGAAAATTTATTATTACGTCGACTGTTTTGTTATTACGTTGTTTGAAATATTATAATACGTCGTAATTTATAAATAATCGTTATTTTTTCTTTATTTCACTGATACATTTTCACTTGTAGGTTTGATTTGTCTGTAACCATGGTTTCTCAATCCCAAAGGAGTCTGGCTTTAAAAAAAATAATTCTAAGGAACTTAGACTTGTAAATCCTCAAGCAAAGTCCTCGAAGAAGATGAAGTTTGTTTCATCTTCTGAGGGCAGAACCATCCAAGCACGACAACATTTTCTAGAGGAGGCAAAGTTAGGGAGGAGGGGTATAAGCACAATGCCCCGTGTTGTGAAGAGAAAATATCATAAAATCAAGCCTGTTATTGAGTACAATGACATGGGGAAACCATTTGGCCTTGCACATAGTGAAATGCAGTCCTACATTGGTTGGTTGGCACGCACAGAGTCCCACTTGTGGACAAGAAATGGGCTCAAATATCCAAGGATATAAAAGAGCAGATTTGGGAAGCCGTTGAAATGGCTTTTGTGGTTGGTCAGAGGGCAAGCAAATTGTGCTATCTTCTTCCGCCAAGAAATGGAAGGATTTCAAGTCTACACTAACGAGGGTTCATATCCTTCCATTCATCAAGGAGAAGGAGAAATTAAGGCAACCCCCTGAAACATACAAATTCATAGAGAAAGCTCAATGGGATGCCTTTGTAGCTTCAGAGGTTATCTGAAAAATTTGGGGCTGTGCATGAAGAACAATCACGGAGGAGGGAGGAGAAACTTGAGTACAATCATCGATTCTCTGAAAAGGATATGTTGGTTTTAAGGAGCAATTGAAGGAAATGATGCCTGGGGTAGATATTGATCGATCTACCTTATGGAAAAAAGCTAGAGAAGACAAACATGGTAACATCCCGGAATTAAAAAGTCTCCAGAGAAAGCAAAATTGATTGTAAGCATACTCACTCTGGTTAAAAAATTTATCATTACCGCTGTTATATTTTTGTGTCGTATGAAAAATATTACTACGTCGAAATATTTTAAAACACGTCGTTAAAGGCTGAATATGGAATCACTACTCTGTTTTTTGTAATTGTATCATAAGACGTCGTTGGTTTATTATTGACGTCATGTTAATACATTAATACGTCGGTATTTAGTTCAGCGTACGTCTGAAATATGTATATTACGTCGATTGTTATGTTATTGCGTCGTCTAGAAATGTTATATTACGTCGATTTTTTATAAATAACCGTCGTTTGTTTCCTTATTCTGACTTTTTATTATGTCTTTTTGTTAGGATGATTTGCAAAAGCAAGTCTCTGAAGGCACTCTTTCTCTAGGAACCAATGATGTTTTGACATTGGCTTTGGGTCCGAGCATCCAGGAAGAGTTAGAGGGGTAGGGGCTGGGATATCTCCTAAGCAATACTTCAATATACCCAGACAATAGAAGGTAAGGTTTGCCGATCAATTGAAGGAAAGTGTAAGACTTGTCCTTCAAGAAGAGACTTGAAAATGGAGGCTAGGACCAAGCAATTGGTAGAAGCTGAAAGGGAAAATTTCCTGAGTCAGCTTTCCTCACTCATCCCCAATTTTGATCCAAGCGTGCTCGAAATTGAATACAATGTCCCAAATCCAAGGGCAAAGTCCCAAAAATCCAATGTTGGACAAAGCAGCTGCTCTGGGGCACTTGATGTTAAGCCCTACAATTTGAGGAGGATAGTGCAAAGAATGGGGAAAGGCGGGAAGAAATGGTAATGTCTTTGAACTTTGAATTCTATGTTTCTCTGTTTATATTTCACCGCGTGTAAAGCCCTACCACGACGCTTTTTTATTAAACCGTCGTTTTATGTCATTTAAACGTTTGTAATTATTACATCCTGTCTTCTGTTAATTTTTACAACGACGGTTTATTTATTTGTTTTTAATTTTTGTACAATGTCATTTATATATTTCTTTATTTTTTAAAACGGAAATTAGGGGAAGTGGAAAAGAGAGTAGAAGGAAAGATACTTGAGACAGTGGAATAGGTAAATTCTCAATACCGTCGTAATAAATTAATTACCACGATGTTTATTATTTAACGTCGTTGAATGAATTTTACACGTCTGTAATTATTACATACCGTCGTTTGTGATTTATTACCACGACGGTTTAATTTAATTTTTTACTTTTTGTACAATGTCATATATATTTCTTTATTTCTTATAACAGAAATTAGAGGATGTAAAAAGGCGTACAAAAGATAGAAGAAGAAAGAAAGATGAAAATGTAAATTCTCATAACTTTGCCTTTTCCATTTGTTTTTCAATTTTTCAGACTTCTATATTTTCTTTTAAACCGTCGTTTGTTTTAAATTTCCACTGCAGTTTTTATTTAATTGAATGTTTAAATTGTTGTAAAAGCTTACATATCGTCGTAGTATATGAAAATACCACGACGTTTATTATTTAGCGTCGTTTAATTAAATATAGACGTTCTGTAATTCTTAAACGTTTGTTATTCAGTACCACGACGGTTTAATTAACTTAAGACTACGGTTTCTTATTTAAACCGTCATATTTATTTATTTACCACGTCACTTTATGTTGCTTTATTTCTTCGACAGGGAGTCTGAAGTACCAGATTATTCAAAGATGGAGTTGCCATCTTCTTTACAATCCCTTTGTAGTTATGTTGAATCGACACTAAAGCCTAAGGAGAAGGCTATGTCCTTTACAATTGAGAAGGAGGTGTTTGGCTTAGAACGTAATACTTTCGTCTTGCATGAAGATATTACCCAATTTGCTGGCATGGAGGAAATTGGGGCTACTATAGTTGCAATCTATTTGAGGTTTGTCCTTATCAAATTTTCATTTGACATTGTTGAAAAAAAAAAAAACACTCATGGTTTCAATTCATATATTTAGATGCCTTTTTGATCATTTGAAAGCTGCAAATATGGTAAATATGGTTGGCTTTATAGACCCTACTCTAGTTAGTGCCGGCACGCTGGTTCATTGACTGAAAGATCACATATCGTAGCCAGTCGTCTTCAAAAAACATATGGTGAACAGATTTTCATGATGCCTTACAATCCAGGGTTAGTCTCCAAACAAAAAACAGGATTTTGTTTGTATGATGTTCTGCATATAACACTATTTAACCTTTATATTTTTTTTGTGCAGCCGTCATTGGGTCTTGATCATTGTGAGAGCAAAGAATGAGACCGTCTATTTTCTGGATCCACTGCCTGGAAATCGAGTGGTGGATGAGGACGGGAAAAACATAGTGAACAGTGCTATAAAAATGTATAATTCACACATAGGTAGAGTAGGCCGTAAAGCACCTCTTTGGAAAACTCTCCCGGCACTCCAAAGCAACCAAGCAGTGTAGAATGTGGGTATTATGTCATGCGCTTTATGAGAGACATCATCTTGGATCCTTCCCTGGAATTTGAGAAGATGGTAAGAAGAAAATTTTAGATTTATTTTTATGTCAGTTTTATATTATCAACGACGGTAAATTAACGACGATTGTTTTTTTTGTTTCAGGACGATGTTTTTTGGAAAAGGGCGCTTCTAAAAATTTCACCTCGACCTAAAATTTTCAGATTTCGCTCTAACTTTTATACTTGTAACCCTAAACCAAGTTGGCCATAGTCTGTGTCCTAAAACATTTCGCTCCGCTCTCTCACTTCAACTCTAATTCAAAGTTTGGGCTCTACGTCGAATCCAAGTTGGCCATAATTTGTGAGCTCTGCCTACCTGTAAGTACAAACCCTAATCTCATGCTTGTAAATTCATTGAATGATATTCAGTTATGTGGTAAAGGGTTTTGTGATTTTTTAATGTTGTCGACGGTATGGGTTAATGGATTTAATGTTTAATGTTTTCATGAATCGGGAATGGATTTAATGTTGTTGGATCTTTAAATCACTCTCTGTTATTATGAATCAGGAATGGATTTAATGTTTTCATGCTTAGTATATGTTGGTTTTGTGCTTAGTATACGTGTTCTTAATACCCTACATAAAAATTAATGTATATGTTGGGTTCTAAATATATTTTGGGTTCTTGAAAATAACTGGGATTTCGATATCTTTTTTTATGCATACGACGATGGTTTAAAAAACCGTCGTCTTAAATATATACCACGGCGCTTATTTTAACTACCGTCGTGGTTTAAGTTCGCTGGTGTCTGTTTCTTGCTAGCATTAGACGACGTATTTTAAAACCCGTCGTATATATATGTGTAATACGTCTGTTGTTGTTTAAAAACCGTCGTCTGTTTACTTTATTATTTGCTATTAAGACCTTATATAATCTGCTATAGTGATAGTCATTGCTTCTCTTTTCACCTTATTATAGATAATAGGATATAGTGTCCAAGATGGATAAGTCATGGATGCACTCGGATAGAAGATCGAAGGCATATGAGTTAGGGGTGGAAGCATTTTTGCAATTTTCTGTAGAAAATCTTCTAACTACAACGCATATTCCTGTTGTCCATGTGTCAAATGTACGAATTTGAAATTGTTTGGGGTTGGAATTATAAGGGATCACTTATACTTTAATGGAGTTGACTAAAGCTATAAGAATTGTACATTTCATGAGAACCTTGGGAACCAACTACTAATGCTAGTAGAAATGTTGAAGAAGATGATGACCATAGTAGGTACAGTTTTGTGTTTGAAGAAATAGAGATGGATGATAATGATTTTGGTGATTTTGGATCCGATCCTTATGAGTTTGCTAATGTGATCGGGATGGAGATCAACCATTGTACCCTGATTGTAGAAAGTACACCAAGTTATCGGCATTAGTGAAGTTGTATAATTTGAAGGCAAAACATGGGATGAGTGATGTATGTTTTCCAGAATTATTGATACTTTAGCGTAAGTTGCTTCCAAGAAGGAAATACAGTACCGGTCTCTATGTATGAGGCAAAAAAGACTTTGTGTGCATTGGGGCTGAGTTATGAGAAAATCCACGTATGCCCCAATGATTGCATCTTGTATAGGAAGGAGTATGAAGATTCAGCTGATTGTCCTACTTGTGGTATCTCAAGGTGGAAGGAAACCAAAGATGGGTTCTTGAAAGAGGGTGTGGCAGCGAAGGTGGTGTGGTATTTTCCTCCAATTCCAAGATTTAAAAGGATGTATCAATCACATGAGACAGCTAAGAATTTGACTTGGCATGCTGCTAGAAAATCAATTGATGGTCAGATGTCTCATTCGGCGGATTCCCGTCTTGGAAACTTGTTGATGATAAATGGCCCGAGTTTGGTAATGAGCGAGAAACTTGAGATTGGCTCTTTCATCTGATGGATTCAATCCCCACAGTTCTCTAAGTAGCAGATATAGTTGCTGGCCAGTTATCTTAGTTACATATAATCTCCCACCATGGCTGTGCATGAAACTAAAGTTCATGATGTTGACTTTATTGATTTCCGGTCCTAAACAACCCGGAAATGATATAGACGTCTACTTGGAGCCTTTGATTGATGATTTAAAATCTCTGTGGGATGGGATTAGAGGAGTGTATGATGCACATATAGGAGAATACTTTACACTCAGAGCTGCATTCCTGGACGATAAATGATTTTTCCGCCTATGGAAACTTATCTGGTTGTGTCGTTAAAGGATATAAAGCTTGTCCAATATGCGGCGATGATACACCTAGTCATAGGTTGAAAAATGGCCACAAAATTTGTTATATTGGGCATAGAAAATGGTTACCCATCAATCATCCATATAGGAGGCAACGTGCAGCTTTTAATGGGAAAACCTGAATATGTCACGCCTCTAGAGCCATTAACGGGAGAAGAAGTGCTGCATATGGTTGAAGATATTAATTACAAATGGGGCTCAAAAAATGGGGAGGTGGAGGTGAAAATGATGGTGACAGAGTTTGTTGGAAGAAAAAGTCAAAATTCTTTGAGCTTGAGTATTGAAAATACCTTCCAGTGAGGCATGTCCTAGATGTTATGCACATTGAGAAGAATGTTTGTGATAGTATCATTGGTACATTGCTGGAGATCCCAGGAAAAAATAAAGATGGGATTGCTGCTGAGTTAGATTTATTGAACATGGGGGTCAAACTGATTTGCAACCGAAGTATGGAGAAAGACGTACTCGTTTGCCTCCAGGGCCTTGGAATTTGTCAAGAGCAGAGAAGAGAGCGGTTTGCAATTCTTTCTATGGTATGAAGGTCCCTGAAGGTTATTCTTCAAATATAAAAAATCTTGTATCTTTACAAGATTCAAGACTTCTTGGCCTTAAATCACATGATTGTCATACTTTAATGCAACAATTGCTACCTGTGGCAATTCGTTCTGTTTTGGAGAAGCCTGCAAGGTATGCAATAACTCGTTTGTGCTTCTTCTTCAATGCTATATGTGCAAAAACGGTTGATGTTTCCAAGCTAGATAAGTTGGAAGAAGATGTAGTAGTTACTTTGTGTTTGCTTGAAAAATACTTTCCACCTTCGTTCTTTGATATCATGGTTCATCTAGTAGTACATCTTGTCAGAGAAGTTCGTCTATGTGGGCCAAGTATATTTTAGATGGATGTATCCGTTCGAAAGATATATGAAAGTTCTAAAGGGGTATGTTTAGAACCGTACTTATCCCGAAGGTTGCATTGCGGAGCGTTATATAGCTGAAGAAGCTGTAGAATTTTGCACTGAACATTTATCTGATATTAGTACAATTGGAGTGCCATCAAGTCAGAAGATAGGAGTTTCAAAGCCATTATCAGGGTTGCACAGTGAAGCTTAGTTGATCGGGACCTGTTGAACCAAGCACATCTATATGTCTTGGAAAATACGGAGGAAGTCCTACCTTATATCGAGTATGAGTTTTATTCTTTAAGTTTCCATTTTAAATCATTCCTTATGTTTATCTTATATGTTTGGGACCGTAATGCTTGAATTTTTCGTGTGATGTAGGGAACATATGATCCACATCAAGGCCGCTTATCCAAAATTTAGAAAGAGAACAAAGTGGCTGCAAGATAAGCACAATAACACTTTTATTCAATGGCTACACTTCAAGGTATATGTTATTCAATAACATATTGGACTTTTAATTTTCATCTTTCTATGTTAGATTGAATTAAGATATGATTAATTTGCAGGTTCAAAGTGAACTTGATGAGGGAGACAATCATGGGGTATCAAAAAATTTAAGGTGACTAGCAGCTGGTCCAAACATGGCCGTGCCATTATATAGGAACTATCTTATTAAAGGTGTTAAATTTTAACATCAAGGCACAAGATGATGTGCGGACAGTTCAAAATAGTGGAGTTTATTTACTTGCACATACCATGCAAGTTGCTAGTGCCAAGGATAAAAACCCAATTCTCTCAAATATGGGTTTTTATGGTGTCATTCAAGAAATTTGGGACCTTGACTACCAAAAGTTTACAATCCCAGTCTTTAGGTGTGATTGGATAGATAGTACTTCCGGCCTTATAGTCGACGAACTTGGATTTACCCTTGTAGATTTGAGTAAAATTGGACATAGGAATGACCAATTTGTTTTGGCTTCTCAAGTCAAATAAGTATTTTTTGTTGACGATCCGATGCATCCTGGTTGGTCGGTAGTGTTATCAATGCCTAATAGAGAATATAATGATGTTATTGGTGATGATGTCTTAGGTGATGTGAGAATTGAGTGTGAGCCATTTACTAAAGGGATGCCAAATGTTGACACATTTGATGAACTAGTGGGTGAGTTTGGGAGTCAAAATATTGAAATGGGTGTGAAGATATATGGATTGAATGATGCTCTTGTAATTTATGAAATTACTTATGCCCTAAACAGCACTACTGTATGACATTAATTTTGTAATAAATTGTAATGTGTTTTCTTCACTTTTAATATGCAGGTTTTGGCCACAAAACAATCAGTACATTAAATACTGGTTCAGTATTGTTTGCGCTAAAACTAGACAGGTAGTAAGTAGGCCAACTTAAAGATGAGGTGGATGCTGAAGGTGAGGACCCTCAGTATGTAAGAGCATTTAGGGTTAGACCCAAGAGGAAGAAGAAGAATGCCGAATGCTGAAGGTAGGAAGGCTGGAGGCTGAAGGCTGAAGGCTGAGGATCTGGCTGAAGGCCAATGATCCGTGGGCTTGTAAATAGGCTCATGGGTAAACCCATGGGGCCCAGGAGCCTGCCCGACTCCTCTTGTGTTTCTCTCCCCTTCTTGAAGGAGAGGGGTCTTCTTTTATAAGTGAGGAAGAGCCCCCTCCTCTTGTGTTTTGTCGATGTGGGATTCTCTTCCCTTTGGCTTGGGAGTGTTTGGGAGTGCTTGGCCAGATATTGTACAAACAAGTATTATAAAATGACGATCCTCATAAAACTGTGAAAAACATACGTCTATTTTCATAAAATTGTCAATAAAAAATGACATTTCGGAGCATTCAATGACGGCATTGAATTTACCGACGTCTAAAAGCGCAGTAAAATGGGAGAAAGACGACGGTATTGTGAAACATTTATTAATGATATCACGTCGGATAAGCATAAAGAGCCGACATGTAATTACAAATAACACGACTCTAGGTACCAGAATACCGACATCTAAAAGGATAGATATCGAACATGTACAATACAAACGACGACGTCTTAGATCAGTGAACTCGTCCATAACAAATAAAAAACGTCGTCTTAAAATTTTACCACGTCACTTGTTATATCAAAAACGAAGTAAAAAACAACAATTCACGACGTAATTTGATATCCAGAGGTAAATTTGTCGACATAAAAAGATATTTGGACGTCGTTCTTTTACAAAAACAACGTTATATGCAATATCCATGTCTTTTTTTTACTCTTCCATCGTTAAACATACTTTCCACGTCGATTGGCTGGAAACCTTCGCGTCTCAGATGGATTAGACGATTACTAATTTGGTAAGGACGACGTATAAATAGAGAAAAACACGACTGTCTTTTGCATGATGACGACGTTGTATATAAAATACTACGACGTTTATAGAAATAAATATGTCGTCAGTCATGAGCCTATCATATTTTCCACGTCGTTTATTTTATATACAAAGAAGTGGAAAACCAATTTCACGACGGTTATAAATATATATGCGACATAGTATATCTTAATAACGTCGTATTTTATTTATTTAAAGACGTAGTATACTTATGTACACGACTGTGTTTGTATAAAAAGGTCGTCTTTTCTTATCCTTAACAATTATTTTGCTCATTTTTCAGTATACAGACGTCGATTTGTTTTGTTTGGGACGTTGTTTGTTGTAACAACGACGGTTATTTACCCTATTTCACGACGTCAATATTAATGGAAAAAACGAAGTGGAAAAACTATTTCACGATGGTTATATGAAAATATTGGACGTCGTATGTTTGAATAACGTCGTTATTTATTTATTTGAAGACGTATTTTATTTATTTACACGTCGTAGTTTGTATAAAATTGGTCGTCTATTCTTCTCCATGACAATTTTTTGGTTCATTTTTCAGTATACAAACGTCGGTTTTTTTTTGTTAATGACGTTGTTTGTTATAACAACGACGGTGATTTGCGTCGTGGTTTGACTATGCAAAAGATGACGGTCGATTTTACGACGGTTTGAAAAACCCAATACACGACGGTGAATTCCCGTCGTCTTTTTCCTTTTTCTGTAGTAGTGCATGTTCATGCTTATTTTCATTCAAAGAAGAAGAAGGGGTAATTAACTCTAACTGTGCATATGGATTGGGTTGGACTTGAGAAGGAAATTTACTCTTTTCTTGAATTAATAGTGAAGAAGTGAGTTTGGAAAGAGTGCTCTTAATCTCACCAATGTCTTGTGCATTCTTTGAATTTGTGGCAGTTTGGCTTTGCATGAATTGCTTCATAACATCTTCCAAATTTGATGACGATGATTGTCCTTCCATCTATAGAGAATAATAAAAAGAATTAGATTTTGGTTGAGGCACATTGTTATTAGTATTATTTCTTCGATTGAAATTTGGGTGGTTTCTCCATCCTGGATTATAAGTTTCAGAAAGAGTGGATGGTTTTTTAAATTGATTCACAAAGTTTGCTTGATCATGCAACATTTCTCTGAAAGCTGGAAGTGTTGGACACTCTTTTCTTAACAAACTTCACAAATCTCAAAAATTTCTTGACTTGAAATTGAATTAACATTTTGAGGCAATTTTGATTTTAGAGTTTCAACTTCCCTAGCCATTGCTTCCAATTGAGCTTTGAGACTACCTTCCTCCTTAAGGTGATAAATACCGCCGTTGGAAGGATTAATAGAAGATTTTGCCGTTTGGGAATTATGCTCAAATGTGTTGGGAGTGCTCCAAATCTAAGATTTCTCTGCAATTTCATTAGGAAAATCAATAATTTCTTAAAAAATTAGTCTTTTCAAAGAATTAGTCTTTTGAATTGAGAAAAATTTCTTAAAAAATTCAATATGCATTTCAAGCCATGTTCCAATTGTTCTTGGCCTTAGAGAATAAAGCCAAGTTTTCGCTTTATCTTTCAATGAAAATGAAAAAAAAATTAGCAAAACTATATCAACCTACACCCTTGTGTTGGAAAAGTTCCACAAACTTCCTCAAACTCACACACGTGTGAGTATGGATTTTCAAATTCCACTTCATGAAATATTGGTAAAAGTTGTATCATGCCCGGTTTAAAATAAAAAATTTGACCATTTATGGCGCTCTTGTACGAGCAAGATGTAAATAATCATGTAATGTCCTAACAAGTAGATTCTCATCGTTATGAACACTATGATTCTCATCATTATAAACACTATGATTATCTTCATCATTTTGGGCCACTTCCAATACATTATTATTATTATTATTATTATTATTATTATTGTTCTCAGTCATTTGTAATGAAGTTTGGTCAAATTGAGGTCTCTTTGTAAATCTACCAAACCGATCATGATATCTCATAAACAAAATAAAGAAGCAACAGATAAAAAAAACTAAACTAAATTTTTTATTTTTTTTATTTATATTTTTTTAAACTAAGACAAAAGCAAACAAAAAAACACCAAAAATGAAAATAAAAAACAGAAATGAAAAATTGAGTTTGATAAGCTTTGGAAACTAAAACCGCAAACCTTAATAATGAATTTCCTTGTGCTACTTTTCACTTCACTGCTCCCAGGCAATAACGCCAAAAACTTGTTGCGTCTACCCAAGTGTAAGTAGTCACACGTAGTAATAATCTTGGAAGTCCAAGTATAGTATCCTCAAGGAGAAGGCAGGCAAATGTCTGCACACAAAGACATAATTAAACGTATCAAAATAAAAGTGACAAGCAAAATGGAAAACTAACTTGATTTGATTGTTGTAGAGATTGAGTTTTAAAATGAAATATCAATAATGGAAATGTTAAGGCATCAAGGTTCAATTCTTTAAGCAAAATATGTTTCATGCTCTTTAATCCAAATTATAACTCGATTAAAATTATCATTGAGAAACTTTAACCGGAAGATAAAGAAATTAAAACCAATTTAATTTTTCGATGTTCTTTTTTATTAACGATTGTTTAGAAAATGGAATTGCTTATTATCTACTCTTTTAATTTAAAAGCATGTTAAGTCAGTTCTTAACAATGAGAAAAATATAATTGAACTTATGAAAAGATAGTAGCATTTAACATCAATCAAAATAAAAGGATATGAAAATATTGAACAACCAAAAATAAAAGAATTTAGCAATTCATACCGTATATTGGATTAAAGAACAATTCACAAACTAACTCAAAGGACATTCCCTTTAGCCTTAGCTAGAGTTCTAGCAACTCAAAGGAAAACATAACTAAATTCTGAATGAAATGTGTTTGCACTTAAAACTTAACGGATAGAAATGAGTGCAACTTACAGGTGTTGTGGACGATCGAAGGGATCCGATTGAGCGTCCAAATGCAGATTCTTCTTATCCTTGGCTGCTAATCCTGAATGGAAAGAAGCCGAGACTCGTAAGGTCTATGGAACCGATGTGGAACCAGCCTAAGACCCTCCGATGCCAAAGTAAGTTTGTTTCTAAGAGCTTTTGCTGTTGACAATATACTGAGCATAAAAGTCAAGCTGAAAAGTCTTACCCTTGCATTGTTGTGAAGGGCCTTATTTATAAAGGGCATTTTGCATGCTCTTAGTACTCAATTCCGATGTGGGACTCGTGGGAGGGCCTGAGGTTGACATGAGTCCTTAGATATTTTGGGGCGGGTGCTCAGAGGTTAATTCTATAGAATCGGTAAGCGATGCCGATTACATGTTATGCTAGATCAGAAGCGACGGCTCCTGATTCCAGATACCATAATCGGTAGCCGATACCATTTCTATGCTCTGATCAGGAGTGGGGGCTTATTGAAGTGAGACGGCGTCATCGGTAGACTATGCCGTTTGTTCGGAGCCTTGGGCGCTTGGGGTCATCTGATCCACGTGTCACTTAATGAGGGGAGGGTCAGATACGGTACAAACAGGAGTCCCCCAAGTTACCGATTGAGAAGCGACTTCTTGGTTGGGGACTTGAACTTGTCTTCGGTGTTCTGATCCGGATTCCGTGGTCTTGTTATTGCCGATGGTGGCGTGTAGTCCCCAAGTGACCGAGCGAGTTAGCTTGGAAACAGACTGCATCGGACACCGAATGGTCTGAGAGTGATACCCCACGGCTGTGCGCTTGCCGTTCGGCGTGAGGGTGAATGAAAATTCACAAATGAGCGCCTCCCGTTCGGCACATCTGGCGTTCGGCACATGGGGTGAGTGAAAACTCACGACTGTGCGCTGCCGTTCGGCACGAGGGGTGAATGAAAATTCACGCTGAGCGCCTGCCGCTCGGCACATCTGGCGTTCGGCTCATGGGGTGAGTGAAAACTCACGACTGACGCCTCCTGTTCGGCACGAGGGGTGAATGAAAATTCACAAATGAGCTCTTGCCGTTTGGCACGCGGCGTTCGGCTCATGGGGTGAGTGAAAACTCACGACTGTGCGCCTCCGTTCGGCACGAGGAGTGAATGAAAATTCACAAATGAGCGCCTGCCGTTCGGCACAGCGGCGTTCGGCTCATGGGGTGAGTGAAAACTCATGACGTGCCGCCTGCGGTTCGGCACGAGGGGTGAATGAAAACTCACGACTGTGCACCTGCCGTTCGGCACGAGGGGTGAATGAAAATTCACAAATGAGCTCTTGCCGTTCGGCACAGCGGCGTTCGGCTCATGGGGTGAGTGAAAACTCACGACGTGTGCGCCTGCCGTTCGGCACGAGGGGTGAATGAAAATTCACAAATGAGCGCCTGCCGTTCGGCACAGCGGCGTTCGGCTCATGGGGTGAGTGAAAACTCACGACTGTGCGCTGCCATTTGGCACGAGGGGTGAATGAAAACTCACGACTGTGCACATGCCGTTCGGACGAGGGGTGAATGAAAATTCACAAATGAGCGCCTGCCGTTCGGCACAGCGGCGTTCGGCTCAGGGGTGAGTGAAAACTCATGACTGTGCGCCTGCCGTTCGACACGAGGGGTGAATGAAAAATTCACAACCGTGCGCCTGCCGTTTGGCACGAGAGGTGAATGAAAATTCACAACTGGTACGCCTGGCGTTCGGCAAGTCTGGCGTTCGGCACATGGGGTGAGTGAAAACTCATGACTGTGCGCTTCCGTTTGGCACGAGGGGTGAATGAAAATTCACAACCGTGCGCTGCCGTTCGGCACGAGAGGTGAATGAAAATTCACAACCGTGCGCCTGGCGTTCCAGACGAGAGGTGAATGAAAATTCACAACTGTACGCCTGGCGTTCGGCACGTCTGGCGTTCGGCACATGGGGTGAGTGAAAACTCACGACTGTGCGCCTCCGTTTGGCACGAGAGGTGAATGAAAATTCACAACTGTACGCCTGCCGTTCGAGATTGGACTTGTGTGTAATGCTTGATCCCAAATTTGTAGCGCGTGAGAAGTGAAACGCGTCGGGTTCTGTCGATTAGACCTCTGACGCTGGAGGCCTGACGATTGGACTTCTGCGATTGGACTTCTGTATGCATTTGTGACACGTGGCGGCATGGCTCTCTGAGAGGTAGCGTCGTTTCATGTCTCGATGCATAGCTCCGTATCCCGATGAAACGTTCGTCTAATAAATAAGAGAAAGGGATGAAGGTTGAATCACTTGGCAATTTTTGAGAGCAATCGAGAGCTCGTGAGGCGATTTTCCGGCGATTGAGCGAAGACGTTGAAGGCGATTTCCGGAAGATTGTTTTAAAGGCGGAGGCGATTTCCGGCACAAAAGAACCACCGTGCACACAAGGTATGTGGCTTTATTTCATCTTAAGTTGGATCAAAGTTGTTGATTGGGTGCATGAACATGTATCAACATGTATGAATGTTGATGAACATGAACCTCTAGGTGGTAGGATGAGTGTTTGATTGTAGCATGGCATTTAGTTTCCCTTCGTTTGTGTTTGTAGATGTCTGATACCGAATAGGAGAGTAGGCGTAGTCCGTGATTCAGGAGGACAATCGTCCTCGGGAAGTTCGCTGAGGGCCATGAAAGGGCCGATTCTCCTAGGGCCGAGTCTGCTAGGTCCTCAAGTGTTGAAGTACTGGGGGAAACAGAGGAGGGTGTTGAGGGGCGGGGCACTTCTTTTGCGTCCTCTCAAGTGGGTGATGCACCGAACGCTGAACCGATATGAACGGAGGTGCCCACCGAAGCTGGGGATGGTGGGACTGGTGAGCCTTCCACATCAGGCCGTGGAGCTGATGCGGCCGATGTGTCAGTGGCTGTGGCAGGGGAGGGAGTGGTGACCGTTGTCAAGGGTAGGCAGCGGATCCCAATGGCGCAGCCGAAGGAGTTGGTGTTCGGAGTAGATCACCTAGAGCCGAATGTCTTGACCGAAGGTGAGCTGGCCAAGATCCGGGCGGACTTTAACATTCCGGCTTCGGGAGGGATGCGGATCCAGAGCCGTTGGAGTCGTTAAGTGAGAATGACAAAGGAGTTGTCTTTTTCACTGATGTTTTCAAGCATGGGCTTCGGTGACCGCTGCGGCCTTCGGTGCAGAAGATCCTTTCGGCGCTTGGATACGCGCCGAGTCAATACAATCCAAACTTTTGGATTACATTGATCGGGACGATTGCGCGTCAACCTGGCTGGGGAGGGGGAGCCAACCTATGAGCAGTTCGCCCAACTCTAGGCGTGACGAGGGCGAAAAGTGGCGATCAGGGGGATGGGTGCAGTCCAACTGCCCTTCGGCAGGGCAGCGTGGACATTTTGTGGTTGGGGTGCCGAGCTCTCAAAAGACCCTGGCGCAAGCGTCGGGTTATTGTCTCGGGTGATTGGGAGTCGGCACCGGGGTAATTGTAGAGAGGCGGATTCCTACAACCTTCCAAACAGTCGGTAGGTCTAGCCCTGACCGTTCGGTCACCAGCTTGTATTCTTTTTTGTTTTGTTTATTTTTTTTGTTTTTTAACGTATACTGTTTGCGCAGTGTCATTGAAACGGCCTGCCGCACCGATCCGGGAGATAGAAGCGATCGAACGGGTTCGAGAGAAGATATCTGAAGAAGGGCGCTTCTTCAAAGAGCTGCTCTACTTCCGGAATCTGTTCAAGGCAGGGCTGATCGGAAAGGCCGAGCACGACCGAAGGGCGAAGGAGGAAGAGGAGGAGCAGAAAAGACAGAGTAAGTGGTGCCGTTCGGCTCATATTTCCGTTCTTCTTCTCACTTTGTTTTTGTTGCTGATCTTAACTTGTTGTTTCAGTGGCGGGTGGGAGGCCGATGAGTGAGAAGACAAAGCGCCGGCTGGAAAGTCAAGAGGCGCAGAAGAGAAGCAGAAGAAGAAGGGTGAATCCTCCCTGCCGAAGAAAAGGAAAGCCGCCGCATTATCGGGTGACGAGATGACGGTGGCCGAACGTCGCCAGGCGAAGAGGGTGGTCTAAGCCGAAGCCATTCGGGAGGTCCACCTCCAGGTGACCGGCAAAAGGCAGATCGAGGGTGCCCTCGACGTGACGCCTCTGCCGAAGAAGCCGATGGGGCCGAACGGAGGGACTTCGGTGCTGATGCCCGATGATGAGGAGGGGGAGGATGAGGGGCCTGTAAATATTGCTTGCCCTCGGAAGGCCGTGCCATTCATCAACAGCATGATCGATGGCGCTCAAATGCAGCTGTCAGAGATTGAACAGCTGTCCATGAAGACGCTGCGAGCATACCGGTCGAGCTTTCCGGCTTCAGGCTACGGTAAGTGTTTGCTTTGTCTTCTTTTTGTGTTGTTGTAATCCAGTCGCTGATGGATTGCTGTGGTGTAGGCTGATATGGAAATGTGGCTCTGCGTGAAGCGAGCCGCAAATGCTGCCGAACGGTACCACACAAGGGCTGAGGAGCACCGTTCGAAGCTTGCCGAGCTCGGAGGGCTCCTGGAGGAGGCGGGTTGGCATGCCGTAGAAAATGCTGCGAAGATCGCAGAGCTCTCCTCGAAGTTGGCGGCGGCCGAAAGGAATCGGCGGAGGCGCTGGCGGCGAAGGCAGCGGTAGAGGTGGCAATGGGTGCGGCCGACGGTCGCATGCCAAGGAGGTGAGGGAGGCGAAGGTGAAGGCTGTCACCGATTCATCTATCCTCATGAGGAGGCGTTCAAGTGTAGGAAGCTGAACCTAAACTTCCTTCGAGACCCACCGCGCGCCCGAAGGGGTGACTGAGGAGTTGGTGACAAAGGGGAGGATGCTGATGTGGAATCGGCTGATGATACCGACTCCAGGCAGGAGTGAGGAAGGTCACCCAGTGCCAACAGCCCCCAGCGTGCCTGCCTGGTCCTCCAGCTGCCTCAGCTGGTGCCCAGTCTCAGTCGAGGGAAGCTGATCCCCCTTCCTCCTAGATTTGTTAAAATTTTTGAATTGTAATATATATTTTTGATATTGCCGAATGGCAATTTGTTAAGACAAGTGAATTTGTTAAGGCTCATTTGATTCGGTACTATGTTGAACTTTCGCATTCTATTATGTCTGCATGCTGTACGTAGTATAATGCCAGAATTTTGATGCCGTATGTATAAAATGTGAAAGTTGAAATCGAATGCCGATTACTTGTAATAATACTTTAAATGTTCCACATTTCAAGGATGCCGAGGGTTCGGCCATCGGTGCCACGTAATCGGTAGGTACCTGATCGGGAGACCTGTCGCGACTTCGTAAGGTCCTTCCCACGAATGACCTAGGGTGCCGACCTTGGGATCCTTTGTGGCGAGAGATACCTTTCGTAAGACCCAGTCCCCCACTTTAAACGATCTGCACTTAACGCTCGAATCGTAGTATCGTGAAGTCCGTTGCTTGTATGCGCATTCCGAAGCTGGGCGTTCGAACGTGTTCTAGATGAGATCGAGGTTCAAGGTAAGTAGCGTCTGGTTTTACTCCTTTGTGTAAGATGCCGTTCGGCACGTGGGTGCGCCCATTTTAAAGGGTACAACAGCTTCGGTGCCGAATGCGAGGGAAAATGGTGTTTCACCAGTTGACCGTCGGTACGAGGTGTTGATGGCCCACAGAGCCTCTGGTCAGTAGATCGGGCCATGCGCCCTTAGCTGTGCCGAGCTTCTTCTTCAGCGTCTTTTTGATGATCTTATTGATAGCCTCTACCTGGCCGTTTGATTGCGGGTGCGCTGGTGACGCGAAGAATAAGTTGATGTTGAATCGTTGACACAGGTGCCGAAACTGAGAGGAGTCGAACTGTTTGCCGTTGTCGGTGATGATCGCGTTCAGAAGGCCGAACCGACAAATAAGGGTGTTCGACCCGGGCTGCGGGGATGGTTGCCAGTGCTTCGGCCCTCGGTCCATTTTGTGAAGTAGTCAACGGCAACGATGGCAAATTTAAGTTGTCCCTTTCCTTGGGGCATGGGGCCAATAAGATCCAAACCCCACTGAGGGAAGGGCCATGGGCTGACAATCGGGGGTGAGTGGTCTCGCAGGCCGTTTTGGGATTGAGCCGAAGCGTTGGCAATGATCGCATTTCCGGACTAGTTGGGTAGCATCGGCATGAAAGGTCGGCCAATAATACCCTTGCCGCACGGTTTTGAAAGCCAGAGATCGGGCTCCAGAATGATCGCCGCAAGCACCTTCGTGAATTTCTCGTAATATGTAGTTCCCTTGTCACCGAAGTAGTGGTAAGGAGTGACCACACCGATAGATATTCTGATTCAAAATCAAGTACCGCGCCGATCGGCGGCGTAGGGTTTTAGCTTCGTCCCTTTCATCGGGTAGCTTCCCGTCGGTGAGGTATGCGTGGATTGGATCCATCCAACTGGGTCCTGCCGAACGGTATGTACTTCCCGTTTCCGTAGTGCCTGCGCCGAGCGAGGACCTCGATCGGCACGTGGCGACCAATGTTGTCGTCGATCGCCGAAGCCAGGCGTGGCAGGGCATCGGCATGGTTGTTCTCGGACCGAGGGATTTGCCGAACTTGATATGCCGCAAAGTGGTGAAGCAACCGGCGGGCTTGTGTCAAGTGAGCAGCCATTGACGTGTCCTTGGCTTCGAATTCGGCGAGTACTTGATTAACGACAAGCTGTGAGTCGCTGCATATCTTGAGCTGTTTAGCCCCCATCTCCTTTGCCAGCCGAAGGCCGGCCAGAAGGGCTTCGGATTCGGCTTCGTTGTTGGAAGCTGGAACTGCAATCGGATTGCATACTCAATTGTTGTTTGATCAGGGGCTTTGAGTACTAAGCCAGCCCCGCTGCCTTGTCCGTTGGACGAGCCGTCCACATAGAGAGTCCATACAGGAATTGATGGATCAAAGGGTCCTTCGGTCGGCTGGTCGAACTGGGGTCACCGAAGGTGGGTCGGGAGTAACATCTGCGGGATCTGCCCGTGAGTTGCCGTTAACTCCGGAGATGAAATCAGCTACGGCATGACCCTTCTCGGCAGGCCGAGGCCGGTAGTGAATGTCGAATTCGCTGAGTTCAATGGCCCATTTCACTAGCAGACCTTACGTCTCTGGTTTCTGTAGCATCTGCGTAGAGGCTGATTGGTGAGGACGGTAAGACTATGTGCTTGGAAATAAAGCCGAAGCTTGCGTGCCGAGAGAGAACGAGAGCGTAGGCGAGCTTCTCCAATTCGGGATCCGAATCTCGGCATCCTGGAGGGCGTGGCTAGTGTAGAAAATTGGAAGCTCTATACCGTTCGGCTTGCGGATGAGCACGAACTCAGCGCCTTTCGATGAAACCGAAAGGTCGACAATGAGGTCTTCGCAGGAAGAGGAGTGGACAGGAGGGCGCCCTGCTCATGTAGGCCTTGAGGTCTTGGAATGCTCGGTCGCATTCGGCAGTCCAGACAATCTGCCGTTTGCTTCCTTTAAGAGCTTTGAAGAATGGAGCGCATCGATCGGGTAGCCTTTGATATGAACCGGGCCAGGCGGCAACACGCCCGGTGAGGCTCTGAATGTCCTTCTGTGTCTTCGGTATCTGCATGTCGAGCAATGCCTTGATTTTTTCAGGGTTGGCCTCAATGCCCCGTTGGCTAATCATGAAGCCAAGAAACTTGCCCGAAAGACGCCGAAGGCGCACTTGCTTGGATTGGGGCGCATGTTGTACTTCTTCAAGACATTGAACATGAGGGAGAGGTTGTGAAGGTGAGAATCGGCCGTTTTGCTCTTGACTAGCATGTCGTCCACATAAACCTCCATCGAGGTACCCGATGAGCTCGGAGAATATTTTGTTGACCAATCGTTGGTATGTTGCCCAGCGTTCTTCAAACTGAACGGCATGACGTTGTAGCAGTAGAGCCCTTTGTCGGTGATGAATGCCGTATGTTCACGGTCGATAGGGCTCATGAATATCTGATTGTAGCCTGAGTATGCATCCATGAAGCTGAGTAGTCGTGGCCTGGTGGCATCTACCATCTGATCGATCCTCGGTAGAGGGAAACTGTCCTTTGGGCAAGCCTTATTTAAATCGGTATAGTCCTGGCACATTCGCCAGGCACCGCCTGGTTTCTTAACTAAGACCGAGTTTGCCAACCAAGTAGGGTACGTTACCTCCTGGATGAAGCCGATTGTCCTTAGTTTATCCACTTCGAGCCTCATCGCTTCGTACCGTTCGGCGTCTATGCCCTCCATTTCTGCTCTGATGGGTTTGAAGCTGGGACAAATGCTGAGCTTGTGGGTGACGACATCCTGGGCGATGCCGGGCATGTCATTGTATGACCAGGCGAAGACCTCTGTATTTTCGCGCAAAAGGTAATGAAATCGGCCCGTAGTGCCAAACTCAGAGTAGTGCCGATTCGGACCTGTCGGTCGGGCTGTGCTTCGGAAAGGATGACCGATTCTAGTTCTTCGCAGGTTGCGCTTTTGGGGTAACGGCCTCATCTCTGGGATCATCCGGTTTCTCCGGCCCCCTTTCGTTCGGCATAGAGCTTGTAGAAACCGAGTACGCTTCGCCAAGTGTAGCTCGGGCCGATTCCTTTGTTGCTGATACATAACACGTCCGTGCACTCAACTGATCTCCTCGCACTTGGCCTACACCAGCTGTGCGTGGGGAACTTGAGGAGGAGCATGTGTGGTGAGAGCATGAGTTTCATTTTGGTGAGGGCCGTTCGGCCGATGATGGCGTGTAGGCCGTTGGGCAGTTCGACTACCAAAAATGAGTGTAGATGACCGATTGTTGGGATAGTGCCGACGGCTAGTGGGAGCTGGACACTGCCAATCGGTTTCACCACGTCACCAAAGAAGCTTAGGAGGGGAGTGATGTCCTTGTTTAGGTGCTGAGGGTCTATGTCGAGGGCGTTGAAAGCGTCAGGAAACAACACATTGACCGAACTTCCGGTGTCTATGAGGATTCGGCCCACATCGAAGTCTGAAATATCGGCTCGTATGATCATAGGATCGGAGTGGGGGAAGATGATGCCTCGCTCTTCCTCTTCAGAAAAGGTAACAGGTTCCAGCCATTCGCCGAATCTTGTAATTGCGCCCCCCTTCTACGCTGAGTATATGGGGATGCCGAACGGCACGTACGTAGTTTTTGGTGGAACGTACGGTTGCTTGCTTCGGCAATGGGCGCCCTCCACTGATCATATTAATCTGTCGATTCGATGGTTGGGCTGTTCCCGCCTTCGCACCTAAGTACTGGTCCAGCCTCCCTTCGTTGATCAGGCGCTCGACAATCTTTCGAAGGGCGATGCATGATTCTGTATCGTGGCCGTTGTACTGGTGGTATCGGCAGAAGACTCGGTGTCTTTCTCGCTCTGCCGAGGGAGCTTTCGGTTGTTTGGCTTTGGTATCATCTGACCTTCTGTCATAAGGAGATGTTCGTAGGTGGTATTGAGCAAAGTGAACATTTCTTCGGGCTGGGTTTTCTTTGGACTGCCGAAGCCACTTCGCCTCCAGGGTCCGCCCCCTTTTATTGCTGTCCTGCCGACCCCTGAAGTTGTCCTTTCGTTTGTTTCTCCCTTCGTAAAGAGTAGAGGCGGGGGGTGTCGTTCGGTAGGGAGCATGATTCACCATCCGATTCGCTGGGAATCGTTCGTAATTTCAGCGGGAGACCGATCGGTCTGTGAGCTTCGGTGGAAGGGCTGAAGCCGATCCCTTTGCGTTGAAATGCTCGGCCTTGGCATGGATGGCCGCATGTTTCATCAGCTCGGCATAGCTGGTCCAGTTGCTGCTATGGACCAGATAGCGAACTGAGATGATCGAAGACCACTTTTAAAGGCACCGAGGCCGCTCTATCGTCCGTTTCCGGATATCGGGAATATCCGTTCCTGAACCTAGCTGCGTATTCCCTTAGTGGCTCATCCTCCCGCTGCCGAACGGTATAGAGATCATCGCGGAGTACAGGCGATCGGTCTAAATCATAAAATGGTTGAGGAAGGTCTGCTTCAGCCGATCGAAGAGTCTCCTGACCTGGCTCCAATTGGAAGAACCAATTCAATGTAGCTTCGGGGTCAGGGTGGAAAGGAATAGTAAGCATTGGCCCTCGTCAGTGAGCCCCCTGCATCCCAACACTGATTGAAAGGTGTGGATATGAGTTACGGGGTCTTCCACGCCTGAGTAGAACGATATTCGGAGTGCTTGAATTTCTTTTTTCGTGTTTGTAACGTCCGGATTCGATCGGTGAACGGTCCCTGCCTACCTTTCCCCATGTTGGCGTCCGAGCTTGGTTTTGTTCGTTTTCGATCTGATTCATCTTTTGGAGGAGGAGGCGAAGGGTCTTGATCGGTTGGGGGAAGGTCATCACCAAAGTGTTCGAGCACTCGGTTCTCCGTCTGCCGCCCTTTGTATTCTCGACCTGCCGTTCGGCTGGGATTTCTCCCTTCCGTCTCCTTGTGACGATCATACTCTTTACTTGATCGGCGACTTTGGTGCTCCCGTGATGAGCCTCCCGATCGGCGGGAGGTTGTGGTGCCTAGCGAAGTTGGAACGTAGTCCGATTCGTTAGTCTCTTCTACACCGATCGCAGCGTACCTTCGGCGTATGGGGGACTTCGGTCCGAGGGACTCCAGACGTTGATCATTAAGTTTGGCTCGGACTTGGATGGGTGAAGGCTGTCGTTCTTTACGCTGCTCATTGATTCGATCGCGGCAGTCGGAGTAGACTCGGTACTCTGGATGACGCGCCTTTGGGGAAGGTACAATCAGTCTTCGGGAGGCCGATGGCTTTCCTGCGACTTCTTGTTTTCCCTTGTCCTGAGCACGGGGCTGCCGGACGTTGGATGACTTCTCCTGCCAAAGCTGCATGGTTCCGTTCCAGGCCGTTCTCCAGTTGGGTTGAGTGTGTTTGTTGATCGTGCAGCTGCCTCTGGGTGTCATCAAGTTTGGAGGCGAGGATATTGTTGTGCTCCTGCATTTTCGCCATTTCCCATTGTAAAGTCTCCATGCGAGCCTCTATAGTACTCTGCCGAAGAGGTGTTTCTGTTCGGGGGTGTTTGAGGCAGAGTAGGATGCGGCTCGCCACCAATGCCGAGGATCGGTCCATCGGGAGGAGTGCCGAAGATGGATTCATTTTTTGGTCTCGGAGTTTGGAGTTTTGAGATATGGGTTAATTGATAAGCGATTCCCACAGACGGCGCCAATCTGTTTGCACTTAAAACTTAACAGATAGAAATGAGTGCAACTTACAGGTGTTGTGGACGATCGAAGGGATCGATTGAGCGTCCGATGCAGATTCTTCTTATCCTTGACTGCTAATCCTGAATGGAAAGAAGCCGAGACTCGTAAGGTCTATGGAACCGGTGTGGAACCAGCCTAAGACCCTCCGATGCCAAAGTAAGTTTGTTTCTAAGAGCTTTTGCGTTGACAATATACTGAGCATAAAAGTCAAGCTGAAAAGTCTTACCCTTGCATTGTTGTGAATGGCCTTATTTATAAAGGGCATTTTGCATGCTCTTAGTACTCAATTCCGATGTGGGACTCGTGGGAGGGCCTGAGGTTGACATGAGTCCTTAGATATTTCGGGCGGGTGCTCCGAGGTTAATTCTATAGAATCGGTAAGTGATGCCGATTACATGTTATGCTAGATCAGAAGAGACGGCTTACTGATTCCAGATACCATAATCGGTAGCCGATACCGTTTCTATGCTCTAGTAAGGAGTGGGGGCTTATTGAAGTGAGACGGCGTCATCGGTAGACTATGCCGTTGTTCGGAGCCTTGGGCGCTTGGGGTCACTGATCCTCGTGTCACTTAATGAGGGGAAGGTCAGATACGGTACAAACAAAATGCATAAAGAAATCTGTCGTGGTGGTCCCCTTGCCAAATAAGTTGATGGGTGATTTATAGTAGTCAATGAGGTGAGTGGAAAGTTAATACATTCATGGTGGGTAATGAAGGGTTTAAGTGAGGGATTAATTGGATTAAACATGTGTTGATGGTGAAGAGTTAGTGGAAAAGAAATAACGGTGAGGTAGTGGGCGTTAAATGGCTATAAATGACATGAAATAGGCTCTTTAGCTTCAACCGTTTTGTCTTCTCTTCTCCCTCTTTACTTCTCTTTATAATCACAATAATTCCACAATCAATTCTTCAATAAAATCCACTAGCAATTCTCTTCACACTTGGCTTGAACTTGGACAAATATATATCTTCATCTTTTGACTTTCCAACTTCCTACAAAAGATAAATTCACCTAATAAGTTCACCAAATTAATACAGAAAATTCATAAATCCAATTGGTGAGAATAAAATGTAACAACAAGTGACATTATATTTATTAAGCCAAAATTATATCATCAAGTCTCCAAAATATTATTAAAAATATGTAATTTGAGACTCTCATCAATTGCCACATCCCAAAATTGTTTGTTCCATCAAATTTTTCCACTTCAAACTTCGCATTATGAATAGTAGCTCTTGCAAGCTCCATCTTGACTCCAAAAGGATTTTTATCTTACCTTTCAGACATCTTCAACAAACAAGGCTCTGATACCACTTGTTGTGCCAAAAGCACCTAAGCCTTATGGAAGCAACTCAAAACCAACCCACAAGATAATATAGGAAATAAATGCAAGAACACGCAAAATGACAAGGACAAAGATTTAACGAGGTTCCTCACAATCAGTGTAACTAGAGTACATTCCTAGAGCCGCAAGAGGAAACAAATTCACTATGAACAAATTTGGATGTTTACAAAATGTTTGGCAACTTCACAACCCAAAGCCCCAAATGCACCCAATACCACTCACTCACAACAATGAACCAATAATCACACTCACAACCAAATGGAAGTAACAACTAGTGTGATTCTCTCAAATGATGATCTTCACCCAAACAAAGGAGAGAGCTTTCTCTCTTGAACCAAATGGTGGCTATCAACAACAACTCCAAACTCTCTACACTATATGTTGCAAATAAGATGCTTATATAGGTGGCCACAAAAAACCTAGGCATGTGCCTCTCACATGACCAACTTAAAAACAAATGGACCACTTCATATTGGACACTCCATTTTAGAAAGCCCAAAAAGAAATGAAGCCAATTTTCTAATAAAATCATCCCTAAGAGCTAGACATTCTGCAAGGTAATGGAAATTTGTCCAATTTTCTTTGCACCAGGAAGCATAACATGCCCATCCCAGTTTCTTATTACAAACCATGTAGTCGCAACCTCATTGCTAACTGAGCCATCAAAGTTTAGCTTCATCCAACTAGTGGGATGGGGCTCCCATTTAATGGAGGCAGGGAGTGATTGTTTTAAGTGCTGGTGAGAATTTTCCTTCCAAATAATTCACCCCAATATGATTTGCCACATTCAGGCACTCTGGCAGGGTGAGGGGAAATATCTTGGAAAATCTTAAGGTTTCTAGCTTCCCATTTGACAACAGATAACGATTGTTGGATGAAGGGTCGTGGTGTGCCAAACACTTAAGGCAAACGAGCATTCTAGGATGAGGTGGTTAATGGTTTCAATCTTATTCAAGCACAAAGGGCATTCAGGGTTAAGATGAGGGAGGAATTTGTGGAGATGGCTTCTAACTTGTAATATTTTACGGATCAGCAACCAAGAAAGAGCTTAACCTTAGGGGCAAAGTAAGCCCCACATTTTCTTCAACAGGGTAGTTTTGGGGTGGGATATAGTATCTGTTAGGAAAGAAATCCCTTAACTTCTGTAATTATGTATTTACTTGTAGTGCACACCACGTTATGTGGGTCAAACCAGATTTCTAGCCTAGATTAGTTAGGGTTTAGGGTTTAGGGCCTAAACTAGATTTCTAGCCTAGAATAGCTCCTCGTGTATCTTTTATATTCCTTGTATTTTCCTGTATGGATTCATTCATTCAATAGAGAAAATATTCTTCATATTTCACTTTACATGGTATCAGAGCACCATCCTGGTGACTCTTGATTTATTTTCATGGGTGAGAAAGAAAGTTCCTCTGCGACAAAAATTCGGTTATGGAGTCTTCCAGCCCTCTTTTTATTCATTCTTCTGATCACCCAGGCCTTCTGTTAGTTTCCAAGAAGCTTAATGGTGACAATTATGCAACCTGGCAACGTTCCATGGTTATTGCCCTCACTGCCAAGAACAAGATTGGCTTTGTTGACGGCTCCATCGAACGACCATCATCTACCAAGAAGCCCGATAATTACACTCTTTGGGACCGTTGTGACAAGATGGTTCTTTCTTGGCTATTAAATTCAGTTGACTCCGACTTAGCAGATGGTGTGGTTTACGCAGCAACCGCAAGAGAAATTTGGCAAGATTTTGAAGAAATTTTCCCAAGGCAACGCTCCAAGAATTTTTCAGATCCAAAAGATGATTGTCTCTCACATTCAAGGAACCATGTCGGTATCCTTATATTACACCAAACTCAAGGCTTTATGGGACGAGCTTGCTTCTTATAACCTTTCTCCTACTTGTTCTTGTGGTGGTATGAAAACATATAATGAACAGAAAGATCAAGATCACATCATGCAGTTTTTAATGGGTCTCAATGATTCTTATAACGCAGTGCGCGGTCAAATTCTACTTATGAATCCTCTCCCAAGTGTCCGCAAAGCATATTCTTTGATTACTCAAGAAGAGAAACAACGGGAAATTGGCTCATCCACAACTGAAAACTTCTCCATTGCTGCAGCCGTTCGAAATACCAAAAGTAATAATTTTTCACAACATCGGTCTCGCGGACATGATGCCAATGGCAATCCTCTCCATTGTAGTTACTGTGATCGCGACTACCATACTATTGACACCTGTCACAAGTTGCACGGGTACCCACCGGGCATAAACTCCATCGTGGTGACAGAAACACTGCTTCTTCAACTGGCAGCGACTCCAACAGCCCATCAAGTGGACGCCAATTCCTCTTCAGTGCAACAGGCCAGCTCAGCTCCCCTCCACTAGTCCAAGCGGTCCAATGGCAATGGGTCACACCATGCCACTGACTCAGTCGGCCTCCAGTCTGGAATCTGTTCTCTCTTGGGCTCACTGATGAACAGTGCAAACAACTTACAGCTGCTATGGTAAAATTTTCCACCCCTTCATCATCCGACAACTCCAATGCTTTTGCTAATGCGGCAGGTCTGTTTAATCCTTCTCTCCCTTCCATTAATTCCATTTTTTCTCATCCTTGGATTCTTGATAGCGGAGCTACAGATCACATTACATCTGACTCCTCTTGTTTTGTTGACAAGACTCCCTCACATGTACCCTCCGTTAATTTACATACAGGCTCATCTGACCCATTGATTCCACAGGCACAATTCTTTTTAATAAGGACATTACTCTCACAGATGTTCTTCATGTTCCATCTTTCAATTTGAATCTTTTATCTGCCAGTAAAATCACTAAATCATTGCGTTGTTGCATCATCTTATTTCCTGATTTTTGTGTCTTGCAGGACTTGGCTACGGGGAAGATGATTGGCTGGGGTAAACAAAGTGGTGGTCTGTACTACATGTCACCACTCTCACCATCACCAATTTCCTGTCACATCCCACCGTCTTCCCATCTTTGGCATCAACGGCTTGGCCACCCATCACCTGCCGGTCTCCAACTCCTCCATAAATTGTTTCCTTTTATTTCTGTTCCTTTTGACAATACTTGTGGTGTCTGTCCTATGGCCAAACAGACTCGGATTCCTTTCCCTTCAAGTAATATTACTTCCAAGTTTTCTTTTCAATTATTACATTGTGATATTTGGGGCCCGCGCCGCATTAAATCTCATTGCGGTGCTCGTTTTTTTCTAACTATTGTGGATGATTACAGTATATGCACTTGGCTTTTTTTATTGAATCAAAAATCTGACACTCAATATCTTCTCAAAAATTTCATTGCTTTTGTTCAAACTCAATTTAATGTCTCCATTAAAACAATCCGTTCTGACAATGGTTCTGAATTTCTTTCCATGCATCCTTTATTTCTCTCCCATGGCATTGAGTTTCAACGCTCTTGCGTTTATACTCCACAACAAAATGGTGTGGTAGAACGCAAACACCGCCACATATTAAATATCGCCCGTGCCCTTCGTTTTCAATCCCATATCCCATTACATTTTTGGGGTGAATGTGTTCTTACCGTTGTCTACATAATAAACCGTTTACCCACTCCCTTATTATCCAATAAAAGTCCTTTTGAACTTCTCTACAATCGTTTACCTACCCTCTCTCACCTTCGTGTTTTTGGTTGTCTTAGCTATGCTACTGTTGTCCATCCATCTCATAAATTTGATTCTCGTACTCATCGTTGTGTCTTTCTAGGATATCCAACAGGTCAAAAAAGTTACAAACTTTATGATATGGATAACAAAAAAATTCCTTGTCAGTTCGGGATGTCCACTTCTTTGAAAATATTTTTCCTTATCAAACTTATTCTCCTACTCCTTCCTCTCTGCCCTGCCACTACCTCAAACTGACATTCCTCCTTCTTCTGGGCCTGCTAAGCCCACACCAATGCCAGAATAACCACCAAGCCCACAACCAACCAGCACCATCTACACTTGTGGACCCACCATCTCCTACTTCTTTTGACTTTGCCCTTGACGACCCCTCATCTTCCACTACCCCTGACCCGGGCCACACCCCACGTGAACTAGGTTCCCTCTCCCCATATCCCTGCCATCTGATTTGCTGCCCTCTCAACCCAACCCCACTGCTCCCCTTCGTATCTCTACTCGCACCAAACATAAACCTGTGTGGCATCATGACTACCATCTCTCTCATGCTATTGTTTCTCCCGGCCAATCTTCTGAACCGACGTCAATTCCTAGAGGTACAAAATATCCTCTTTCTAACTTTCTTTCTTATTCTCATTTTTCCCCTTCCCATCGTTCTTTTTTAGCTCACATTTCAGGTCACATTGAACCTCCCACCTATGATCAAGCAGTTTCAGATCCTCAATGGTGTGCCGCCATGCAGGCTGAGTTGGATGCCCTTGCCCACAACAATACTTGGTCCCTTGTGCCCCTTCCTACTAGTTACAAACCCATCGGTTGCAAATGGGTTTATCGTATTAAATATAACTCTGATGGCACCATTGAACGCTACAAAGCGCGTCTTGTTGCAAATGGTTATACTCAAGTTGAAGGTGTGGATTATCTTGAAACTTTTTCTCCCACTGCCAAACTCACTACTCTCCACTGCTTACTTGCCATTGCTGCTTCTCGCAATTGGTTTCTCCATCAGTTGGATGTCCAAAATGCCTTTCTTCATGGCGATCTTGACGAAGAGGTTTATATGGTTCCTCCTCCCGGTCTTCGCCGACAGGGGGAGAACTTGGTATGTCGGCTCAACAAGTCACTGTATGGCCTTAAACAAGCTTCTCGCAATTGGTTCTCTAAATTTTCCACTGCTATTCAGAACGCAGGTTTTCGACAATCCAAGGCAGATTATTCACTTTTCACCAAAGTAAAAGGTACATCATTTGTTGGCGTATTGATTTATGTCGATGACATACTTGTTACAGGGAATGATGCACAAGAAATCCAACTTCTCTAAGATTCTCTCTTGCGTCAATTCCGTATCAAGGATCTTGGTAATTTGAAATATTTTTTGGGCATTGAAGTGTCACGTTCTCGAAAAGGCATCTTTATGTCTCAACGGAAATATGCCTTGGATATATTGCAAGATGCAGGCCTATTGGGAGCACGACCTGAAACCTTTCCTATGGAGCAGAATTTGAAACTCTCTCCTACATAAGGTGATTTGCTTAATGATCCTACTAGATACAGGAGACTAGTTGGGAAATTAATCTATCTTACAGGAACCAGGCCAGACTTGGTATATTCAGATCCAGACTTTGAGCCAGTTTATGCATCAGCCAAGAAAACCACACTTAGATGCTGCACTCCGAATTTTGAGATTTGTTAAAGGCACACCTGGCCAAGGTTTGCTCTTCCCTTCTTCCAGTAATCTTAAGTTGAAAGCTTTCTGTGACTCTGATTGGGCAGGATGTCCTACCACCAGGCGGTCTGTCACAGGATCCTGTATTTTCCTGGGAGACTCTCTAGTTTCATGGAAATCCAAGAAACAAACTAATGTGTCACGATCATCCGGAGGCAGAATATCGCGCTATGGCTACAACTTGTTTGGAATTAACTTGGTTGCGTTATATTCTACAAGATTTGCAGGTGTCACAGGATGAGCCTGCACCATTACACCTGTGACAATCAGGTTGCATTATACATTGCCGCGAACCCTGTGTTTCATGAACGAACAAAGCATATTGAGATTGATTGTCACATAGTTCGTGAAAAATTACTAGCTAGCATCATTTCTACTTCACATGTTCCTTCACGTGCTCAACTAGCTGATATTTTTACGAAGGCATTGGGAAGAAATAACTTCCAGTCATTGAGTAGCAAGTTGGGACTTCACAACATTCATTCTCCAACTTGAGGGGGAGTGTTAGGAAAGAAATCCCTTAACTTCTGTAATTATGTATTTACTTGTAGTGCACACCACGTTATGTGGGTCAAACCAGATTTCTAGCCTAGATTAGTTAGTTACCTAGAATAGCTCCTCGTGTATCTTTTATATTCCTTGTATTGTCCTGTATGGATTCATTCATTCAATAGAGAAAATATTCTTCATATTTCACTTTACAGTATCCTGTACTTGAACATTGTAAGCACTTTATATTGAAAACTTTCCATTAGGGTTAGGACCCCAGACTAATTGATCATCCAAAGGGAAGAGGGGGATCGGGATTGTAAGAATTTTTTCAGTAATGTCTTCATCAAGAATCTTTCAACTTTTCTTTGTTCCAAGATTGATTAATGATAAAACCTGAAACCAAAATATTAGTATCAATCACCTCTTTGGGTAAAAGGAATCAAGTCGATAAGTGGGAAAGGAAAAACCCAATAGTCTGTCCAAAAAGGAATGGACATGCCATTTCCCACAATCCAACTGATACCCATATTTAGCACTAATCTAGCATCCAAGATGGCTTTCCAGAGAAAAGAATAAGAAGGTTTTTTCTTGAGGGCTAAGAAGCAATCCCTTCTAAGATATTTTTTAACAACAATTTGTGCCCACCAATTAGAGTTGTCAGTTAGACAATTGAAAAGAGAAGGAGATCTCACACCAAGTCCCCCCATGTCTTTAGGAAGACAAGCATCCTTCCAAGCCATAGAAGGAACCTTAGTGGAAGATCCCCAAAAAAATTGTCTGCAACTAGTGTTCATTTCTTTACTAACTTCCTTAGTACATTTAAAACAAGATAAGGTATGATTAGGGATTCCAGAAATACTAGACTTGATCAAGGTCAGTCTACCAGCCCTAGAAAGGGTTTGGGCTTTCCAACCAGCAAACCTACCCTTAATTCTATCAATCATAAGCTTTGCATTGAGGGGTGTTGGAAATTGGCTCAAATGTAGAAGAATTTTGGAGTTGCCCATGTGAGTCAAAGTTAGTTGCCCATGTGAGTAAATGTTGGCTTACTATGAGGTCAAAAAGGGTGGATTGTTTGGTAGCCATCCATTGGTAAGTTGGTAGCCAACAAATGAATAGTTGAAGCTTGCATTTACACTCTTGCATTTTTGGCTATAAATTGGAAGCAAATGGTTCCATTTGAAGCATCCCACCAAGTGTTGAGTAGAAGAGGAAAAATAGCAAGAAAGGCATCTTGCCAAAGAGAGAAACATTTCTCTCTAATTGTTCTTTGCTTTGTATCATTGTTTTCTCTTCAATTGTTGTGAGAGTGAGACTTGGGTGTATTTGGGGCTTTGGGTTTTCTTGAGTGATAAACACTTTGTATACTCTCTTTGATTATAGTGAATTACTCCGTCGTCTCCAAACTGGATGTAGGTATTGCCGAACCAGTATAAATCTTGGTGTTCTTGTTGGTGTTGTGTTTGTGTTCTATTTATCTCCTGCCAGTTGTTGTTTATTTTTCACTCGCAATTGGTTGACGGTTCCGCACAACAAGGGGGTCTTTCCAAGAAACAATATTATTGATGCCTAAATACCGCCCTAAGGTTTATGCTGAATTGGAATCTAAGTACTCAGACTTGTTCTCACATTAGTAGGAACAATCTTAGAAAATTAGAGAGTAGATTTATGCAGATTGATATGAAGTCCTGAGGCTTTAGAAAAGGAATCCAGCACACTATTTATATTTCTAACAGCCAGAGGATTGGCTTTAGCAAAAATTAGGCAGTCATCCGTAAAAACTAGATTGGCAATGTGGAAACCTCTGGGGAGGAAAGCAGCCCTACATTAGACTTAGAAGAAAAAGCTAGATGATTGAACTGCCTGATAAAAGGTTCCGTGCAAAGTCTGAAAATATAAGGAGATAAGGGTCCTCTTGTTGAATGCCTCTAGACGCAGAAAAAGAGGTACAGGTGATGCAATTCATGATTCTGTCACACCAGGCGGGGCAAAAGCCAAATTGAAGCAAACACTCCTTAATATAATTCCAATCAAGCACATCATAAGCTTTTTCAAGGTCACGTTTAACAATCATGCTACCACGAGAGTCATTCTTACATTTGAAATCATTAAATAACTCATGCACAATTAAAATATTATCAAAGATAGATCGTCCCGGAGCAAAAGCCCCTTGATTTCGAGAGACGCATCTAGAGAGAAGAGGTCTAAGGCATTGGATAATAATTTTGGTGATTAGTTTATAGGTGACATTACTAAGATTGATAGGTCTAAATTGTCCTACTTCCTCAGGGTTACTCACTCTAGAAATTAAGGCTATATTAGTATGGTTAATAAAGGCCAGGGGTAGATTATTGGCGAAAAACTCATTAACCATGTTCCTTAACATGTGTTTGGTTTTATCCCAAAATTGGTGATAAAACAAGGCATGCATACCAAACAATTATTGTCGCTTGGGGTAACACAAGGTTCAATGATCTTGGTAAAGTCCTTAATTTGATTGTGGTTGGGGGATTAGCAGAAGAAAATCTATGTTTGCAGCAATGAAAGTTCGGATAAGAGTGTCACCTTTTACCCAAAGCCCCCTATTAATGCATTATGTTGTTAAGAGCATCCACAAGGTTTGTTTAATAGTTCAATTCAATAGAAAAAAATACATCAATTAAATTTTTTTTCAAATATATTCAAAATTGATCTCTTTTTAAAGATCTCCTTGAGAATATTGTAATGGTACAATTTTTAGTGTTATTAAATTTATCCCTTTTATTTTATTTGAGCATATAAAAAAGCATATAAGTAGATATAATTATTGATCTGAAGCTATGAAGTATACCATTACAAGTAAAACTGCAGTTCAATTTAGAAGATGCCAAAAGAGTTCAATTTATTGAACTATTATACAACCATTTTGGATGCTCTAACCTTAGAATTCCCACGCACACGTAGTAGCCCACAAATCTAACAAGATCATTTGTACTCGTCGGCACCTTAATTCCAAGCACATTAAATTGTATTCAATCATATATCCATCCGTCCTGACCCAAAAAAAACAGCGGCGAACAATCACCAAACAGAGGCTAATAAGACTGACATATAAGATAACTTTTCCATGTATCATTTTGTTATTAGTTAGGAATAGCAAAACAATACTATCCCTATTACATGTAAGTTTTTTTGACAGGGAAGGGGAGGGGTGAGAATAAGAGTTTAGGTGCTCGACAAATTTGACCCTAGAAAACGTGATCATTTCTAACAGAAAACTGAATAGATTCGACCCCATACATTAACACTGATCCACGGCCATAAACTCCAGCACTCAATTTAATATTTTCCTCAAATACTCAACCATAGCATGGTAGAAGGCGGGTAAGGAGGGCGAGAGATTGATAATAATTTAATTAACAAGAATAATAATTAATCTGTTCTCTACAAATGTCAAATTCACCAAACTCCAGGAATAATGCACACAATCACGAGACAACTGAATTTGCAGTCCAAATGCCAGTCAGAGGTTCTCTAGATCTGGGGAGATAACCCAGGCAGCCAGAAGACAGCCACAATGTACAAGGTTGCCAAACCCCATATTAATTTTACACCCAGTAAACAGTCATCATAGGAGCTGCCAGTCATCTTCATGTGCACTTCCATCCGCATCACTTATAGGCGGGACCACAAATGAATCATCATTTTGAACCCCACCACTATCATCCAAAACATCACTGTCGTTAACTGGCTTGGGAAAATTATGCATCTCAGTCACAGTGAACAGCGGAGCACCGTTTGAACCATCTGCCAGCTTGGAAGCTCGAAAACAAAAATCATCAAAATCATCTGCCAGCCATGAAAATTTAACAGTACTAAGAAAGTATATGTGTTGAACTATTGACTACATAAACAAAGGTTCTGAAAACTATGAATTCAGCCAAGAGTGACCAGCAAACCTCTGTCACGGCAATAAAATCCTATCGCCAAAGATGGATCAATAGAATCAAGGGGAATGTGCCGTATTACACTGCACAAATTACCAATAGTTAGAAAAATAGTATAACGAAACACTGAAGACAATTAGTCTGAAAGGATCTTACTTGCAGTGGTAAGATAAAGTATCAGCCTCTAAATCATCCCGTCTTATATTGATTGCCTGGCACAACCAGCACCAAAAAAACCAGTCAGGCATGAACTTGAAGAGAACTCAAGTAATGATGCAAAACATTATCACCAGTATCAAGCCTAGATAAGAACAAATAAGAACCCTTGTAAAAAGCACATCCTAATAATTAAGATGAGTCCATAGAGAGATGAGTTGGACATTCCCAATCAGTGATGCACTGCATCACACTTGAGTGTCGTAAAGATTGCTGTTACCGTTGCCCATAGTAGCCCAAAATCTGAACACTTGTAAAAAGCACATCCTAATAATTAAGATGAGTCCATAGAGAGATGAGTTGGACATTCCCTATCAGCGACGCACTGTATCACACTTGAGTACCACAAAATCTGACCCTGCCCCAAGCTCCCCTCCTCCTACCCCGACTGCATCTTCAAAAAAAAAAATTTGTTTCTTTTCCCCAAATGACCTAATGACAGCTATCACACTTAAATCGTTCTGTGTTTGAAATTTGAACAAAATCTTAAACTAGAGGAGTCTGTTGGTTATCGAAACTATCTAATTTCTATTCTTTTAGGAATATAATGTGGAAACTTAAACTAACTTGTTTCCTGCTGATTTAAGACTTGTGCTGAAATTTGAACAGAACCTTAACTTGAGGAGTCTGCTTAGCCATTAAAACTGCCTAATTTCTAAATTTTATTTTAAGAGCATAATGCAGGAATTAAATTTAACTTGATTCATGCTGATTTTCACTCTCAAATATACAATTTCATAATATGGAGAGAGGAATGCATGCTGAATGAGTTTCAAAGCTTAAATTAATTCTGCAGTTGATCTTGTGTCCTAGTTAAATTAATCAACCCTTCTCTGCATCAAATTCTCTAGGATCTTCTTGTCTAGGTACTGAAGACCAAGAATCCATGTTTTCATTTTCCCCACCTCCATTCGCATTTTCCCTAACCAAAGCAGCAATAGTTTAAGCTATTTTACAATGAAACAATTGTTGCAATCAACTCATTGAGTGCCTTATTGCCTCGAGAAAGCTGAAAGCTCAACCCTAGATGAGTTTTTGCATTTGTAATCACTGTACTCTGAAGAAATAAAACAAATTTGAAAGAACACAGACAATATGTTAGCTCTGATTCCAATTTGATGTACATTAACATGTTTCCTATGTCGATGCTGGGAGTGGCCTTAAGATACTAAAAAGTTTAGCAAACAGAACAGATTTAGAGAACAGTAGATTTAGGATTACATTGAAAAACAGAGAAGAATAAGGAAGATGAAAGAGAAGAAAGTAGAGGAGATATGACAGCACCAAGTCCAACAACACTTCATTTTCATTCATCCAAACCATATTTGGTTTACAAGAGATGACCTAATTCAAATATATAGGCTTCAGAAAGAGCTCCCAAATATTCCTGGGAATACTAAAAGTAAAATAATCATTATCAAATAAAAATTAAAAAAAATTAAAAAAAGATAATACTCAAAGACACATCATTAATAGGAGACTCTTAAAAAAAAAAAAAAAGAGTTGTTCTAAGACCCAAATACATCGGCTTTTATGACACTTGATATTTACAGTATAGGGAGTATTTAGCCTATTTCTCTATAAGACTTTCAATTATTCTTTTTATGCCCAACCCTTGCACTACTGTGGCCATTTATCTTTCGACTAAAAAGGCCTTATTGTTCAATTTGGGCCAACAGGCTTAGGCTTCATCTTGGGCTTTCAAAAAGGAAATTTCTTTTCTCACCAAGTCATTGCTACTGCATCAGATATTATGCCGGATAACAGAGAATAAGGGAGCTCCTATTACATACACTAAGGTGGTTCAGTCCATTTTGGAACAACAACCTGGACATGTACACAAGAGTAACTTGATTCAAGTAGAGGGCACTAGGGGAAGTGGAAGCCCAAAACATTGAAATAGTTTGAGTGGAGGGGCAAGAGATATTCAAAATTCACAACAAATACCACTAGACTACCTTATAACCAATTTACCCTTGGCATGAGATATTCAAAATTCATCAAATAATATTCTTTGCCCATAAGACAGGCCTTTGCAACACAGTTTGCTCATTGAATGATGCAAATTTTAAGGCTATTAGCATTTGATTCAGGTTAAGTACATATTGAGATATTTGAATCAGAAGTAAATTATAAAAAATGCCATACCGGCTGAACTTCATGTGGATCAAGGTAAAGTGCTTTTTCATCCTGCACACCTATAATGTAAGTTGATGCACCAGGTTTTCCACCCATGATGCCAAGACTTTGGGGAAAAGTGAATGTCGCCCACAATGATGGAATGTACCTGATAATAATGTTTTTATGAGAAACAAAACTTTATTAAAGAGCTTAAAATTACAAAACAAAACGTAGTGCAAAAGACGTCGACCAATGGATAGCACCCTAAAAAAATGCAAAAATCACCTCTTACATTGTAATACAACTAAACTATCCTACAGCAGTACCTGATAATTAATTAAATCATCCCATTAAGTACCATAAATGGTTGTGCAGTTTGGAGTTATGAATTCTCTAATTGTATCATTCCCTATGTCATCTAGGCTGCCAAACTCCAGGTTGACTTTATGGTTCAGTTAGAAAGATAAACATAAAGTTTTAGTAAAGCACTTCCTAAATCAAAATTCTTAATCTAACCAGAAATAAAAAGAGATATTTAGTCATATACCCATTCTTAGCGCTAATGATATAGACAAACCCTATACCATTTAATTTCTACAAACAAACCCAAAAAATGACAGCTGGCCCTATTGAATTTAATTTTGATTATTAAATTACTATGATGCCCTATTGAGTGTTTTGGTTTTTTTATGAGATTTTGGGGTTGGGCTTGTTTTAAGAAATTTATGGCAGTTTTGTAATTTATAAGAAGTTAAAGGCCTCTTTGTTATGTCGTAAATAGGCTTTGAGTGTGTTTCTAAAGTCCATTTCATATAGGGTTTTTTATATAATTTGGGCCCCTATATTGCGTATAATAGTGAATCTCCCAAATAACAAAGGAAAAAACAAAAGCTAACTGGTGCTAACTCAATTTGCTAAACAAAAAATCCAGCGACCAAATATTTCCTAGGTCAGCAAAACGAATCATAATCATCTAGCTACCACGATTAAAAAAGGCACCTGGGGTTGACTTTTTCAAGTCCAAGAACCAAAGGAACCAGTAAAAGAATAGGCGTCCAATCAACTCGACCTCTTGAAAACTCCAAACAATGTCTAGAGGCATCTTGAATGCAGACAACTGGGGCTCCACCCCGTTCCCCATCTTCATCCCCAGATACAATATAAACAGCCATTGGAAGTGGCTGGTTATCAACAGCAGTTCCTTCTCTCTTACACCGAACTAGAGTCTCCCATGACCGGCACATGGCATATGGGCCAACCCATGACCCGGCAGCAAGGTCATAAGCCTTTCCAGCCTGAAGAAGATTGTGGATAGAGAAAGCTGATCCTTCGGAATCACCAAAATGATGCAGGATCTCAATATATTGTTCATCTAAAGGCTGCATAACAAAGGTATAAAATATATATGTACGTATGTATGACTAATAATTCCAAAAAAGTGATTCAAGAGCAATAAGTAGATGGATAAGATGTAAACTACAAACAATCCATCTTACCTTGTGCAAGGGTCTTCTCCAAGATCTTCCCAATCTATGGAAAAGCAATGCCTGTAAACATACGCTGTAGTCATTCACTATCTAACCCGAAAGACAGCATGATTACAATGACTGATGCCACGATCAAGAAAGCTTAACAGTAAGATTCAGACATATGAAACCTCAACCATGCATGAATGCAAGCACCCAAAAGAAACAATGCTGCACCACACCTGGGCTACAAGCATCTGACTACTCCGAAGCATGCAGCCCCAATTTACGTCACTAGTATACTTTGAATCTCCAATAGCATCAAAACCTAGAGATAAATATGTCAATATTGGTTTTGCTCCAGAAACTTATATGTGCTAAAGTTAAAAAAGATGTTTGCAACTCAAACCTTTACGATATGTCATCAAAATTCTTGATGAGAAATCCTGTTCAAATGCTCTTAATCCATTGTTGGTAGCTGCGTCTCCAGAGGACTCATCTTGTGAGACTTTGTAGCGCACACCAAGAAGCCATATGTCACTAGCAGAAGAGATGCCAGTTCTGCTGGATCCAAGTACACGCTCGTGAATCCTCCTCATAGAGCCACCAGTCACAACTTTCCTCACAGCTTCTGTCCATCCATTGTTTCTAGAATGAATTTCCTTCTTTTCAGTAATTGATGACTCACTATGTGTTTCAAAGATTGAGAACGCAGATGCAAAGAAGTTTGACCACAGGGACGCCTTGTCGTGCTTACTGTCCCTAGATCCTGAATCTGAACAAACAGATGACGGACCTCTATCTGTCGACTCTGTTGAACTTTTGGAGGAATATTTCGACGCAACAGCCCTCTCACAAAAACCCTTCATCACCTAGTCATGGAGCAGCATATAATCCTGAAGTTGCTCATAGAAGCAACCTGAGTTTTAAACATCCATCTCAGTCAAGAAAGTTCCAAAGAAGAACCAAAGGAAACCCGAGATGAATAAAGAAGCATGTTTATGACAAGTTAGACATAGTACATTCAAAGCAACCATATGTGCAATATTCTAGAGGAACTAAGACGCAACTAGCTTAACTTTCAGAGAGTAGAAGAGAAGCAACGAAGGGAAAAAAAGTAAAAGCATTCAAGTTGACCAAATAATGTTGCATATCCCAAAAGCATGGGATTGGATCCAGGAAAGACCATATAACTTAAAAAAGATAAACGAAAAAATATCTTCGATCGTTACAATTTTCAGTTATCATCCTAAAATGCTAAACATATTCAATTGTAGGCCGGAATTTTGAACAATCCATATAGCCCGAGACAAAGATGCAGAGGAAGCAAGAAAGTATAATTTGCAATTCTTGCAAATCATTAATAAGTCATAGAAGAAGAAATTAGGAAAGACATAAATCATGCAAAGCTGAAACAGATAAGAGATTTAGGCAAACAAAAAAGGATGGAATTACCGAGATATCTACCCAATCAATACAGTCACATCCCATAAGACAGCCCCAATTTCTGAACCCTAGAGAAGCCAAAAGGCGCCGTGGCCTCGACCGATTACAATTCAACAACAGAAAACTCCAAAGAAATTTTTTTTGCACAAACAGAGGAAAGAAAAGAAAAACCAAACCTGGCGATCGGTGATGACAAGGAAACTGGCTGACCGACAACAGCCTACAAACCATACACAAAAACCACGTACCCGGTTTCTGTGTCTATTCTTTAACAGAAACACTGGCACCGAGGGGAAATTCTACTAACTGAAATGAGGGGAAATTTGGGGAGACGGAATTCCAGGGTAAAATTCTCCAACGGGGTGTAATCGATTAGGATTTTGGAGAATTTTGAAAAACTTTTCTAAGTGATGGATTTTGGACAATCTGCTCTCCTCTCTATATCCAACAGATTCCAATGGGTTTTGGGAGATTTTACGTGGACTTTTGGGGAATTCTATTCAGGCCATTCCAACAGCTAAGGAGAACGCAAATTTTGGGTTTTTAGCCCAGAAAAACCTCCCAATGCGTGCGTACAATGTTTTTGGCCCAAACTCTTTTTCGGGCGAAATATCAGACTCAATATAAGTCCAACTGGAAATTTTTGGAGCCCAATGACATCCCAGCTCCAACTCACATGAAGCCACTGTAGAGGGGGGCTCATTTCAAGCCTTTCTTTTTTGGTTATAGACCATCAACTAGTGGAAATGCTATAACGAGGGAGTTGTGGGAGGGGTTCAATCCCACTATTAGGGGTGGGCATCTAAAACGAAATACCGAAGCCGTACACTAATCATATTGTACCATACCAATTTCATACCGTTTCATTTAGGATTGGAAGATATTCGGTCCTGTCCGTACCATACCAATAGAGTATGGTATGGTAGCGATATCAAGTATTTGGTATTGGTCAAATCCAGGTACCATACCAAATCCTGAAATATAATTTTTTTATATATTGAAATATAAGTATTTGTGTTGTGTTGTTGATTCTGGATTATGCCATTTGTGATGTGTTGTTGATTTCTTGCTTTTTCTATATTTTGATAGCCTTTGTGTGTATGTTCATAGAGCTTTTTTCTTTGATTCATTTGATAATTAAAAGTTATTTCAAATAGAAACATATAAAAGCCTTTTTTGTAACCAGGACCTGAATTCCATTTACTTTTTTCTGTGGGATACAAACAAGAACCTCCTGTATTAAATTTCAAAACAGTATTATTCTACCATAGAATAGTTTTTAGAGTGGCCTCTAAGTTCTATTAGTTTGAAATGGTACCAATACCGTACCAATACCATTTGGCACGGTACCAACTTTGGCAAATGATAATCCCATACCGTACCATACCGGTTTTAATTTCCGGATCTGGTAGCGATATGAGCTCAATGCCGTACCGTACCGTGCCCACCCCTACTCACTATCCAATAAGAGAAAATATTGGACTTATAATCATTTTTATCAGTCCCCCCAATTTTGACCGGATTTGCATTTAAGTGCCTTAATTTCCAAAATGGTACCCGTGGTCCTTTAACTTTAGTTTCGTTTGGACAACTAGTCCCACCTTTACTTCTGTCAATTTTTCGTTAAATTTAAAGGTAGATGGGTCTTTTCAGGTTGGTTTTGAGGGACAAAAAAGACTTTCACTCTTTTAGATTCTTGAGAGAACTAGGAAAAACCCTTGGGCGAAGACGCCCACTTAATCTACCATGATGCCCAGACCATCAGAGTGGCGGACGGCGTCGGAGGCTGGGCTAGGAAAGGCGTCAACATCGGTGAGTACACAAGGGGACTCATGAACCATGCCAAGAAAACAGCCGTCGTGGATCCAAGAAAGGTGTTGAACGAAGTCTTGGGGTGGTTCTGAAGAAGTTGCTTCAAATAATTAAGGCAGGGTGGATTAGTGTACCTCCAGTCGTCCGTTCTGAGGACGTTGATAAAGGTATCTCGGCAGGGGTCACAATAAGAGGAGGAAGAAGGAATAAAAGGGCAGATCTCGTTTTTGTTGGCCATGTCAGCGTTGGAGTTGGAAGTAACTATTAATCTTTTTCTTCTCAGGATTGGGATTGGAATTGGTGTGGTTGCAGCTACTACTAATTGTGGTGGTGAAGAAATGAAAATATTGCCACCTAAATTGCCTTTGCCGACGACATTGACAAGGTTTCGAGGGCATCCTCCTAGTGCTACTTTGGTCGGATTGGGAATAACCCTCGCACTCGTCAAATACACTTGCCCTGCCACCACTGGGTTATTCATCTCAATTTGAAAACTAAACATTGGTTGGTTGGTTGGTGCTCTATCTCTCTCTCTGGGAGGACTGAATGATTTTCTTGGCTAGATTTGTTGGAGAAAATGATTCTAGAATTGATTATGGATTCTGGTAGTGACTTGGGCGTCGACGCTGGCGAGTAATCTGCTCTCCAAGCTTCCAAACTTGACGATTCCAGCTTTTACTCAATCAAAATGCGAGTTGCAGAAGCGAATTGCAATTTTTGGTTCTTTAGGTTTTTGGTGGCAAGCTCTCCAATGTCTATTTTAGAGGGAAGGCAAGTTGCAAAAGGGGGATCATAAAACCAACCTGAAAAGACCCATCTACATTTAACGAAAAAATCGACAGAAGTCAAAGTGGGACTAGTTGTCCAAACGAAACTAAAGTTAAAGGACCACGGGTACCATTTTGGAAATTGAGGTATTCAAATGCAAATCCGGTAAAGTTGGGGGACTAATAAAACGATTAACCCAACTTTTTAAATGGTTGGATGGTTGGATTCAACCCCTCACCAAAATCCCCCTCATTGTAGCATTTTGTTCTCTTTAGAAGACATTTTTACCAAGACTAAAGCAAGCTGTGCAAGTGGATCCAATCTCAGTTATGTGGTTAGTACCCAATTTATTCATGCAATAAAGGTAGGTGGGTGGGGGGGGGGGGTCGTGGTCGTGGTGATGGTAGGTGGATTGGGGTGATGTTGGAGGGGAGGCAGCTGGGGAGAGGGTGTTGGGGTTCTAGTGGGTGCACCATGGACATGTTTGGCCTAAAAGGGAGTTTATGAAATCCACCAAAGTCTATGGAGAAAGGCTAGGATTGTTTATGGCTTAAAATCCACTCTAAATCCCACTAAAATATACTACTTTATGTATGTCGATGAAAATCCATGACTTAGCTTAATTATTGATATGTCCCATGTGCTTTACCAAAAATCTCAATTTACCTGATGTGCTTGCAATTGGCTCACTTTACCCCCTGTGCTTTATGCTCGTGTCCTTTGTTCCCCTATTCCGTCTAGTTCCTCATAACAATCGTTAACTATGTTTATGTGGCAGCCACCTGGCATCGAGTATAGTAACATCTGTCATTTGATAACATTTGAAGATCTATAAAAATTTAGGCTGCTAAAATTGACTATGTTTCCCCAATATGGGGCTTAGTTTGGTGATGCAGTGCCCTAGAAATTGAAGGCTCATATCAATTGAAAACAAAATGGTCTTCCTCTGTTTTGGGTCTTCGTTGCTGATGTTGTAGTCGGTCGTCATCAATTGTTTAGATGGACATTGTTGAAGGAAGGCATCAGCGATGTCACTGTGGAAAGCTAGCTAAAATTCGAACTTCGTGGACTAATTCTAACCTAGGAAGAAGATTTCTAGTATTTCCAAACGCAAAGGTAAGGAACTAAAATATAAGATGCTTGATGCGTGGTTATTTTTTGGGAAATAATAAATGATAAATGTGGTATGGGTTGATGCAAGGAAGACACCAGATAGGATGTTACTTTTGGGAGTGGTTTGATCCCAAAAAATTTCAACGTTCAAAGATGGCGATACCTGGATTGTTAAGGAAGATTGATAGATTAGAAGAGGAAAAAGCAAATAGTTGAGGAAAATCAAGAAAAAAAATTGGGCTACTATGTTGTTTTCTTTGTTTTTGTTTGTTGTCATCAAGTTAGTTTGAAGGTTCATGTTATGAAATGTGTTTAAGAAGCTTTGTTTTGTGAAGTTAATGATGTAACTTGTTTAGTGAAGGTTGTATCTGGGTTTTTTCCTGGTTTTATCAATGAAAGTTCATGTTTCACGAAAAAAGAGGATCGGCTAAACCAAAATTGGAAGTTGCACTTTTTTTTTCTTTTTTAATGTAGGTCTGACACAACAAAGCCAAAGGCAAAGAAACCCAGACCACAACACAACAAAACCAAAGGCACAGAAACCCAAGCCACAACACAACAAAGCCAAAGACAAGGATACCCATGCCAAAACATAGCAAAGCCTAGGGCAAAGAAATCCATGACAAACCCACAACAGCTAAAACAAACAAAAGCAAGTTTAATCCTATTGCAATCAAATGAAATTATCCACCAAATACCAAATAGTCATTGCATAACTTCCAAATGTTGTCATAAGTTCCAAACATAAGTTTGAAATTATAAATTCCAACAGGTTCCAAAATATAAATTTAAGTTCCTAAACAGAGAGGTCTGCAACAATAAAACCCTAATCCACATAAGTTCCAAAATATTTTCAAAATGACAATAGCCCAATTTGCAGCAATAAGATCCTAATGCATAATCTGCAGCTTAAGAAATATATTTTCCACCTTCAAAAACATATCATCTATTTTCTACCTTCAAAAACACATCTTCCATTTTCCAAAACACACAAGCCATTGTCCCAAACAATTTTCAATTCTTCAAGGGTATGGATTTTTCACAAAGTACTTCCTCTGTCCATTTTGTTATTGATTCTTCCTCTTCCCAGTTTGACCCTCTTGACTTGTGTTCGCACCACTTTACAAAACCCAAGAGAGGTGTCGTATAGCAGTGTAGCTCGGAAGTCCAAGTGTCGTATCCACAGAGAGCAGTGTAAAGAAAATAACAGAGATGAAAAAGAACAAGTATAATTGAGAGGTAGATTTATGCAAGATTTGATTTAGAGAAAATTTAATTGATTAAAGCACTAAGGCATTGGGGTTCCACTTTTAACATAAGCATGCAGCTCTTATTAATTTGATCCACAAAATATTTTCCATTGTAGTTGTTCAAAATAATTAAAGCTCTTTTTAATTTCCTTTAGAAGTATTCTAAGCATAACTTGTACCATTGGCAACAAACTATCAAAAAATAATCTTCATCAAAATTCTATTAATCTTTAGTAATTCTCTTCTCTTTTAAAAGCATGAAAATTTTTACTACACAATGGAAAAACATGATTGAACCCATGAAATAGATTATCAAACATTCATCAATTAATTAAAAAGAAAACTACAAATTCCATTTGAACAAAAACTACAAAATCACATTAAAGCTTAAGTTTGGATCAAACTAATAAAAATTACACACTTATATTAAAAGCTTTCTCCCTAGAATTAGCTAGGGAGTTAGTTCCCCATAAAATAAAACTAAAACAGAAATTAAAACTTAGAAAAATGGAGGGAAGAGAGAAAGCTCAAGAGTTGTGGAGCTTGGGTGTATCCTTTGAAGCTGCATTAATGATCTATTTATAGGAATAGGGGCTGCTCATGTTGAAATCCGATTGCAACATACTTGATTAAACTATTATCCCATCATGCCACTGTCGTAGCCTTCCTCTTCTTTAATTCTTCAATTGATGCTCCACTTTCCTTGTTTATTTCACTCTAGTGCTGGCAGCACCCTCCAAATCTTCATCCTTATTAGTTTGGCTGCCACACTTCAACGAGCATGTGCTTGTAATTGCTTGCTAGTGGCTGGCCATTCTTCATGCTTTTATTTTATTTGTATCAATGCCATCACCACTTCTTCCTTTGATAAATCTTCTTTGCAAGTGCTGCACTCCATGCATTCTTTTTAATTCTTTTCTTGCTGCCATTTGCCTACTAGCTTCCATTTGTTTATTTGTTCTTTCAACAAATGAGTTGCGTATGCCATGACAACATATGCTGAGTAAAACACAAACTTTCTTTCCATTTGCAGCAGCCACCCTTCATTTCCTTTGACTGGTGCATTCATTGCTTCTTGTCCTTTCCTTTATGTTTTGGTGCGGCACTTCACTCTTCTTTTCAATATCCAATAGTAATTGCTGCACTTATTATTAACTTGCTGCAAATCTCAACAAGAGCTTACAAAGAAAAAGTAGTAATTTTAATTTCCAATACTTTTATTAGTATAATGCCCAAATTTATAAAAACCAATCTTTAGCCTAAATAGCTCAAAATCAAATAAATTACAACACTAACAAATATATATTTAGGGATAAAACTTGTAATAATTATGTGCTCATCAACTTGCATTAATTGAACTTGGCCCTGCTTGAATTGGAGGTTTAGAGTTGCATGCTTCTGCTCTTGGCCTTACTTAACTTGCATGTACTTCAATTGGAGGTTGGGATCTACATGCTTCTTTTATTGGCCTTAATTTCTTGGGATGTGATGCCTCTCCATTAACTTCTTGTTGGGAACTGCTACTTTTGGGTTCTTGGCTTGAGTGCCATCATGTTTTGTGTAGCATCTCTCCTTCTCACCTACAAACAATGTCATTGTTTGGTTCATAAATAAAATAATTGAAATTTCAACCCAAAAATACAATTCAAAATTTCCATTATTGTAAGCTTTGGCCTAGAAATCCTCTTCCTGGGAGACTTAGAGTTTGGGTTCTTTGGCTCCTAAGAATAACATATGATTCAGTTAATATTTCAAAATCAAAATCAACTAAATAAATGAGCTTCAATGGTCAGTTTATACCTTACAACCAAGCCGATTATGTCCTTCTTCACCATAATTCCCACATTTTAATGGGATTCCATATCTTGGAAGCTTGTAAGAATGAGTGGATTTTTTAGGTTCATCGGCTGCTTTGTTCCTTGACTTATATGGTTTGCCAGGTTGTTTGTGGTATTTGAAAGGCATCAATGCAGGTAAATTAGTCTTCATCCATTGATCCTTACTAGTCATTGACATAATCATGGGCTCATATGTTCTCAAATAAGCATCTTTCTTATACTAATCATCAACATAATCCTCAGGGTTCCCATGAAACCTACTAATTGCAACACATGCATCCATACAAGGTAGACCATTAAGATCCCAAGCATTGCATGAACAAGAGTGGGCATTCAAATCAACTGCAAAGCTACGTCCACTGTGGTGCAATACCTGGAACTTATTCTGCCCAGCAGCCTTAAGAATGCACTATTGTGAATTTTCTTTATTTTTCTCCAAAATTCTTTGTATTCTTCACCCAACTTTCCCATGCCATTTATCAACTTCAACCCTTCGTGATGCCATCAACAATATCAAATAAAGCCTAATTCTTTCTAACATAGTTAATACTTGCTTGTTCCTTGCATCCAATATGCTCTTATTAAAGGGCTCACAAAGGTTATTCATAAGAATGTCGCATTTTGATGCAGTCCTTAAATGGGCCCTACTCCAATGGCCTTCTTTTTTCTGCTAGCCATTCATGGGCTCCTGAGGACAACTCCATCATCTTCCTCATCTCCACATCATACCAAGGAACTGTAGTTGACCTTGCAATGCATTCCATTTGTAGTTTCAGAGCAAGTCATTTATGTAGAACATTGAAGTTTGAATATAAGTGTTTTAAATAGTGTCTTTGCTATGCATTTGGGTATAAAGTTGCTACAGCTTCTAAAAGACCGTTTTACTTGTCAAACATGAATACATAACCATTGTTATTTGCAATTTCCAAACCAGCTGCCAATAGTTTTAAAAACTACACCCGTGAACTGACACTCTCAATCTCTAAATAGGCATAAGCTAGGAAACATGTCATTGTTTGCATCAACACCAATAGCAGTAAGCAATTGCCCAGGGTAAGGGCATTTTACTTAGTGCCATCTAAGCAGATAACATGCCTACAACCATCAAGAAAACCCTTCCTGCATGCTGTTAAACAAATGTACAACCTCTCAAACCTTTGGCCTATCTCCTTCCAATTCAGACTTAATGACGATTATGGTTCCAGGGTTTCTTCTCTTCAACTCTTGACAATAGTCCCACAAAGCTTCATATTGATGACTATAAGTTCCCTCAAAAATATCCATTGCCAAAGCCCTTGCTCTATACATCAATGACTTACAAGGAGTATAGCCATAGTCTTTGTGCATTTGCTCTGCAAATGAAGAAGCTGTCTAGTTAGGTTTCAGTCTTAATTGCCTAGCATACCTTTCAGCTAACCCTATCAATTTCATGCTTGAAATTCTCACCCTTTGGCATTCTCTTCCTCCTCCTCCTCCTCAAATTAGTAATTGCTTCATCTTCACTAGAAGAGCTACATATGCTTACAAGTGTAGGTGAGTCGTCTCTATAGTCTGACTCTTCATTATCTTCCTCTGCCATCAAACCACTTGTCATCATGTTTCAACAAGCACTCCTCAGCTTCACTTTATTCATAATCACTATCAACAAAATCAGTACCTTCACCATCATCAATATCAATACCTTCACCGTCATCAGTCTCAATACCTTCATCATCAACTTGCTCATATACTTGTTCCTCCAATTGTACCTCTTCAATTTGGTTACCCTCATGTTTGAAATATATGACTACCACTATAGTATTGTTCTTATGAACTGATATCATACAACATAACAGTTTTTCATCTGATGATATTTCCATGCGTTTCCTAGAAACCAAGTCATCACTATAAAAGCTCACACCACTATCATATGCCACCATTTTAGCTATTCCTCATAGCTCTAATACAGACATGTAGTCTGCCTCACAATAATCAAACCAGCTAACTAAACCACCAGAGTAAGTCCATGGCATGTCACTCGAGCCTTTCTCCACTAGTTTGCCTCCATGACAAAACTTAAATGTTACAAGATCATCATAATCTTCATCTGCCAATTACCAAATACCAAACTCACAAATAGTCCATGGAATACATACAAAAAAGGGACCACAAAGCTAGGTTCACAAGCAACAGAAAAACAAGAAAAAGACCATACAAACACAAAGACAATAAAAGGATCTCACATGCCGAAAGCCACAAAAGGGAAGAAAGTCACATGCTAAAGACATAAAGAAATAAATATACTAGGTCCACAAACAACAGAAAGACAATCAAAAATGATAAAGACGTAAACAAAGACCTTTAGACCAAAAACAGACATAAACAACGACTAAAAACTAGTAACACCAAAAGCAAATACCCAAATCCATAAAAAGAAGTGAAGAAAGACTGAAAAACTATCAACACTCCAAAACCACACTTACGCAAATCAGAAAAAGAAGTGAAGAAAGACTAAAAAACTAGCAACACTCCAAAATCATATGCCCAAATCTAGAAAAAGAAGTGGAGGATGGGTCCACTTACACACACATTGAACACCTCCAGCTTCTCTTAGCATCATCATCTTCTTATAGCCTTAAAGTCTGACAATAATCAATATTCAAAGCACAACCTCAATCTCCAGTAACAATGAGATTCTCTTTCTCGATTTCACTTCTCATTGACTCAATCAATATTCAAAGACAAACAAACACATTGCCTTTCCCTATTTAAAGATTTGCAACCCACTTTCAACAAGTTAGAACCCTATTCCAAGATTTGCATTTTGCAGCCTTACAAATTTTGCCCCAAATGTCTAATTGTGAAACCCTACTAGACAATCCAATTAACTCGATGTCCCTTGACAACCACAAAAAAAAAACAAAACAAAACAAAACAAAAAAACCTCGATGTCAACAAATGGGTCCCACCATTTGCCACGTCGAATGCCCCCATTTGGATCCACTTGTTTGAATTTATTAATATACCCATGCCATATAAGCAGAGTTAACGACTGTTGAGAGGAACTAGATGGAATAGGGGAACAAAGGACACATGAATAAAGCATAGGGGTAAAGTGAGCCACTTGCAAATACATGAGGTAAAATGAGATTTTTAGTAAAGCACATGAAGCACATCAATAATTAAGCTTTTTAATACACTTAAACTTTTGTGGAGTATTTAAAAGTCTAAATTGAATACACTTATATTTGTAAATCCTACATTGAATACACCTTGAACACCACTTGTCAATTCGGTACTTCATTTTTACAATGTTGCAATGCTAGACTCAAAAACATCTGTGGCGTAATCTATTAAATAATACCTTAATTTCTTTATATATAAAAAGATCTTAATTGATGACATGACAAATGCAAACTCTTTGATGGCATATATACTAAATTTGGGCCATGTGAATAAGAAAGAACAAATAAAAGAGTTCTAATGTTTAAAAAATCAAAAATTAAATTTAAAATATTAATAAATTACACATAAGTGCCCAATGTTTTGTTTTTGTTGATGTCTTTTTCTTCCTCTTATGTCTACCCTTCTTGAGAATGGAGCGGGGGAAGGGAGAAGGCCGGGTCAGCACCAATGGTCTGATTGGATCTTTGGCTCGTGAAAGGAATCATTCAATTTCGAACAAAATTGAAAGTTGGATCAAGTTGAACATGGCAGGTGAGCACGGGCTGGGCCCTGACGACTTACTTTTTCTGGCCCGATTCGTAGTTTGCATAGCCGTGCCACTATTGGGGATGAGACTAGCCCAATAATTGTTCGGTTCACAATTGTATATCATTTTATACCCTTATAGCTTATGATTTAGTTATGTTTTTGAGTTAACCTTGTGCTTTTAACCTCTTTTGTGTTTGTCATTCAGTTCATTGAGCTCTAGGTATCACTTGAGGCATTTGAAGTAAAATAGTGAAAACAATGTGTAAAAGCTGAAGACTGAGTTACAAATTCATTTCAGATATATCTTTTTCATCTGTGCTTGGATTGGGCCAATTTACGTGTGCATGGAAAGAAGACATTCTGAACTTGAAGATAAACAGCTCAAAGTCGACATTTGATTGATCCAAGCCCAATCCGTGAGCCCATCAAAATACACATCATGCTGACTGCAGAATAGCTCATTGCTTGCTTGGTCATGCTGACATGAGGATGAGCTATTGGTTTCTGGATGGAAGCTTGGTCATGCTGACATGATGATGAGCTATGGCTGCTGGTGGGATTAGTTGGTGAAGTGCAGCAACCACATTCTGATTTTCAATTGCAAGTGTTGTATGCATTAGCCATATTGAATTCAAATTTATCACTCCCCTCTCCCTATAAATACCTCTTCAATTCCAGATTCAAAGTGTGCAAGTCTGGGATTCACAACCCCACAATTCAGCCATCCTTCACTCCATCCCCCCTCAAACACTTCCATCATTTTCCCAAACACATTCAGAAATTATCCTCAAACACTCTCACAATCCCAAACACTCCAGCAATCAACCAAAAGCTCTAAACAGCCTCAAATCACCAAAACAACTCCAGCAAACCTCTCTTCTATTTCCCTATGAATTTCATCTTCCTCAGCCATCACCACTCACTCAAACTCATCCCAAATCACCTCCATATCCTTCATACATCCTTCTAGACGTGGAGAAGCACTTGGAGAAGCCTTGGACACCACAAGAACTTCAGAAAAGGGGTTTTTCTACTCTTATTGCATTCATTATGTTTTCTCATTTATGTCTTAATTTCTTTCTCATTATGAGCAGCTAAATCCATAGCTAGGGTTTCAATGTAACCTGACAAGACAATTTCATGTTTTAAGTTAATGTTACCCTTTGTTGATTACTTCTAATTTTCTGGTCTCATTCACTTGTTCTTAGTTGAATCTTTATGCATGTTTAAATAACTGGCCATTATGAACACATGCATGTTGGTTATCTAGTTCAAGTTTACATAAACACCATATGACTCTTGAACCGATTAGTGAATGAATGGGTAATGCATTTAGGACAAACACCATGTTTAAATGTTTACTTGGTTCCTTTGTGTTCTTCTTAAGCTTAATGGATTCAGATACATAACCTAGACTAAACACCATAGCTAAGTTGTGTTTTCTGAGTACTTGATTAAAACCAAACACCATATGGATAATCATACATAAGAAAGAACGAACTCCAGAAATTGTAATCAACTTAGGTGATTGTTAACTTGTACCTTGAAATTGGATTGTCATGGTGAAGTTGAACCCCTAGTGCTTGTCTCCTTTGTCTCTAAATTTTCTAAACAACTACTTGCTGGTAACTTGCTATTTTGCATTCCCTTTTAGTAGTTTTCAGTCACTTCTTGTTTTGCATTTCCTTTGTGTAGTTTTCATTCCAACAAACTCAACAAAACTTCATTTAAATTCTGTTTAGTCTTAGAATTACTTGTGAGTCTAAGTAGTAGTAATAAGTGTTTTTCATCCAAGTCTCTGTGGAACGACCTCGTGCTTGCATTCCTATACTATAATTGGTTCGTGCACTTGCGAGAAATAGATAGAGTAAAATCTGTCCAACAATAAACTTGGTATAAGTGATGTAGAATGCTTTGTTTGCTGAATTTGTGCTTGTTCTGGACCTCTAATCAAGCCCTGTTTCTAAGCCTGTCCAGTAATGAACAGTTATATTATTCTTAAAGTGAAGATTCAAATATAAAAATGTCGGAAAGTAAATTACAGAAAAGTAGGGTACAAAAAAGATAAATGGCAAGAATGTAAAGTGCGATTAAGGTAAATTGCAGAGGGAGTAAAGTTCCAGAAGTTGGAGATTTCTCTATCCAGCCGAGACATGAAAACAAGTTAAGAGACAAGCTAAAGATTTCTCCATTTAGTTCTTTTAAAGAACAAGTTACAATAATGAAAAGATAGGAGATTTCTCTATCTAGTATGTTACAAGTTTTAGCTGTTTATAAGAAAACTAGACTAATTGTTTAACAAAGATCATAGCAAGAGAATGGCAGAGTAGTAAAAGATAAATGCGGGAGTTGTCAATTGGTTATCTGGATAGCAGGTTGGTTGTTTGAAAAGCTTGAAGTTTTTTAAAGTGTTTACAAGACGTTGCGTCTGATTTTGGAGTGAGAGTCCTTGAGTGCTACTGTTAAGCCTCTATATTTATAGGTGAAAAATCCCAACGATGATGGTGAAGGGTGGAGGATAATACTTGAGTGTCATCCAAAGTTAGCTGCATACCTGTCCTCTTGAGTCTATCCACAGGCAGGAGAAAAGGTATCTCAGATGAAAATATTGGTTTCAAGGGATATCTCTTTGATTTGTCGTCATTTCACACCTGAAAAACTAGTCGAAAGACGGCTCCTCTTGGTTTTGGCATCAATCAGCCAGCCTGCTTTCTTGAGAGAGACGGCAGTCAAGTCATTCTTAATGGTGAAAACCCATCTTCAGGAACTACCCTTTTTCTAACTTTAGTGTGGGTCAAGGAGGAGGTATTTTGAGATTTAGGCCTTTGAGTGAATTTTACCAAGTAATGGCTCACGTAAATTTTTGAACACCTGAAAAAGAGTATCCAAAAATCACAAATTGAATTACTCGCAAGCGCCCGAATCAACAATAGTATAGAGATATGCAAGTACGAGGTCGAATCCACAAGGACTGATAAAAACAACTTAATTAATTAAATCGCACTAAACCCAATTAAAATAACGATTAATTGATTTGAGTGATGAATTAAAGAAAACTTAAATTGCAAGAATTAAAAGAATGAAAAATAAAACACACAACAAAGATAGAGTTTAAAAGAAATCAAATTATGAAGATTTAGGGTTATGAATCCACCAATGACAATCCTATTTCCTTTTCTTAGAGACAATTACTATCCAATTAAGATACCAATGTTAAAGTTTGTTCTTTCTAAAGTATGGAGTAAGCCTATCAAGGTCATAAATCGTGTATCCTTATATGTAATTCTACCCTATCAAGGTGTTAAAATTTAGCATACAAGAACCCGTTAAGATTAGAAGAATTCAATCAACCAAGTAGGACTAGTGGATGGCGTTTCTATCCTAACTATCTACTCGTCTTAATCTTAGTTCCAATAAACCTAGTGGATGGCATTTCTCTCCTAGAGTTATCCAATTATCTAGATGCAAAGTTCCTAGTGGTGATCAAGCAATATGACTTCAAACCTAGAATAAAATTTACACAAAGATTAAGAATTTAACACGGCATATAATTGAATAGTAATCAACAAAATACTTCGTATATAATCAAGTCACGGCTTCATCATAAACATTAGAAAGAAATTTAGTTACACATAGTTATAAAAATGAGAAAAGACATAAAATAAAATAATAAGACCCCCTTCTCTAGAGACCTAGGGCAACCTAGTGCAAAATAACAAACCCCTAATCTCAAACGGTCCGGAAAAACTCTCCTAAAACAAAATCAAAACCATAAACAATTAAGGAAACAAACTAGGAAATAATCCTTCTTTGACTGGGAGACACGTCAGCTGACTTGCACAAAATCTATGGCGTTCCACATCCTAGAAAAATATGAGAAACGTAGTTTTATCTCTAATATTTCCAAAGATATATTACACGTCATTTAGAAAAATGGGGAAGGTCTTCAAATGTTCAATCTTTCTGATGGGATTGCAACTTAGGCTATGTTGACTTGCAATTCTTGAAGAATTGGCCATATAGAAAATGATGAAAATTTGACACAATGATCTTCAATGTCTTAACTTTCTTCTCCAATTAGCCTTACACTAAAACTCCTCCGAAAAGTTGATTTTCCTTCAAAAACCTTCTAAGAGCGTAGAAAAGCTAAAAATTAAGGAAAGTAATAATAAGGCTCTTTTAATCAACTTTCTCAACAAAAATAAAAAATGAAAGGTATAAAAATATAAGAAATAAGGCACTTATCAATGGCCCAAATATGAAAACAAAAGCCCTTTTTCTTGGTTTTGAAAGAATGAAATTGGGCTTGGGTCTAATGTAATTTTAATATTTAAAAAGTAAACCAACTTTGGTCTATTTTCCAAATATGGTACAAACATTTCCCCCTAGTTTCAATGTGCTTGAGTAAAGCTTATTGAAACTAACCCCTTCACGTCCTTAAGATGTCAAATCATACCTAAAAAGGTACATTTTTCGAAAGTAACGAGCCAAACTAACAAAAAGCAACTGACATGCCCATGTCTAGCATTAATTTCAAACGGCTAACCTAAACTCTCCAACTTCTTTTTTTTTTTTGAAATTTATCTTTTCTTTCTGAAAAAACCATCATGAAATTTTCATCGAAAAACCTAATCATGCTGCAACTTTGTTTTTCGAGTTTTCTCTGAAAAAATAATGAAAAATGGCTCCAAAGAAATCGAAAGCTCTGATGGTTTTTGCCATTGTTCGAGACTGAATTTCGGGACAAGGTGTTGAAGAAAACGCTAAGGAATTGCAAGCTGCATTACAACAAGAGGAAGCGGGCAACTCGACAAGGTTCTATTCCCATTTTCCCTTAAATTTGAGAAATCCTCCTAGGACTCCTTTTTTGGGTCCAAGCCCAATGAGCCCTACCATTCTAGACAGGGGTTGCCCTTTTCGGCTTTAGGCCTTGTGAAATGAGCGTGGACATCCTGGGGGATTATGAGTCTAAGAATCATAAGGTTGCGACTTCAATGAAGGCCACAATGACGAAGATTGTGTGCTTGAGAACGTATTCCGAATATGTGATGACATATTAGGGCATAGCTGGTAAGGATCAAGAACACATGATGTTCCTGCTCTTCTGGCTGAATAAGTTCATCTTCCTAATGCTGAAGAGGAAGTGAAGCCAAAATACATGCACCTGGCAGAAGCTCTGCATAATGAAGTGGATGTGGCTACATGGCCATTTATTCTAGCCTATCTCTATCACTGCCTCCCCTAGATCATCATAAATATGATGGACCTCAACATCTGTGGTTCGGTTTGGATGGCACAGATATGGCTGGAATGTTATTTCCCTGAGCTTGGGAACGAAGTGTTGAACTTTCTTGAAGATGACATTCTAGCAACAACGCTGGCCATTAGCCTAAAGAGGCTTCTCAACACTGGGGAGTGCTTCGTCTTCTTCAGAGACTACAAGAAAAGCGAGGAGAAAATCTGGCTGCGCTTACTAGCCTGCATCATCCTTGGTTTGCAGATATGGGAATCCACAAGGCTCCTGCTCGTTGGAAAGACCTGACCACAACAAGAGTTTTCGTCCATACTAACAGGGGTGTCTGTTACCTAATCAGCAAGGACCTTTTCTTTGGTGGGATACATCCTGACAAGAAATGTCATTATGGGGTGGGAGTGTGTAATCCCCAATTCGTCTCCAGACAATTTGGGATGGTCAAGGCGATTCAGAACTAAGGTATAGTTCTCTGAACAAAGGGAGTTCCTGGAGGAAGATGGATATGACTCCCAAGGAAGTCAGGGTTGTAAGGTCAGCCTAGAGGACCAAAAGCAAAAGCGTAAAGGTGCCTCCCTATAAGCCAACTCCACTCTACACTTCAGCCTTCCATGAGTTCTGGAAAAATAAGCTCTACTTGTGGCTTCCAGAATCTGCTAAGCTTCTCTATGCTACAACCTTCAAGGACTGCCCTTTTTGCCAAATGATATAGAGCAAGAGGAGGCATCCATGCTGAGGAGGCTAAAGCATCTTCAGGGGCTAGAAGTGATTGGTAATTTCTCACCTTTCAACCAATAGTCAATTGATTTGACTTGATGTGCAGGATTCTAACAATTTGGATTATTTTTGGTGGTTGACAGAAACTGTTTTGGACAAGCCTGGCTACCATGATGAGGATGGTAAGGATCCTATTAGAATTTTGATATGTTCCCTGTTGAATTATGCTGATTTTGTAATTTTTTGGCAGATTGAGAGACTTCTCCAACTTCTTATGGAGATTCGTCATATGAAGAAGAGGAAGTAGGAAGAGGAACAACAACTGCACCTTCTTCCTCTCAGCCCTTTCAGAGGAAACATAAGGCTCATTCTGCTCCTGCTTCAAGGATTGAGCCCGAATCGGCTTAACAAAAGGTAAGAGCTTATTTTCGAGCCTACTCAAAAAACTCTATGGAAAGCTCTATGCGAACTAACGTGTATATTCATGTTGTAGTTTCAGAAAGATGTGAAAAGAGGACAAGGGTAGTTTCGCCTTCTGGAGAGGAAAGGGAACCTGAAACGCCTGCTATTCCAGGAGCTCAGGTAAACTTTCAGACCCTAGACTAGGTCTTCAGTTGTTATTTGATCAGGTCATAATTATATATGATTTTGTACCCTTCTAGCTTATGATTTAGTTATGTTTTTGAGTTAAACTTGTGCTTTTAACCTTTTTTGTGTTTGTCATTCAGTTCATTGAGCTCTAGGTACCGCTTGAGGCATTTGAAGTAAAATGGTGAAAACAATGTGTAAAATCTGAAGAGTGAGTTACAAATTCATTTCGGACTTATCTTTTTCATCTGAGCTGGGATTTGGCCAAATCACTTATGGTTGGAAAGAGGAGATTCTGAACTGCAAGATGGACTACTCAAACATATCAATTGATGAAGCCAAGCCCAATCCGTGAGCCCATCAAATTGCACACCACGCTTAGGTTTGCAGCTGCCAACTGTTTTCCAACAACCAAAAGAAAACCCATGTGAAGAAAGCTGGAGGTGTAGCAGCAAAAGAAGTATGGGATGAAAGTGATTCCAACCACACTACCATAGACAAGATGAGGTGAGAGTTATGGGTTGTATTAAAGGAGGAATGGTGGTGTTGGAATTCATCATGATGTTCCTCCCTTTTAGTCCTATAAATAGAGAAGTGCACAACCCCAAACACCATGAACCCCCACACAATTCACTCCAACCATCCTCCACACTTCCATCATTCTATCAACACATCCAGAAATCATCCCCAAACACTCCAGAAATCAACCCAATACTCTAAACTGCCCTAAATCACTAAAATAGCTCCAGAAAGCCTCCCTTCCATTTCCCTACGAATTTCCTCTTTCTCAGCCACCATCACTCACCCAAACTCATCCCAAATCACCTACTAGCTGTCATACATCATTCTAGACGTGGGGAAGCTCTTGGAGAAGCATCCGATGTGGAGAAGCACTTGAAGAAGTCTTGTGGTAGAACTTCAGAAAATGGGTTTTTATACTCTTATTGCATTCCTTATGTTTTCTCATTTCTATCTAAGTTTCTTTTCCATTATGAGCAGCTAATTTCATAACTAGGGCTTTGATGTAACCTAGCATGAATATTCTGGGTTTATAAGTTTGAAGTTTGGAGTTTCAAGTTTGATTCATGATTCATGTTCTTATTCATTATGCTTATCAATTAATGTGCTTGTTTGAATGATTGATCACCATTAGAACTTGTAAAGCTATCTTTGTTTGAATTAAGAGTAGACACCATGCTTTAATTCGAATTGAATTATGAATAGGAAGAGTATGTATGGACATTCGACAACAGGAATTAGATACATGCTTGGTTGTTTAAATTGTTTTTCTATGCTTAATGGGTTCCTAATGTTTAATTTTAGGTTAAACAACAAATGATTAAATTAGGGAATTAGGAACACAAGGTTAGGACCAAATACCATGGCCTAATCCTACTTTAGCTAGAATCAATCTTTGAATCTGAATTAGACTTGTTACTTGACTTTTTATAACCCAGGATTGAATTGTTATGGTGATTCGAATGCCCTAGTCTCCAAATATGTTTTTCAACCCTCAAAACCACTCTTTGTTACACTTGTTTACTTGTTTTCGTTTGAAATTTCAGTTTGCCCATTTCCTTTCACAATCACAATCATTCTCACTTTAAATTCTGTTTTATACTTAACTCTCTAGTTTCTAGAATTCGGTAATCTAAGTACATAACTAATTTTAACTTCTCAGTCCTCATGGGTACGACCTCGTACTTGTCTTGCTATACTACTAATTGCCCCGTACAATTGCGAGTTAACATAATATTAACAACATTATTCTTTGTTTTTCTTTTCCATGCCCTTTCTTTATAACTAACATTGAATGTTTATCTTTTGCAAAGGCAAGGGAAAGTGACGGTTCAATAGCCTTCTACCAATGGTACAAAATCTCGATTTATAGGGCTGAGCAAATTTGGTGAAAGTGGAAGATGAAGAAGTTCTCCAAACATCATAGCAGCAATCGGGCCTGAATGTGGGTGTAATGGGTGATGCTCCTGGGAAAAAAGCTTTTGAAACTCTAGGCCAGAGTGGCCCTAGTACCTCAGCTCCAAAATCCTCAAGTTTTGCTAATCTTACCAGTGTAGAAGGAAAGAAGATTTTTCGGGATCTGAGAAGGTTTGATGAAGTCCTTGGTCTTGTGGTGGATAGGCTAAGGGAGCTGTGGAATTTATTCAGATCTCCAGATTTCAACCCGGTTCAAGACTTTGATAAACTCTCTAAGGTGCAGCCCCTGCTCATTCAAATTGCACAAGCAAAACTTCACTTGGCCCCAGCGTGCCACTCTCTGAATTATTGGTTGGGCAAAACGTTAAAACACATATTTGTGGAAATATGGCCTCATTTCAACCCTTAGGTCAAGGGTTTGAATCCCCTAAAATGCATATTTTTGCAGAATTTCGCTAACACCCAAAATGGTCGGTTTGATAAATCTTCAGTTTGAGAAAAAATGCAAGCCCTAGAGGATACAACCCAACCCCAATTCCAGATCCAACATTGAGGAGAGAGAGCTAGCCATGCACATATATCCAACATGTAGACAACTATGAACTGATGGCCCTCTGAAATAATCTCGGCCACCATACCTATAATTCAGCCACATAAACCATATGAAATATCTAATAAGTGAACAAATTTCCCCTCTTAAAATCAAGGAAACTTTTATTTGTTTTGAATACATGCATGGTAGCCAAGAGAAAAGTGCCAAGCTGAGAAGAATACTTTTTGCAATATCGCTCGGCCACAATACTATCTGAGAGTTTTCTTAGAGCATTTCCAACAACTTCTTCAACAACTTTGGAATGCTAAAATAGGTGAGCCATATCATCAAAACTCTCTCCAACAACCTTGTCAAACTCTTTCATCAAATGTGCAACCTATTTCTCTCTTTTTCAGACTTTGGCTTTTCAAAACATTTAATTTTACTTTGGAAAAACAAAATCTACCTTGAAAATATTAAAAGAGTGCTGCTAAACAAACACTAAAATTAACTAAGTACACCCTATTACCAAACTATTTAATGAATACTAATTTACCCTAATATAAAATTACCAAAAAGGATATATTGAATTATGAAACAAATATAATTTTAATAAGTACACCTTACTCACCGTATTCAGAATTTAGGAAAGATTAGAAATTTATACCTAACTTCTGACCCCATAAAAGGGTTATGCCTGCTAAGGCAAGAAAAGTACCCTCCACGTCTGTGCCAAATTCTTCAGAGAATATTAACTGTACATTTCTTATATACTGCATTGACTATAATGGTTCGAAAATAAGGTTGGAGAAGCAAAGAACGGATAGGTTTTCCACAAGCTCCCTGCCCAAATAGTGGTATGTCTTGTTATTAAAAAAAAAAAAACCTTATTATTAGATTATGGTCCATATTCATTGCATGACCAAAACCAACCGGGTTCAAAAATATCTACCTGAATATTTGATCCTTTTCTAGGTACTGCTTGAGGGCCTTGGTCAAGGCAACATAGAGGATTCTGAATCTCCACCAAAGGGTTTCTCAACAATAACCCTAGTCTATCCGTTACCAGATGAGGGTGATGAGCTAGCCAAACGCTAAAAAGAATGGATTTGGTGTTATGTGATAGAGTGTATTAGGGTGTACGAAAGATTTTTTGGTAGTTAAATAAGGTGTACTTAGTTAATTTACATTTTGATTTAAATATTAAGGTGTACTTAGATCATAAGGTGTACTCAGTTAATTTTAGGGTTCGTTTAGCAGTACTCTATTAAAAACATGCACCTTTTCTTTTATGAGATGGGCGATAACATACTAAACTTACACATACTAGACGGATGCTGGACTTGAACTTAGAACCTTTTTTTGAGAGAGCAATTACTCCAAACCACTACATTAGTGAGTCTTTTGCATTGAGGCATAAATTATTAAAATAAAAAAAACCTTTTCAAAGTGCCAACAAACTTTAATTTGCTACTAGAGATGCTCATTTACTTATTAGAGTTCGTACACGAATTCATTACTTTCTCCATTAATAAGTTCTCAGATTTTTTCCATCTCAATTCCTAGTAAATAAACATACATGGTATCATGCTACTACATGGTATGCTTTACCATGCTAGTACAATACACTTTACTAGGGGTGGGCATCGAGACCACAAAATTGATAGAAAACTCAACAGAAAGTCAAAAAAACCAAACTGGACTGGTTCCAACTAGTTCCAATGCTGGTTTTACACCTAAGAAAATCATCCAGCCCTATAAGCCTTATCCCAATCTGAGTATAGTTAGGTTTAGTTTTTTTAAAATAATCCAGTCGTATAGGCCTTATTTTCAAAGCTTAAAATTATTTAAGTTGAAGAGCCCAAATGCAAGCCCATCTCTTCTTAACTCACACACACAGGAGTTCGAACCCCTCCCTTCCAAGTTCTAGAATCACTTAACCACCATGAAAGTCATCACCTTATGATTATTACCTATGGAATCTCACATTTAAAACTCTTGCGAGCTGTTTCTCAAAATAAAAATTAACATAATTACTTATTGTTCTATATTGTTAATCAATTACTTAATTACTTAATATCATTTGTTTTTTTCCTATTTAATCCATTTAATGTTATTGGTTATTTTATTATTCATTATAAGTATTACTCAATTCCCCTTCAAATTGTTACTTAGTTACTTAAATCTTTATAATCATTTTCTTTATTTCTTATTTAATTCTTCCTTGGATAACTTTATTTATGTTCTTAGTTAATTTTCAATCTTCACTATTATTTTTTAAGGAGCTTCACCAATATACCCAAAATAAGGGCTGAAATTATTATAAAAAAACCCCACATGGAATGCACTTTAGATTTACACCCAAAATCCATTTACTACACAAGATATTGGTGTTGAAGTTCCTATAAATTACGTGGCTATCACTAATCAACTTAAAAGAAGCCCAACACAAAAAACTAGCCTAGTCCAATTATAAAAAAAAAAGCCCAAACAATTCATTACAAACAAAATATCTCGAAACCCGTAGCTTCAGCGTCATGTTGATTAATGGTTGTAATCTTCCACACCTTTATTGTCATGTTGATTAATGGTTGTATTGTTCCGGTCTAGGGTAATAACATTGCTAGTTTCTTATGACATCCTATTTCTAATGCATGTCTACTCCTGTAATGTTCCAGTCTAGGGTAGTGTAGGGTAATAACACTACAAATTTTCAATGACATCCTATTTATAATGCATGTCTACTCCTGTAATGTTCCAGGTTTAGGGTAATAACACTGTTAATTTACTGTCATGTTGATTAATGCCTGTCATGTTGCTATTTATGATGCATGTCTACCAAAGAAAGGATGAAGAAAGAACAAACTAGACCAACTCAAAACAAGCTGATCCCATATTTTTTTCTAAAAACCCGAACAATTTATTTTAAAAAAATCACGAAAACCAAGCAGATGCTCTTCATAGAAGTACATTGTTAATACTATATCAAAAGTACATTGTTAATAATATGTCATAGAACTATCTTGTTAATACTACTATGTCATAAAAGTATATTGTTAATATTTTGTCATAGAAGTACATTGTTAATACTCTGTCATAAAACTATTTTATTAATACTCTGTCATAGAAGTACATTGCTAAACAAAAATGAGATCCATAACTGAAATAGTAACAAAAGATAAATCGATCATCAAAGCTTAAAATATATTCCAAAAATCAACTAAAATCCAAAGAGAAACACATAATTAAAGCAAATAAGCCTTTTGAAAATCTTAAAACTAAACATCACGATTCGGTTTGTGGGTTAGGCCAAAAACCAACCCATCTGGCATGTGCATGGTTTCACGTGGGCCCATCAAACCAGGTTGTGTGTGGAATCCAGCACACCCTTAGGCAATTGTTTCCCTCTCCTCCAATTGTAATGTAACAATTGGTCGAGATTGGGCTTTTTCAAAAAAATTTAAATTTATTCTAGAATTTAAAAAGATAACGGGTAGTGTTCCATAAAAATAGGATCTATCATTTGATTTTTCTTTTATTTTTAATTTTTTTAAATATGAAAATGTGTGAACTTACCATATTATTCTCATTTAGTTAATAATTTCAATTCTTAATATTTGCATTAACTAAGGGTATTTTTTGATATTTTGAATATTTTGTCATTCTCTGTCGTTTGCTTTATATATATAGAGATATAATCGGTCTCTAGTGTTTGAAATTTTTTTATTTTTTTTTATACAAGCAATATTGGGAAAATGATTATTTGAACACTGATCGGTGCATATTTACATATCATTTTGTACCCTTCTAACTTATGATTTGGTTATGTTTTTGAGTTAAACTTGTGCTTTTAATAAGTTTTGTGTTTGTTTCAGTGTTATAAGCTTGAGACTCACTAATTGCATTTTGGAGACAAATTTGCTCAAAACGGTGTCTGCAGATCAGTCAACTTCACGGATTGGACTGTACTTTCTCAAGAAGAACCAGATAATGAGCCATACATCATTGGAAAGATACGGAAGTCTAGTTTCTATAGAATTTTACAGTTCATGATTCCGAGTCTTCTAGAGAAAGTTATACATGTTTTGGCAACTTAAGGTCAAATTCGGCAGCATCTGCGTTACTGGGCCAAAAATCACATTTGAAGGCCTTTCCGATTTGTCCTTGAGTTGGGCTGCATATGCTTGGAAAGATAAGACAAAGAGCTTCAAGATCCATATTTTTCCAGATTTTTCAGACTGGAGCCACAAGCCCAAAATGAGCCCACAAGCTGGCTGCAATGCATTGTCATGCATGACATATGCATGATGAAGTGTTGTTGATTGTGGGAAAGTTTGGTGAAGCATATTCAATACCTATAATTGAGTGGAATTTTGCAGCAGCCAAATGTGCCAAAAGATGATGAAGTGGGAGTTGCAACACTAAGCCTAAAGACAAGAGGAATTGTTTTCAAATGTAATAGTGTGTTAGGTGAATTAAGTGTTGTAAGTTGGTGAAGTGAGTGTGGTAGGTAAACCTATTGTATAATTCAGATTTTCACTTCCCCTAGGCCTATAAATAGGGAAGTTCTCTAAGCTTGTAATCACACCCCAAGGGGGGGAGCTCTCAAACACTTCTCTAGAGCTCCCTTCCCTTCTCTCCCTCAAATTCTCTTAGTTTCTCTTGTAGTTCTCAATTGTTGTAATAAGATCATTCTACTAAATTCTCTTCTTCTAAATTCTTCAAACACTTCCCAAACATTTTCTTCTCCCTTCTCAAAGCTCTCAAACACATGTTCTTCCAAAATCCACAAAGTTCTCAAACACCACTTTCCTTTCTTCTCCAAAAGTCTCCATCTTCTCCAAATTTCCCAAACACTTCTTCCATTTCCTTCATCAAATTCTCTAAAGCTCTCAAAACACTTCTCTCATTCCTTCTTCCAAAATTCTCTAAAGTTCTCTAACACGTTTCCTTTCTCTCCTCCAAATTTCCCAAACACATCTCTCATCTCTTCCAAAAGTCTCCATGTCTCAAACACTTCACAAACACATTTCTTTCCCTTCCCTAAGTTCTCAAATTCTCCAAGTTCACAAACATTCTCCAAGTTCTCAAACACCTTACTTTCTCTTCCAAATTCCCCATGTTCTCAAACACATTCTCTTCCAAATCCTTAAGTTTCTCAAACACATTCTCTCGTTCTCTCCAAAAACTCTCCATGTTCTCAAGTGTTGTACAAAATCCTTGTTTTATGTTCTTTTGTTTTCATTTCTATTTTGTGTAGGAAAACTAAACAGGATCATTCAATCACCAATCCCTGTGGAATCGACCTCGCACTTACATACGCTAAACTACCAACGGTTCGTGCACTTGCGAGTATCACAAGTTGAGGATGCAACTGAATCCATTTTGGTGCAGCTGTATCTACGCAACAAGTTTTTGGCGCCGTTGCCGGGGATCAGTAACATTGTTTGATTCTATTTGGTTTTCTTACTTTTTATTATTTTTATTTTTTGTATATAACTAGACAGTTTCATGTTTTAAAGTTAATGACGTTAATTGATAAGTTGTGTTTGTAGTCCAACGGACAAGGACAATTGCCTGACAAGCAAGAGAACTGGGTTTGAGTCCCAGCTTACACAACACAAAAAGGTTCAAGTAGCATGTTGATTATTTCTGATTTATGGTTTCATTCACTTGTTCTTAATTAAATATCTTGTTCAAGTTTACATAAACACCATATGACTCTTGGACTGATTAGTGAATGAATGGGTAGATATTGAAGACAAACACCATGTTTAAATTCTACTTGGTTCTTTATTGTTCTTCTTGTTCTTAATGGGTTTGGAATTTGTGTTTAGACTAAACACCATAGCTAAATACTTGTTCTGAATACTTGATTACAACCACACACCAAATGGATAATCATATTTGAGAAAGAACGAACTCCATAAGCTAGTTTGATTTACTTTGTTGCTTGTTACTTTGAAACATGGAAGTGTTGATTTTTCCTTTTCATTTTTTAGTTTTTTTTAATTTATTTCATAATCTTTTTAATTCCGTTTCAAGTTTTTGTTTGTACTTGTTCTAGCAATTTATGACAGCTTCATAAAAATGGAGAGAGATGGCAACCTCAATCACAAGAATGGGAAGTGTGGAGCAGTGGGAGAAGTCGCGACCTCCAATTGCATCACGCTCGACCTAATCGCTTCAAGGGGGAGCATTTCAATCCTTTCTCATCTTTAAATTATGTTTATTTCTTGGTTTGTTTCTTTTAGTACAACAATTTATGTCATTTGTTTGAGTTTGTTTAGAGTACTTAGTTCATTTTCATTTTTGGTTTGTTGTCTCATTTTATCTTATTTTTTTTTCTTACCTTAAAAACTAAAAATTCAAAATTCAAAAATTCAAAAAGATTTTTCATATGAGCTGACTTATGGTAACTCCAGTAAGCACTTCCGTCAATACAGTGTCTAGGAGTTCTTTAGGCGACACCTTCGGTGTCTAAGAAGTTTGGGTTTTAAGCGGGACCATTGTGACCCCTCCAACCTTCCCGGATCCCCTGGCTGTGTTTTCTGATGCCCTTCCTGGTCATCCGTGAGTTGCTTGTATATTCGTGTGTTTTTAAATCAAGTTTTTTATTTATTTTTTATTTTTTTTTATTTTATTATTTTCTTTGTTTTCTTTTCTGTATAGTCTTTGTTTTTGTTTTGTTTTGTTTTGTTTTGTTTTTTTTGTTTGTTTTGTTTTGTTAAGTTAGTTTATGTATTTATTTACGTGGTGTAGTTAGTTAGTTTATTTCTGAGTGTTAAAAACACATTTTTATTTCACTTCAAAGGCTGCATTACAAACAACAACAAAAAGTTAAAAAAACAAAAACAAAAACAACAAAAACAACTTCTTCATCTTCATCTTCATCTTCATGGCATGCCTCTATTTTCTCGCACTTGCAGAATTTGCAGCAGCTCCACATGGTCCTCATTCTTTTTCTGCAATGCTTCCACATGCTGATTGGCACAGGAGAGCCGCTTCTGGAGGTCCGCCACCATAGCCTTCAAGGAAGCTACTTCCTCGCTCAGTGCGGCACACTCCCGTGTCCTCGCCAGGTAATCGCATGCCCAAATTAGTAGCCGAGACCGCATGGAGCACCGTTAAATTGTGGGACTCCTCCACTGCAGCCTTGTTCGGACCTTTATGCCACATGCAGGTGATCTGCCGACGTGAGTTACTGCCAATCATGCTGCCCAGCAGCACTGCTCTGTTCGGCACTGCCTCAGAAAAGTTCGGTATTACCTCAACAAAGTTTGAGGCCGTACCGTGATGATATGTGGAGTTTGGGAATACAGGAGTTGGACGAGCCCTTATCTGGGCATTCGGTGGTGCAAGTGAGAGCTCAAGGTTGAGATCATCAAGGTGAGTGCATGAGGATGCCATTTGTTTTGCTTCTAAATTTTTTGATGTTTTTCCTTGAGTTTGCAGGAAGAAATGCTGGGTATCATCCGCTTGGAGAGATGTGGTTTAAATAGGCATATGCTGATGAGAGAGAGCCAACACCACTTCGGATTTCCCGGGCATGCTCGAACCTAATCGCTTCAAGGGGGAGCACATTAACTTTCACTTTACTTTATTTTTTATTTTTTATTTTTTATTTTCCGTGTTTTTCGGGTGTTTTATGTTTTTGCCCGTTACTTTCATTTTCTACTGTTTTGTGTTTTTCCCTTTCGGCTATCACCTTTGTCTTATTTTAGTTTGAGAAGTGTGCTTTCTTTTCCGTTTGTCGTTTTTGTTTGATTTAAGTTTGGGAAGTGTGTTTTCTTTGTCTCTTTCTTTTTCCTTCTGCAACTTTACTCTTTTATTTCTGAAACAAAAATAACAAAAACAAAAACAACCAAAAAAATAAAAACAGTAGAAATCATTTCTTCCGCGCTAGGTGTCTCGACCATAGGAGCTGTGAGTTTGGCCCTCTGGCTATCCTCTTCGGGGCTTCATGCACAGCCTCTTGGGGCTCACCACTTGAGCTCCCAAAGATCGCAATCTTAGCTTGAGCATAACTACTCTCGCGATCTGCTTGCTTGCGTTTACCCGGTCGGTCTAGGTCCTCCAGCTGCTTTCTCATGTCACGAGAATACAACTCTACCATCTTTGATAGACTTTTATTCTCGTCCCGCAATACTTCTAGCTGGTGTCGATTCACCTCCACTATCCTTGCCCTCTCCCTTTTCAAGCTTTTTATAGCACTCTGACACTCTTCAACCATACTTCGCTCCGCCGCTAACTGACCTTTCAGAATCTCTACCTCATGGGACTTCGCAAGTAGGCGATGACCCAAACTTGCAACACATGCTGTACTCTGCACGCTCAGTGCCAGGGCATCACTCGTGACCCGGTTGTCATCCCTTGTTCCGAACACACGTATATCTTTAGGAGTTACTAAATTTCTGCCAACTCCAATGGCAACATCGTTGTCCAGGAGTATTGAGTCATTGACAGTCACAGGCCCCCTTGCGGAGGCAAAGTAGGGTACCCCATCCTGGTGCCGCTGCTTGGCCCCATGTCTGAGTCGGTGGAGCTAGGTTGAGATCCAATGAAAATGGGTAGTTAGAGGCCATTTGATTTCTCACTTTTTTTTTCTTTTTCTTGCTTCTTTTCTCTTTTGTGTTTTTGAGTTTGTGTGTTTTCCCTTCTTTTTCCTTCTTATAGACATAGTCTTTGACAAACCCTAGCCATTGCAGCGTCGTAGCATTTTCCTGAATCTCCAGCATTTCTCGAGTCCCACCACCTTCTCTCTTTCCAACCACACCCAACTCATTTATCACGACGTGACCTTTCTGAACGGACCGTTCGAGGAAAGTCATCACGACTTTGTATGGCCCCGTAATTTCTGCTTGTGGAGTCTGCGGCGCCTCTATGCGTCGACACGTGTCTCGTTCAGTCTCCCCATGACTAACCAAGAGACGACATTAGGGACCACGTGCCTTCTTTTCAGAAATCCCACCCTTTGCCCTTCCAATTCACGTTTCATCTTAAAAATAAAAATTAAATTAAATTAAAACAATAAAAAAACGTGTGGGCTTCGGATTTCATTTTGGGTCGGTTTTTCACCTTGTTTGAGTTTCAAAGTGGGTTAATTTCATTGTGGGCTTTGGGCTTTGGGCTTTCAAAAAAATAAAATTGGGTTTTAGTTTGCGTAAGACCTCCTTTTAGGGCTTACTATTTTGAGTGTTTTACTGTTTTTTTTTTTTTTTTTTTTATTTTATTTTTTATTTTTTTTATTTGTTATTATTCGATTGTTTGTTTTGTAATTTTTATTTTATATTTCTTTTTGTATTTTAATTCTTGTGTGTTTTGTGATTTTTATTTGCTTTAATACCTTCATTTGTTATTATGACATTGTTTGTGGCTAATTTTTAAACATTGAGGACAATGGTCATTTCTAAGTTTGGGGGTATTGGAGTTTAGAAAGTAAATTTGGTTTGTCTTAAAAAATAAAAAAAAAAAAAAAAAAATTGCTTGTTTTTCTTTTAGTATTGTTTTGTTTTGTTTTGTTTTTGAGTCACTTTCCGAACACATATGATGAGATTGTGATAAATGTTGCATGACTTAAATGAAAATTGAATTTTATTTATTTATTATTTATTATTTTTCTTTTTGTAACTTTTTATTGTAAAAAAAAAAAACCTTAAAAATAAATAAAAATAAATTTGGCATTGTTCTAGCATGATATGCTTGAAACCTTCTTTACACTTGCCATTTGTTTCATAATTTTTCAATTAAAGGATTTGCATGATCTAAATAATTGTATGAAGCATAAATTAGACTTATATAACCAACCATATAAAGTGAGCTTTTGAGCCTTGTACTTCAATTCATGAGTGTTATATACATACTCTTATTTTCTTGTCATCTAAGTTGTTGTTTGATCTCATTATTCATTGATTTGGTTGAACACTTAAAAGTCATTCATTCATGTGCAATTTGACTTCATGACATTTAAAGAAATGATATTAAGGCCTTCTTTGGATCGTTTGTGCCTTTCAAGCTAACCTTATGCATGCTTATGCATGATTTTCCATTGTTAACCATTTTGAGCCTACATGTAAACCTTTTCTTTCATTTACCAATTTTATTTCCTCACCTTAGCCCGAAAAACAAATATTTACCTTTCTAAGGAACTCATGAGCTTTAATTGGGATGTGTTTTTCATGCTAAGTTTGGGAAGAGGTGTTACATTTAAAAAAAAAAAGGAAAAAAAAAATTCACACAATTGGTGAAAGAAAAGAGAAAAGTGGTAGTTGATTGAAAATTCATTTTTGGGCCTTCAAAATAAATTGGTGATTGTTCAATAAAGGAGTGAATCATTGTAAATGAAGGTATAAGGAGTTTTGATCATGTAAAAATAAATTCTCATTGTGATGATTCGAAGTCTTGTAAACAATTATTTTATGCTCTTATATTTTGAGTTCCTTGGACTTTGTTTTATCCATACCCTTCATTTCTTACTCACCTCATACCCTTGGCCCCATTACAACCTATGTTAAGACCTAAATTGATCTTAAATATCATGTGGTTGAATTGCATTCATTTTTCTACTTTTAAGTGTTTGGCATCCTTCTTGAGATCATATTAATGCAAGTTCTTCATCTTTCTATTTCGAGTTAAGTCCCTTCTGGTTTAACTCTAATCTCATGTTTATAACTTAGTGTTGCATTATAACCCTCTTCTGAGTGATTCATTTGTGAGAGGACAACTTTGGTGAGATTTGAAGTTTAACTTGTGCTTTGTATGATTTTTGAAATTGTGTGAAAACTAAGATTGGAGAATTTGTTGCATTTGGCAATCACACTACTACACTTTGAGCATGTTGTGTTTTGAACTTTGCCACCTTGTGAATAATGTCTAAAATTGAGCTTTTGTTGTTAAAACTTTTGAGTCATGTGCATGAGTCATTTCTCTTTAGAAAATGTTCGGAAAGGTTGTTTTGAGTTTCTATTTTGATTTTTTGTGTTTTGTGATTGTTTCTAATTTTGTTTTTGTTTTTTCTTTTATTTTGGTTTTTGGTTTTGCTTCAGGACTAACAAATCTAATAAGTTTTCTAACCATTTTGTTTTGTAGAGTTAGAAAAACGTTTGTGGGTATTGATAATCTGTTAAACCCTCAGGAGACACAACTCCTCCTACTAGGGATGCCTAGAGGTTTAAAAGCTTGTTGCATACGCTAAATGCAATCGAGTTACCTACGAAAGTGGTCTAGTTAACTTCTTGTTTTATTTTTATCTTTGTTTTCCGTTTGTTTTGCTCGAGGACTAGCAAAATCTAGGTTTGGGGGTATTTGATCGGTGCATATTTACATATCATTTTGTACCCTTCTAACTTATGATTTGGTTATGTTTTTGAGTTAAACTTGTGCTTTTAATAAGTTTTGTGTTTGTTTCAGTGTTATAAGCTTGAGACTCACTAATTGCATTTTGGAGACAAATTTGCTCAAAACGGTGTCTGCAGATCAGTCAACTTCACGGATTGGACTGTACTTGCTCAAGAAGAACCAGATAATGAGCCATACATCATTGGAAAGATACGGAAGTCTAGTTTCTATAGAATTTTACGGTTCATGATTCCGAGTCTTCTAGAGAAAGTTATACATGTTTTGGCAACTTAAGGTCAAATTCGGCAGCATCTGCGTTACTGGGCCAAAAATCACATTTGAAGGCCTTTCCGATTTGTCCTTGAGTTGGGCTGCATATGCTTGGAAAGATAAGACAAAGAGCTTCAAGATCCATATTTTTCCAGATTTTTCAGACTGGAGCCACAAGCCCAAAACGAGCCCACAAGCTGGCTGCAATGCATTGTCATGCATGACATATGCATGATGAAGTGTTGTTGATTGTGGGAAAGTTTGGTGAAGCATATTCAATACCTATAATTGAGTGGAATTTTGCAGCAGCCAAATGTGCCAAAAGATGATGAAGTGGGAGTTGCAACACTAAGCCTAAAGACAAGAGGAATTGTTTTCAAATGTAATAGTGTGTTAGGTGAATTAAGTGTTGTAAGTTGGTGAAGTGAGTGTGGTAGGTAAACCTATTGTATAATTCAGATTTTCACTTCCCCTAGGCCTATAAATAGGGAAGTTCTCTAAGCTTGTAATCACACCCCAAGGGGGGGAGCTCTCAAACACTTCTCTAGAGCTCCCTTCCCTTCTCTCCCTCAAATTCTCTTAGTTTCTCTTGTAGTTCTCAATTGTTGTAATAAGATCATTCTACTAAATTCTCTTCTTCTAAATTCTTCAAACACTTCCCAAACATTTTCTTCTCCCTTCTCAAAGCTCTCAAACACATGTTCTTCCAAAATCCACAAAGTTCTCAAACACCACTTTCCTTTCTTCTCCAAAAGTCTCCATCTTCTCCAAATTTCCCAAACACTTCTCCCATTTCCTTCATCAAATTCTCTAAAGCTCTCAAAACACTTCTCTCATTCCTTCTTCCAAAATTCTCTAAAGTTCTCTAACACGTTTCCTTTCTCTCCTCCAAATTTCCCAAACACATCTCTCATCTCTTCCAAAAGTCTCCATGTCTCAAACACTTCACAAACACATTTCTTTCCCTTCCCTAAGTTCTCAAATTCTCCAAGTTCACAAACATTCTCCAAGTTCTCAAACACCTTACTTTCTCTTCCAAATTCCCCATGTTCTCAAACACATTCTCTTCCAAATCCTTAAGTTTCTCAAACACATTCTCTCGTTCTCTCCAAAAACTCTCCATGTTCTCAAGTGTTGTACAAAATCCTTGTTTTATGTTCTTTTGTTTTCATTTCTATTTTGTGTAGGAAAACTAAACATGATCATTCAATCACCAATCCCTGTGGAATCGACCTCGCACTTACATACGCTAAACTACCAACGGTTCGTGCACTTGCGAGTATCACAAGTTGAGGATGCAACTGAATCCATTTTGGTGCAGCTGTATCTACGCAACAAACACCGAACTTCATGTTGTCCCAAAAAAAAAAAACAAAGAACTTCATGTGCATGGGTAAACTATTCTTAACCAGTTATAAGCTCCTTGTAGTTTTGAAAATCTTAAAACTGAGCATGGGCATGGCAGTTCGGTTTGTGGGTTAGGCCAAAAACCAGCCCATCCGACCTGTGCCTAACCTTTGTTTTACCTTTCTGAATTTACATCTTCCCATTGGAGACGCTGTCCTGTGTGCAATATCAGTACATGACAACAATACTGTTTTTCTCCTGCACATTACACAAATTGGAGGATAGAGGGTTAACTCGTCTTTGGTACAAAATGCACTCCAATTGCTCTTTCCTTTAGATTCATGCATCAAAACAAAAGAAAACTGCAAGACCATGTTCTAAATTTCTATCATAGACGAAAAAATATGTCTGAACATTCCATCTCTCAGAAGCAAAAGACAAATGAAAATATAACTGTCCGCTCCCAATCTTTGACCGTGTGAATTTAGAAAGATATCAAGTAGCCTCAATCCGTTTGTTGCAACAGGAAGTGGAAGTCAGATCTTTGTCGGAGGATGGCTGGCGGATTCATATCAGATAGGCTGATATCATCAAATGATCTGCACATCTCTTCAATAGAGAAAGGTATGCTGCAAATCAATTTTGCAACGCTATCTTCAGTTAAATTTTACCATGCTAGAGAATCGGGGCTGAATTCAATACATTACCAAGTTTAGAAGTTAATGACTAGAATATTACCTGGAATCGACGTCGAGCAGGAAAGAATTATTGGGCATGTTGATTGAATCCTCTGCCATCAAGACTCTCATTTTTCCAATAACCTAATGCAACAAATCCCCGGAAAGAGAAACAATGGGATACATAGTTAACTGCGTATTCTAGCATGCTCATTACAAATCAATTTACTGAACACTCACTTCTGCAGATAATCCCTGCGCTCCGTATTTGTCATCCCAGAACATTGTTCCAATGCGATATATTTGAGGGATGCTCAGTATCTGATTAATGAAGTGTAAACTAAATTAACAGGAAGTCCTAGGTTCACTATATTGGAATTCTTCGATCATATTCTTTGTTCTCTTTCTGAAATAACGTTACAAAAGTTTGGCCAAAGAAAAAAAAGAACTTTTGCAAAATGGATTCAATCTCCAAGATGAAAATAAAAGATTAAAAGGAGTGTAGAGGAGAACTAAAATAAAGAATTTCTTTCATATGATATAAGACTGGTTGAGTTACCGGACACAATTCATTTGTGATTTCATCCACTGATTTCTGAGTTTTTTGGTGCAAAACCTGCATGAATGAAGAATACTTTCATAAAGCAATGTAAATTCCTTCACGTAATTATTTAAGAAAATAACAACGGAATATTGGCTTGGTGATGTAAGCTCAAGAAACAAACCAAAAATCCTACAGCCTGCCTTATGTGCTGAAGCTCTTCCAAGGACGACCCAGCAAACTGTAAAAGTAGAAAATTAAATAAGTAAATAATTTTTCCTCATTTCCTCCTTATATTATTTTGTCAGCATTTGTTAGACCACAGACAGTTTTCTTGCCTGATCTGTTACTTTGAGACACCATTGTTCCAATTCAAGCAAACCTGCTTTCAGAAATTCTCCATTGCTAAATGAGCAGCACTCACGACGAAGCAATAAGCTGCCACCAAGGATTTATTAAATTCATTAGGACTAATGATGCATTGTAGCTAAACTTTGATCCTAGTCAATTGGTTAAAGCAATGAGTGGATATCAAACTCTGTTTACCTGTTAAAGAGCTGGACATTGATGAATGAGAAAACTTGACTGAAGATTTTCCTTGCGATCATGGGAGAGACCTGAAGTTGCAGCAGTTAACTCTAGAAATTCTTTATACTGATTTATATAATAGATGGACAAGAATCTTGAAAATTAAATTAAATTTAAGCTTACATGGTTCACAGACAAAATACCCAAGGTTTGATCTAACTTGTTGACAGTGCTTTGCCAGTGCATATTTGATGCCTGTTGTCTTGCTCTTATATTTGAATGTATAGTTTTAGATGAGCCTCTTATTGACCTGCCCCTTGCAGATCTTGGTGCCTGTTGATGTTAAATAAGAACTTTTTCATGGTTCAATCCGTCAAGTCATATTCTCGGTTATACAAGATGCTCACCTGAATGCACAAATTCAAGAATGGGCTAATCTCTTTCTTTAGACTATCACGGATGGTCCCATATATTTTCTCAACAAATGCAGTTAGATGTTGCTTGAACAATAATGCTGGGTACTTAGCCTCCACTTTTAACTGCTCATTTGGCTTTCCCATCATTCCACTGTAGCCACTTGAAACTCCCGTGCTCATAGAAGATGAACGAAAACCCTGGCATAGTATTTCTTGCATTACTGTGTCACATGGTTTTCAGTATGCTAAAAAATTTGTACGTGAAAGCTTACATGTGCCATTCTACCAAATATGGTAGCAGGAGTTCGGTTACGATATGAAGCTGTATTAGATGCACTGGCTGCCTTGAATGTACTTTGTAGAAGAAATAGAAGGGTAGAAGTTGTTGAAAGCCAATATGCCAGATCACTGACATTGTTTTGAGTCTTCAAGAACATTTCACATTTCATATTGAGTTAATCAAATAGTATAAATACCCCATCCAACTGGTCAAGCTTAATGCATGTTGGTTGAAGGCTAATACCTCTATAATGGACCGAATTTTGTGAATGATCCTATCAAATACGTTTGTTTTCTCTGCTTCAAAGGTTCTCCACTGAAGAAGTGCTCTGTACACAATACAGGCAGTGACAGGCCTGTTCTTGTCAAATTGCCTATCTTCCACAAGACACTTAACAAGCACGTCAACACTTTCCTGTTTATAGTTGTAGTGAGTTATGGAAGAAGCTTTTTAAAGTAATAATAATAATAATCTCAACTTTATAAATACCTGCTGCCTATCTGTGAGTGATCTTTGTCTACTAAGGTGAGACACTACAGGATATGGCTCCTGAAAACATAATTTCATTATAGGTTGATGATAAGTTTATAACAGATGAGAATTAAAGTATCTTATAATTATTTGAACTATTTCTGACAATAATTTATTCTGGAAAGTTGGTAATACTTTGGTCCGAAGCTCTTCCCTTTTCCCGTTCCCATTCTCAAAAGGCTGTACCATCATAGAATGTCAAAGGAAGTAATTTTACCGAAAAAGAAGATGAAAGAAGAAAAAGTTTCTTTTTTATCTTTTGGTATGGGAAGAAAAAGGTTATGTAAAGCACTATACCTTTACTTGTGGCTGAAACCTCTCTGGAGTAGCTTTCTGCTCCATGACTAGAGTCTTGTTGCGGAGGAAATTATTCTCTGACTCCAAATCTGCGATCTTCCTCTTCAGGCTGGACAAACACGAATACTTAGCATTGTACTCAATGGGTAGTTGGATATCTTTGTAACTTTGATGAAGTAATATTCCAGTTGAATATCCATTGTGCTTCTACCATAATAAGCAATTGTTTATGAGTATGATTCATTTAAAGGTCAAATTGTTCATATTTAGATTGAGCAACCACAATGAACTCAGTTGCTACGATAGAGCAACCACTTGTATTTTTCTTCCATCATCTCCAAAACTGGTGTTCAAGCATAAGATAGTAAAAACAGGTTTCTAAGATTCCACCTATCAATGAGGTGAAAATTTTTACTAGATTGCACACATTCTTACATTTTCATTTCTTCAGAGAAGTCCTCATTTGCTGATGCAACCAGAGCCTGTTGGCGGAGCACCTGATTTTCAGATTCGAGACTGGACAAGTTCAACTCTAACCTGATTAAGAAACAAGAGTTAGTCAACCCCAGTTTATGTTGATAGAGACATTCATGAAATTCCTTAGCTTTGATAACAAAAATAAAAAAGCAAATATATGGGACTACCTTTCAATAGTCTCTTGAAGCTGTGTTGCTTTCAGCTGTGCTTCTTCTGCCTCTTTATGCCTTGCTTTACTTTCTTTTTCAACTTGAGAGTAATTTTCCTCAAATCCCTCAATTTCCTTCTTCAGCTCACTTAGCTCACCCTAACATTCATACCAATAATCAATATAACACGTGCACATGCACCCACTACATATGCTTTCTGTTCTTTTAATCCCTCTCTCTCTCTATCTATCTATCTATTGATTTATCTTATTTATTTATCTTTTCATTGTACACCACTCTTTGGACCAATAATACGACATTGTTAGACATTTTACGAAAGACCACATTGTTAGACATGAATTTTGGGCTTCTAAAAAAGATATCCCTTCAAACCTAGTTGTTTCTACTGTATGAATATTTCACAGGAATAGTTCATATATTCTTAGTTCCACCATATACAATGATTTGATAAATTTATTCTAAAGTTTATCATTCAGTTGATGTGAAATGCATCTTTGGAAGCTAAGTTGTACCACATTACCTCTAGTTCCTCATTGTGATTTTTCAGAATTTCCAGCTTGGTGTTGTCCACAACTGGCACCTCTTTGATGACTGGTGGAGCTTGTTCAATAGCTAATTTTGCTGCTTCTTTCTCATGGATAATTGCGGCATGGGCTTCATCAATTTGTGCTTGCATTTCATGTAAAGTATTTTGCAAATTTGCAATTTCTTTCCCTTTAGTTTCTTCAAGATCAATCTGCAAGTTGTTTGTAAATTATGTACAATCAACTTTATATCCTCAGTGTCAAGGTTTGACATTTCTCCAACCATTCCCTTGACTGGTAAATTTCAAACTCAACATGACTAGAGATCCTTTTATAAAAATGACCCAAGTTACTGATTCCAAATAAATCATACCAAAACAATTGCAATACCATGGCTGTTCTCATCATATCAATTAGTATTTTCTAAATATTAACACATCAAAATTTTAGTGCTAAATAGAACTAAGAGGCAGATACTTCTATTTGTTAACCACATTGGTGGAGAATATATACCCTCAAGTGCTTTTCAAAGTCCAGTCGCCATGTTAGCTCTTCAACACGCTTCTCCAGCATGTCCTTAGCTGCCTTAAGAGCTCCCGTTTCTCGTGCAGCCTGCATCAGGGAATTGTATTTATTTATTTATATCTTCCTGATTCCTTAATTTTGATAAATCTGGTTTTCTTGACATAGTTCAATGCTTATAATAGGTGGGCAGTAAGTAGATTCTTCTTATAGAGAAGTGAACCTCACCATCCTAAGCTTTCTAAGCTCCTTCCTCGCTACCTTTGCTCTCCAGAGACATTGAAGAGTTAGAGTTGCCTTTCGCTGGTGTTTATATTCAGAAACAGCTTTAAATCTTCGCCAATTAGTCTGTCAGAAGAAAGAATGACAGCATTTTAAAATTTACTAGCTTAAACTTATTTAATACTGAATGATCCGATATCTGACATAAGTAGTAATATACTCCACCTTTATAATGCGGCATTTTCATAATTTTTCATAAAAAAATTTGTAGGTTTTAGCTCACTCTATAATAAATAAATAATAGAGGTCTGATTATTTTCTGCACAATTCAATAGTATTATTCCTCTAAACCTGATACTGGAAATATTTTCCTAAGTTATCAATCAAGTTCTTCATAAGTATTCTTAAACTGCATTTCTTTATATACTCTAAGATTTACTTTTACATTTTTAAATATCCCACAAATGCCAAAAAAAATTATGTATGCATCGATAAAATTGAAGTTTCTGTAGATTGTCTAGTCCAGAGCATTTATGACCTGAATAATGTTTGCAGCCTTGGTTCTTTTCCTGTTTCGATGATCATTTCGGGCTGCCATAGCTCGTAAACCAGTTTGGATGACTATTGATACAGCCTGAAATTTTATGTAGGACTTCCTTGCTGTGTGAGCGCGAAGATGTTTTTGTATACGTATTGAAGCAGCTTCCTTCCTTATCTGTTCATACATCTTACGTGCAAGTTGTCCTGTTTGAGGAAGTGGTGAGATAAAAACCATGTCATTCCAACTTTCAAATTGTCACTCCATTATTACCTCTCCAAAGTTTCTGCAAGTGAATCGCAGCCCTTCGCGCGGCAATGAACTCCTTTCTGGTTAGATGTGTTCGGATTTGCCTTTGAATACATCTGGCAGAATCAGCCAAAACTTTCGTTCTGCGTGCATCTAATTCAGCCAACTGACCAGCTCTAAGAAACACCTTTGATTTTCCAAACTGCAATAAAACATTGGTGGGGAACTTGTGCATAACACGAACAAAGTTTGGGGGACAATGAACACTAATGCGTCTTATTTTCACACCATTAGTTTGATGTCTAAACAAACCTGATATCCCTTCAGGCCCATCCTGTCACATATGGCAATACATGCTGATTTTTCATCAGATCTGCACAGGCAAAGCAAGTAACCATCAAGGTGGTGAATGCTTTAGATGATCATCTCTTGTGGCATTACTATACGCTCTAGATAAACAGCCACTTATATCCAGATATGTGAGTTTTGTTAAACAACTACTGAACCTCAGAGGCTTAAAGCCGTTATGGAATGGGCCAATAATGAATGGCAACCCAACATGCTGCCCCATCCTGCAGTTGGAGAGGCAGACATATGCAGAAATAGTGAAACATATAGGCGCAACCACATTCTGCATCTTGCAAATTAACAATAAGTTGGGAATGAGAAATAAATGTTTCAAACTAGAAACCCCCTGCAGCTAGAACTCTAATGCCGTATTTGGCAACCAATCCCAATGGACCCCAAACACAACAACTAAGTAATGAGACAAAATATATATATATCAAGCCAACATGAATATCTTTGTAAAAGTTAGGGCATGAGCTTCATGCAAACACTGTCATCTCAGTCTTGACCTAGAGGTCCTAGTTTCATTTCAACATAATGAAGTTAAAATTGACAAATAGAAAATCAGATTAAATCAATTCCAGTCAATTTATACCCATCCAGAATATCAGGAGCCAACAAGCCAAAGCGGTCAAGGAACTCATCAAATGTTCTTTTTGTTGGATATCCAGCACAACTAATCCTTATAGCCTCTAGCACACCCTGTACAAGTGCCATTGGAAAAACATCATCAAATTAAGCAACCTAAACAAGTCATAGTTGCTGCCTCAGCCCCCACCCCCACCCCAACCCCTACCTCCCCTGGAAATCTCCCTTTAGGGGGTTTTTTCTTTCTGTTTTGTTTAATTTTTAAACAACCTCAAAAATATTTTTGAAAGGGTAAAGATCTTCTGTGAAAAAAGTTAGACTTTACTCACCCCACATCTCAGCTGGTTTAATACATTGACATTCTCAAAAATTCCAGGCTTCAAAACTGTATTGGGCTTAACACATCTGATATAATGTGGTTCTGTCGTGCTAAGTGTCTCCATTAAAGCTTGTAGTTGTTGCTGCAAGTGAATTTTGATTCAGGAGCAAGTTGCATCTTCAGAGTCAAATAGACCTTTATGAAAATGTGGATTACCTTGAAACGGGTACCTATGGAAGAAAACTTGGATTGTTTTGACGTCTCCTCAGGTAGTGGAGGGAATAGATTTGCAACAAATGAGCATGTGGAGGCATTTAAAAGAGCTTGATGTTCTGCCACTACGTAGTCCTTGTTTTTATCAAGAAAATGGTCTGCTTCATATGTGACCTGTTGACTAGAAGGATAAATGAAGGGAAACTATGTTTTTTTTTTTCAGTATAGCTATTTGTTCAAGAATTTTCTTACATCTCCAGCATAGTGGTTAACTGTGAAGTCCGTTCGAGCAAGTTTTGGCTTTTTGAAGCGCTTATGTCCTTTATATGTCTGATACATCTTCTGTGCAAATGTCTCATGGGTTGACTTGGGGAACATACTGTAGATAAAATGAACTTGTTCATATATTCATAGGTTCAGCAGTCATGATCTTTTTTCTCCCATTTTCAAAAAAGCATTTTAGCTTTTCTTTAATTTTCACTGGCAGAAGAAACAATATGAGACTGCGTATTTTTTTTTTGGATTAGGGAACAAGTATTATTATTATTATACACTGTGCTGAATGAAGCTTCAAACTTAACTGCCTAATAATTAATCAGACGAGACTTGAATACTGAGGTAACCGTATTATTAGTTAGATTATCTGTTGTAAGAGATAAGATATCAATGGTATCATGAGGACCAAGGTTACATACCAGGCTTCATCAAGAAGAGCAATTATGCCCCCAGGTTTCTGCATGTAAGGACATTTGTTATAACGATTTATATAAATCTTGCTATTTTTACCTGCAAAGAGCTATATGAAAATTAATACCTTCTCGATAAGATCCAAAACATCCTGGTTATCTACAAATTCTACGTAGCTCCAGTTAATTTCATCCTTTGTGTACTCTTCTTGCTCCATCTTGAACACATGCTGCAGTGGAAGATGCTTATTATATAAAATAATCATAGTACAAATATGTTTAAACTGTACCTACAAATTCCCTTTACCTGATTAAAATGTTGTTGCAGCTTTTCATTTGTTAGGTTGATACAAAGCTGCTCAAAACTACCAAATAAAGCATTAGATTAGGTCCTTATGTCCAAATGCAAAATTGTTTCAGTACATTTAATTCTTCTGTTAAGCTGTATCATTTCTACCATTATGTACCTGTTGATCTTGAAGCTTTCAAAGCCATAAATATCAAGGACTCCTATTAAGCTTGACGAATTTGGATCCTGACCAATTGAACTGTTTATCTTATCCACAATCCTGCCACATATTAGGAACCACCAGCTGTAGTTAATCCTTATAAAGTTAGGTAAGTGTATAAGAATATGATATTAGAAACCAATGTTTTGAAAGGGGAGGCGTAGAGGCAAGGCGTTATTGGTCCTGCAAGGTGAGGCGTTTTCTAATAGAAACTGTAATAGGTTGGCTTTAAAGAAGTTTGCAGACTACAATTATTCTGTGATTCCTGATTTGTTGCACTGATATCACATTTTTGGGGCAATAAAAGCCTGGGTCAAAAGTTGACTAAGTTAAGACTCTTAACTTCCATAATGGAGCACTTGTTCCTCCCAGCCAGGAAGGAAATACTGACAACTAATACTGAATACAAGTACAATGAATAAGTCTATTTTACTTACCAATCGAACAGTCTGGAGTAAACTGTCTTTGCCAGGGCATCACGACTTAATGTAGCTGAGTCTGGATCCAGCGGTTTTGTAATGTTACCATCAGGAGTCACTATGACACGCTTGCAAAGCGAGTCTTCTAAAGCCTTCTTATCACACCTGAAGAAAAACATGTTGGAAGACACTAGGAATTAGAAACGAGTAGATAATCTTCATTTAGGTATTTCAAAATCGATCAAAGTTCTAACATGAGTAGATCTGCGGCTGTTTGGAGATGATAGAATGATTTATCATCTTTTAATTTGGAAGAATCAACTTCGTCCCCTTTGATGAAGTCAATGTTCCCAAGATGGAGGATTGCAGAAACCACTCGGAATATGGCATCCTAAAGAAGGAAACTTTTCCATTAATAATATTTATGGTTAGAGGAAATCATCACTACATCATTGTAGTTGTATTGATGCGAGGGTCACTACCTGCTCTTCCTGGCTGATCCCAACAACATCCATGGCATTTCTGGTTTCCAAATACTCTCTTGCATCATCTACATTTGCTACTTCATAACAGGAGGATTGATTAAGATAGTGAAATGTTCTTGGGTCCCCTAACTTGTACCTGTTGATATCCTGTTAAAGAACATTTGTCAGCCATAACGACAAACATACCTAGATAGAGAGGGAGCTTCTTAAGAGGGATCCCTCTTTTTTAAAAAAAATAATGGGATGTATCATATAAAGGGATCGCATGCGTGGTCTTCCCTTGATGCCATAGTTTTTAAACGGTGATCAAACAAATAGCAAGCACAATATTTTTATAAACATTTAATCACGATAATAATCAAATGGCTAATTGATTCCCTAGTTGGTTAACATTTAGGTTACCATACCGTTTTTTATTCATTGAACAACTGTAGTCCATGAGATTGAACTCAGGACCTCCCCCAACAGAATGTTGACTGGATGCCACTAGACCAAATTATCGGCATGTTACCAGACTATTACTCTTAACCATTGATACAGTAATTATTATTTAAAAATGTATCATCTAGATTAACAACAAAAGAATATAATGTCACACACAAACCTCCGCTGGTGCCGCACAAAGCATGTAAAAACAATGGTAATTTCTCTCTGGGTCAGAGACTTGGCAAACACGTGATCTTTCGAGAAGATATGTACGAATTGCAGCGCCAGAGATTTTCCAATTGTTATCAAATTGGATCTCTACAAATTTACCAAAACGACTGGTACAAGCATCATGTTTTATAAGTTTGAAGAGAGAGTGGGGAAAGCAATATAGAAAAAAATTTAAAAAGGAAATGAGAGAAATCTATCTAGTAGAGGAAAGAGCTAACAAGTATCTCACCTCGAATTGTTGTTTTTCACAGTTTTGGCATTCCCAAATGCCTCCAAGACTGGGTTGGACTGAAGAAGTGGAAATATTTACACTTCATCCCAAATAAATCAATGTACTCACAGTATATAATAAGGAACCAAATTGTTAGAAAGAAAAGGAAGGTTGGGTTATGAAGCATTTTCCTATAATATATACAAACAGAGGAAAAAACGAAACTGACCTCTAAAACCTGTTGTTCTACTGTTCTTCCTTCTGTACCTGATCTGCCCCCCATGAATGCGAGATATCTCATGAGCATTTTTGTTGTCTCTGTTTTACCGGCACCACTCTCCCCACTAACCAGAATTGACTGGCTTCCTTGTTCGTTTATCATTGCCCTGTCGTTTTATTTTATTTTCTTACCAATAGCTAGGGAATAACTAAGCATGGTGTCTGAGATGACATGATGGGATCTAATTAGCCAGTTTGCGGCATATATACCTGTAACAAGTGTCTGCAACAGCGAAAAGGTGTGGACTTAGCTCCCCAAAAGCAGTTCCTTTGTACTGCTCCATCATGTGGATTTCATACAAGTGTGGTAGTCTCTGGAACGGATTCACCGCTATTAGAATGTTCCCAGTGTAAGTCTGCTCACATTATATCACCGACTGTCAGACAACTAGTTTTTTGACATCTATGTTATCTGCTTTCAAGGGCATTGCTAAATAAATTCAATGCATATGTCGTATTCATGCGGTGACTTGACTCACATATATCTCATTAAGAGCAAACCGACAGGCTAGGTTATGCAGGACTCCCGGCTCATGGAGGTAAGCCAACTTAGTCATGTCGTCAACCCCTGCTGGTGGTGCTTCTGTGTCTTTTGGGTACATACTGGAAATGTCTGCAACTATCTGAAATTGAAGTAAATGCTAGCATTAGCCTGTATACGTACCTATTATGCAAGTGTTGAATACAAATCACAATTAGGTTTGTGTGACACGATGACATGACTGAAAGATGATGAGCAAAGCCACACTCACTTAGTTAATTGAGATGTGGGATATTTCATTATATTTATAGAATACTGAGTACAGATACAAACAAGGAAGACAAGTCCTAATGCAAGGCGGGAGACAAGCCTCCCTAATGCCAAGGCAGTCCACAATTCTAAGTACCTAGGAAACACAATCGAGGTACTTGGGAAACACAAATCACACGGTCTATCACAAATATATCTCATGGTCTATCAATGACATCAGGTTCGTTTTTATTCAAAGGAGAGATTATGATAGAATTAGAGAATCCAACCAAAACCTAATTGGTACATAGTAGAAAGGTGGACGGTATATTGTAATGCAAGACTCCAAACGTACGACATGGGATTTTTCATTTTCTAACAATTGCAATCATTAGCTGCACACCCACAAAATCCACTGATATAGCACCGCATGGATTAAATAAGTTTTTTTTTTGCCAAACCCTACAATCTTTAAGTGGCAGGAAACACTAGCAAATAGCTAGGTAGGTACCTTTTGGGGTTTTGAAACTCAGACCAGGAGCAAACCATGGGCCTAACCATTCTAACTAACCCGTCGTTGGTATAAGCTTTAAAAATTCAAAAACAATAATTTAAAAAAAGGTTTTTAACTTAAATAGTCCTCCAACTTATACTTTAGTTTCATTTTGGTCCTCCAACTCTTTCACACGCATCAAATTGGTCCCGCCATTAAATTCCCTCAAATTGAGGGGTAAAACTGTCAATTTGGGCACTAATTATCTCTTAAACTTATGGAAACTGTTACAGTATGACCAATTTGACATGAAGGAGACAGTTTGAGGACCACTGTAGTGAAAAACTTAGTTGGAGGACCAAAATGGAACTGAGCATAAGTTCATGGACCATTTCCGTCAAAAGCCCTAAAAAAATAAAAAGTAAGATTTTTAAAAATGAAAACCATAAGTAAATATAAAAATATAAAAAAATTCAAATAAAACTTATTTTTTAAAAGGGTTTAAATCGTGGTCTGTTATTTTGATGATGCTCCATGGCTTGGTTCTATTATATGGGATGACTTGTTAGGTGTTGCTAGAACTCACTTGGTGGGTTCTGTGTTTAGTTAGTTGTGTTGTTTTTGGGGGTTTTGCCCACTTTCATCATAATAAAAAGGGTTTTATCACAAATGGTACTTGAATTTTTCCAAAGACTTCATTTGAGTCCTTAAACTTTCAAAACAATCAATGTGGTCCTTATCTTTTGATCCACACATCAGTATCGTCCTCATCGCATTTCATCAAAATCTTCATTAAAATTGGTCGCCTCACATCCTTTAAAAGGGTATTCTTATCAAAATACAACCTATCCACTCATGAGACAAGGTAAACCTCACGTCTTTTCCTCAGTGATAAAAGAGAATAATCATAAGTGTTCCAGAGTGTTTCGATATTCAAAATATCTATTTGTTTGGAAAGGAAGAGTTTAGTTTTCTCATGGAGTCTTTGGTGATGACGATCTAGACTTGAGGACAGTCTTTTCCAACCAAGGCAGTTTGATGCAGGAGCATCTACAAGGCTCTTTAAAAGTACTTAGGCCTGTTAGTCAATTGGGTTAGGGTTCTAGTTTCTTTAAATTATTAGTTACTTCTTTTGTTCTCCTATTCCTAGGATTTTGCTTAATTTCCTGTTTAGGTTTTTGTTTCCTATGTTAATTAGGTTTTCTGTATTGTAGTATAATGAAAATATTTTTGCTCACCACTTTAACTTAAGGTGTACCCTCACCATCATTCTCAACACTTGACATGTGTCTATTTGCATAACCATAGTTAACTTTTACTTTGTATTTATGGAACCATGGTCTATGAACACATGTCAAGTGTTGATAATGGTGGTGAGGGTCTTAGATTAAAGTTGTGAGCAAAAGTGCTTCCGATAGGCTATTTAAAGACTCTTGTATTCAGTTTTTGTTGATGAATATAATTTCATACTCTAGTCTATAGAGTTACTATTGGGATGTTGCCGTAGAACTCAATTATCTTCGTTCCAACTTCAATTCTATTGCTTTATCCTTCTATTCTCTGTATTTTGGGTATACGTGGGTCACTGGACAGCAGCTTATAGCCGTTGCCCTGCATCACTCAATGAGGCAGGGCAAAGTTAGCCGAACTTCGCTAAATTCTTTCTGTTGGTGTGTTTACTTTATCGTTCAATTATTATTCCGCATATTCACACATCTTCATCCTAATTGTTTGCATAACACCGATAAACCAAATCAGAAAGAATTTAAATTTAACAATCAATAGTGTTACTCATATATACTAAGAAACTTATGATAATATTGAAATTTTTTTAACAAAAAGACAAATTTAATATTAAAAAGATAATTTAACCCTATAAGAATTTAAACTAACAAAATGAAGCGACAGGTTGAATTCAATAATCGTTTAATTTTTGGATTCTCATATCATCTTTGTAAAATTTCATTCAAATCAGAACTCGTGTAGGCACTTGATTATTATCATCAACATTCCCTTGTTTATTGAAAACGTTGTGTTCATCTATTTCTTTGGTTAGAGTTAAATAACTAAACGTTCTTTAATTTGATAGCAGAGGAAGGTTTTTATTTTTTGCAGAATCTTTATGGTATTATATAATTTTGTCTTCATTTTTCTGTACATTTTTGTGTATATAAGCTAATTTTCTTGTTGAAGAATGGGGATGGAAGGCGAGGCCAAGTCGAAGTCTTCGTAGGTAACATTGCCCATGAATTCAATTATGAAATTGTTGCATAAAATTCCAAGTTGAAAAGCATCCATGAAATTCCATATATTCTTTGGGATTTTGATTTGGGTTTCAAAATTGAGTAGTAGAGATTGTTTGTAAGTGGTGTGAATGGCAGAGAGTGAGACTGGACCAAAGAGAGAGAGAGAGGCTTTGGGGAAACGGCAATTCTAACGTACGTTCAGAAAAATTAAAAATTAAACTTTACACAAGCTAAATGCTGGTAAATGTGTGGACTCTAAATGCAGAGTCTCGGGATCCTAATCATCACAATAACTAAAATATAAACACAAATTAAAATATAAAATTCTAAAATAACTAGCTTTATACATTTATGTTTTTTTATTTATCAAATTACACCAATGCCCCTGAAATCTCGATTCTCCCCTACCCCAGAATTCACCATTAATCCTAACCCACAGCCACCCCCCAGCAACAAAACTTATGAGACTTAATTGGTCTCCATTAATGGTGTGTTTACTAATCAAGAATTGAATTCCAGCTATAGAGAATTCATGCATTTATTTCACATTAAAGAATTTAAAAAGTAAATAGGGCCCACACAAAATTAGGAATTGAATTCTTGATTTTAGAGGAATTCAATTCTTGGGTGGGAGGTGATATTCTAATTCCTAGAGAACAAACCTATTAGGAATTCATCTTTTTTACCCATTATATCCTCACGCAATTTTAAAATTTTCAAATTTGCCATCTACTTTAACCCAACAATTGTGACATTTTAGTAATTAGTACCACTCCTACTCCAATTCCATATGGTTTAGTAAACAACTTCAATAGGAAATCTGGAATATAATTCTCCTCAATCCAACTCCTGCTCAATTCAATTCCTCATAATCCAATTACGAATTAGTAAACATGCCATAAATCTACTAGTACCTCCTCCAATTTCTCCACCATCACAAGTTCAATATAGAACCCCACAACCATCTCAGCCATCTTCTCATTGATCTTCCACACAGCATCCAACACTATCTTCATAAACTCTTTAACTTCATCTCTCTGCTGCTTTTGTTTTTTTGTTTTTAATTAAATTTGTTAGTTTGTTATTTTGGTTGGTTGCAGATTCAATGATAAAAACTAGGGGTGGCAATTTCCGACTGAACCCGTTACACGACTCGAAACCCGCACGGGAAAAACACGACCCAAACACGACCCATTAATAAATGGGTAATTTTCGGGTCAACCCACCACTGACCCATTTATAAACGGGTGGGTTTCGGGTCAACCCGCCAACCCGTTTAAATACCTGTTTTAACCCGTTTATTAAACGGGTCGTGTCATGGGTCGTGTCAACCCGTTTACTACCTGCCAACCCGAAAAAAATTAAGGAAATTGAACCTTTAGCACACCCACTGGGTTTCGAACCCAGCCAATTTCACCCCTCTCCTTGCTCCTTATCCATCTTGGTGTTGATCATTTTGTGATTATGTGTTACAACATTTGATATTTATAATGTCTTTACAAACTGATGAGCATTTAATTATTACATTTTTATCCATAAATTATATTTGTTAGTAATTATTCCTTATTATTTGAATTAATTATGTATCTAGGGTTTAGGATTTAACGTTTTAATCCCTAAACCCTAAACCCTAAACCCTAAACTCTAAACTCTAAACCCTAATCCCTAAACTCTAAACCCTAAACCCTAAACCCTAAACCCTAAACTCTAAACACTAAACTCTAATCCCTAAACCATAACCCTAAACCCTAACCCTAAGTCCTAAACTCCAATCCCTAAACCCTAACCCTAAACCCTAACCCTAAACTCTAAACCCTAATCCCTAAACTCTAATCCCTAAACCCTAAACCCTAATCCCTAAACTCTAATCCCTAAACCCTAAACCCTAAAACCCTAATCCCAAAAGAAATTTCGTATAACTTATAAAATTTGTATCATGTCACTTTTTTAGCGGAGGTGCAATATTGACTAAGTATGAAAAATGGTTTTTCAGAATAATCATTTTCTCAAGATAATTTTTGGCGGTTTTTATTCCTTACACATAAAATAAGAAAACTTGATTTTATGAGATTTTAGTATGAAGTATATATTGCACTAAAACAGATTTTTCATATTTTGATTTGGTGAGAATTTGATTTTCATGTATTTTTACTTGAATCCAAATGGGGGGTACTTCCTTATTTACATTGTAAACTTAAGTAAATGGAGTAATATAAAAATAAATGAAAGTAAAAGGACAAAGACATTTACTTAAATGTTGGAGATGGAAATAAGGTAATTTATTATTTGTTAAATATATTTTACATGTGGCAAATAAGGTAAATATATTTGTTAAATAAGGTAATTAACAAATATAATTTATGGATAAAAATGTAATAATTAAGTGTTCATTCAGTTTGTAAAGACATTATAAATATCAAATGTTGTAACATATAATCACAAAGTTATCAACACCAAGATGGATAAGGAGTAAGGAGAGAGGTGGAATTGGCTGGGGTTCGAAACCCATTGGGTGTGCTGAAAGTTCAATTTCTCTAATTTTTTTCGCGGGTTGGCAGGTAGTAAACGGGTTGACACGACCCATGACACGACCTGTTTAATAAACGGGTTACAAATGGGTCGTGTCGTGTCAACCCGTTTATAAACAGGTTGGGTTTGGGTTTGCATTTCCTGACACGATTAATAAATGGGTCGTGTTTGGGTTGGGTTTCTTGACACGTTTAAAAGTTTAAAAGTTTGACACGACACGAACCGGACACGACACGACCCATTGACAGCCCTAATAAAAACACCGAACTCGTCACACCATCCCACCCTAGGTCCGAACCCTACCACCATCGCAAGCCTCCCTCTCTCGATCTCCTACCAACCTCGACACCCAACTTTAAATCTGGGTTGTTTGAAACCCAGCCCCCTTGCCCAACCCCTCTTGCACAACCTAAGGCTTCAAGCCCGTAGAAGCCCCGAAAATCAAGCCAACCCAATTCAAATATACCCAACAAAAACAAACCCAAATTCAGACATGGGTTGTGGGCGGGGTCTGGGTAGGGTTTTTAATTACTTGAAGAAAAAAAATGAGATATTTAATCATATACCCAGTTTTAGCATTAAAATTATAAATAAATCATACACCATTTAATTCCTATAAACAAACAGAAAAAAAAAACCCAAAAAATAATAGTTGGCCCTATTGAATTTAATTTTGATTATTAAATTACTTTGATGCCCTATTGAGTGTTTTGGGCTTTTTTATGAGGTTTTGGGGTTGGGTTTGTTTTAATAAATCAATGACAATTTTGTAATTTAAAAGAAGTTAAAAGTCTTTTTGTTATGTTGTAAATGAGATTTGGGTGTGTTTCTAAAGTCCATTTCATATAGAGTTTTTTTAAAAATAATTTGGGCTCCTATATTGGGTATAATAGTGAATCTCCAAAAAAAAAATATTTATTTTAATTTTTACTTATTTTTAATTATAAAATTATATTTTTATCTATGTGAAGGTGGGCTCCACTTGCCATGTCACTCACCTAATTGGTAGGTAATGATCTATGTGTACAAAATTATAAAAACCTCCCTGCCATGTCATTAAAGTTAACAGACTTTTAAATATGGAGTTGACAGAATGGATAAGGTGAATCACCAAACCTCGATAAAGGAATGAAAGTGAGTCATTTTGAGTTTGGAGGAGCATAGTGGGATTTAACCGAAGTTTTATGGGGCGTTAGTGTAATTAAGTGTTAAGAGTACTCTCATCCCATTAAAATTTGGGGCAATTACATTTTTTATCACCAGGATTATGGTCGAATTTAATTTGTCACCTCTCTCTCATCCTTCTCTCTCCTCTATCTCTTCCCTTCTCTCATACTTCTCAACAACCACCCACACCACCTCCCCCACCTTCTCACAGCCATCACAAACGCAGAAATAGAAAAAAAAAACTAGTCGAAGAGAGAGAGAGGGGGGGTGGGTTCTGGGTGGGATGGGGAGGGTAGGTGGGTGTGGTTTTGGATTTGAACAAACCCAGTAGAAGAGAGAGAGAGAGAGAGCGGAGGTGAATTATTTCTTTTGTTAGTGAAACTAAACACAAGTTTTCATTTACAAGAGGTCGTGAAAAGTAGAGGAGAACGGTACTTTGCCGACTTGTTTTTAGTGTGCAAATAAGAGGGAAGAAAATTGATCGCATTGAGAAGTCATGAAGCTACAATTAGAATGGAACTGTTGAAGCAATATAGGGGCGAGCCATATGCAACCACTTCCGGGGGTTGGGTAAAGAGAGAGAAGGAGGAGGATTAAAAAATTAATTGTATTTATTTTTAATTTAATATTAAAAATAATATTTTTTAATTAATGAAACTAACGGAATTTAACATTTGACTTTATTTGTTTTTTTTTGGGTCAAGATTGAAACTTCATTCTAAGGCCGGAAAAACGGCAAAAGAGCTTATAAATAAGGAAAGAAAGCCAAACTGAAAGCCTTTCAACTGAATTCATACAACCCAGCAAAGAAAAACTTTTAATCCAAAACAAAAAGAAACTTAAGGAGGACATGGGAGTCCATCATTTGACTTTATTTGTTAACAAATGCAAATAGTGACCAAATCAGAAATTTAAATTTCGGTGATCAAAATTAAATTCCACCCAGTGACCGAAAATATAATTACTCCTTAAAAATTTGGCATCCGATGATGGAGAGTACTCTCATCAATTGTAGTCAAAAATTTCTTTAACCATAACATTGTTCAATTGCTGAGAAAAAATAATATTGCTTTCAACAATTTGGGCTGATTGATTTTTTCTACTTCCTAATCTTCTCGGGAACCAACTACAACCTAACAAAATTTTCGAGCAAACAAACAATACATAACGGAGCAAGCATGCCGGCACCAATGGTTTCTCAAAGAATTGGACTAAAAAAAATCAATCTTACTGATCGAAGAGACAAGAGGAGAAGAATGATAGGAATAGAGAAGACGTACGAGATGGGGCATAGTCGAACCAGAGGTGCACTTTGCGTTTGCCTTCTTCGTTGATGAAGTCGAGGAATCGCGCCGCAGAGAACTCGTAGGTCTCGTTAATTATCATCGTCGTACTTCGTCGTCGTGGTTGTGTTGGATTCGTCATCAGACACTACCGTCGGGGTTTGATGCGGGTGCAGGGAGAAAGCTGGCGGCCTCCTCGTTTTCTTATTATTTTTTTATTAAAATCGATTTTTAGGTTACTACATAAAACTCCTCGTTTTCTTTTCTTTTCAAATTTTTTAAAGTTCTGCCTTATTGTTCTTTTACAATTATGCCCTGTTTTAATTAAAATGTGGTGATTTAATATTTCACTTTACTATGGGTATTTTCGGAGTTTTTGGATGTTTTATCATCCTCTGCATTTTACTTTGCATATATAGATTTCTTTATTAAAATCATTTTCTTAGTCATTTTTCAATGAACTCATACTACAGACTATTAGGAAGAAAAAAAAATTAATACAAGCGATAGTAACTAAAGGGATGTTCAAGGGATCCCTTAAATAATTTTATTTGAGGGTTTAGGGTTCAGGGTCTCCTATGAAAAAAAAAATTCAACAATCTAAACTGTTTATTTTTCAAGTCTCTAATGATATACCATCCTTGCAAAAAATCAAGCAAATTGAAAATTATTAAGATATCTATTTGGGACCAACAAAATACATGAATATGATTCTTCAAGAAAAGACTAATAAAAATCATCTAATTGAGTGGTCAAATGGTTTCGGATTTTTTTTTTTTTTCCAAAGATGATTTTTTATGAAATATCTAAAAACTAAACTTTAGATCATTGAAATACAATGTTTACTACTGTCCCTCTTTACTTTCTGTCATGTTTATAATAGAGTCCAAAAACAATAGTAATCAAGGGTGGAACTATAGCCACAGTGGGCTGTAGCCCAATAGGTTTTGAAGACAAAAATAAAGCTATATCTGTAAGGTCCAGTATGCTTGGTTTGATTATTGTTTGCTTCCTTCCACAAGTAGATCATCAAAATCCATAGATTGTTTGCTTCCTTCCACTGGACTTTTTTTTTTTTTTTTTTTTGGGTCTGTTTTTCTACTGGACCTCCACCAGAGGGAAATATTATTTGTTCTCAGCCTATTTTTATTCTTTGTTGCTTTTTTGCGGTGTTTAATAAAATATTATTTTCTCTGCGACCTTTTGGTGGGAAGAGGGTTTTAAAAAGGGTTTGCACTTTAAAGCTTATTCGATTGATGCAAAAGAAAATTAACAGATATAACATCAGATTTAATTCTTATTATGATAATGGTTAAATTTCTTATTCACATATATTTAGTCTTTATAAAGTAAATTGTTTTTGTTGTTGGTATATGTGTTATTATATTATAATTTTACATCATAACCAAGAAAGTAAAAGACCAACCTATTCATATATTCATTTTGATAATATGTATTTTTTTTTTTGTTGCATTTAGTATGTATTTTTTTCTTTATGATAAAATTTATTAGAAATTAGTCGATGTAACTATGATTTATATGAATTTATTTATTAAAAACCTATAGAAACTGTAAGTTTTTTTAATAAAAATTTTAGCTAATCCACTTATAAAAATATTCGTGATTCCGCCGGTGCATACATAATTTTTAAGTACCAATGATGATGAGTCAGAGTAGCTTACCCTCTTCCCATTTGTGGTAATAATGGTGGCATCTCTGCCATGGATTTCTTTCACTTCGCCATCAATCCACGCAACCTCTGAATCCTCTGCCCAAACATGTGATCCAACTATGATGTTTACCGGCGTTCCCTGGATCATCCAACAATGACAAGAAAGATAATATTTTCTAAGAAAATGAAATGATAGGCCAGAAATATGCATTGAGGAAGAAACTAGTTAGTACTATCGTGAGAAAAGAAGCTTATACCATATCTGTCAGGATCTATGCGATCCAAATTTCAAAATGGGGATGAGCAGAAATAGATGAACGTCGTTTGCACAGAGAGAGAGAGAGAGAGAGAGAGAGATTAGTGGTGTTCTTAAAGAATGTTAGGATGGTGGATTGCAATCCTTGTAGTTACAAAGAATGTTGAAAAAAAATTCAAAAGCAATGGAAATGCCAGCGGTTTTAACTCATAAAGCAAAAGGTCTGTAGCCACCCTTTTCGCTCCATTTCCCTCACTTCATGTGAGAAAAAAAAAACTCTAGCTTGATTATTTATTTTAAATGTTTGTTGTCATAAATTAACAGCTTTAATAGAGTGAACATATCGGACCACGTTGAGCATTATTTTAGTCAATTAGTCCAATCAATTGAATATTCATTAATATTCTGAGATTATATATTTTTTTTTATAAATAAAAACGATAGATTTGATTTATAATTCAGGTATAAATATCGTCAAATTACAACTTATAAGAGCAAATACAAATGCACATAACCACACAATGAAAAATTAGAGAAGCTTGATATAAAAGAAAGAGGTCAAGGTTAAACTTTTGAAATTCAAACCGGGGCCTAGGCTACAGTTATTATTACAATGGCAATCAAACAAGCAGGGCCAAGGCGTGTCGCTTTAAAAATCTATACCCACCCACCAGTCACTCCTGTCTGGCTTTGAAATTTTAGTTGCTCCTTTATTTTCTTATTCATGTTACATTATTCGAAGGGACAGTGGAGTGGACAGAGAGGGTTTCTCTGGGACGGTTGATGCCGGTGGTGGATGGTCATTCGCATGGGAAAAGGTCTTTGGCTTCGGGGCCCTAAAAATAAAGTAGAGATTGCTCTGCATGCTTTCCAACCAGACTTTCCTCATTAATCATTTCTTTTATTGTCATTCTTTAACAATTTGCTAATTTGAGTACTTTAATCATCATTAGTCGTGCTTACAAGGCTGTTTCCAATTTATATTAGAAAGGTCCCACACACGCATAAGAGGTGGTGGCAAATTGTCTCTCTCGTATGAAACGTCGGAGTTCAAACTTGGTACTTATGTAATGACGTTTTACTTTAATAATATTTTAAGTATTTATTTAATGTTAACTAAATTTTGTTATTATTTTAGGGATTTCTTTCTTTATTTACACTCTATTTTATTTTTTAAATATTTTTTAATTAATTTTATTCTTTTTTATTCTTTTTCTTTATTATTATATCGTGTACGTTAATGTTTTGATTACTTAAATTAAAAAAAAGTTAACCCCAAAAAAAAAATATTCAGAGTGTCTTCTACTCCTTCATCGTGTCTTTCCCTGTAGCCCATGGATGGTTTGAGAAAAAAAAAAATTAAATATACATATAGCCTAATATTTTAACCCATATATATATACAATTTCAACATCAATAGGCATAGTCAGAGGTCTTACACATTTGTATTTGGTGTCAAAGTTTGTCCCAACATCAATTTTAAAAAATTTATATTAATTTATCTTCAAAAGAGAAGTATTTTTTTAAATAAAATTCACTATTTCATGAATAATATGGCTCTGATTTTTTTTTTTTTTCTTCTTGTGTTTACAATTAGCATTATTTAATGTATACTCTTATTTCTAGAAAAATTATAGAAAATGTAAGTACCAAAAAAAAAAATTATCATTAGATTTTAAGCTAATAATTTTAGCTAGCACACTCATTGGAAAATTTCTGATTCCGCTCTTGCTTTGACGACGAAATTCAGCCACCATCTCCAGATGAACTTAAGTTGTTTCTAGGGAATACCAAATTCTGGCATATGAATCTGCATGAAATTATTTTCTCGATCTTTTATGAATCATGCTTTCCCCATTTATATAAGAACCCACAAGAAAAATACATAATAATTTAAAATTGAAGGTTTTTTATTCAATTTTCGATGTGTTTGTTTAAAAAAATTAAAGATTGAATAGGGGTTCTAACATGAACTTATACGGCAACCATTAATCATGCCTCTTAATTGGAAAAAAGCGAACTCTTTGCAAACTATTCTTTGCAGCAAAACATGCAATCCACAAAACCACTTTTGACAAAATGAAGGAAACCTTCAGGAATTAATCCCCAGACTCAAGCCAGACAATCAATCTGGAAATGTCGTCCACATATAAATTAATATTTTCCTGAAAATATTTAGCCAAAAAATAAAAGGAGCTCTTATGATATGTGTTCACTGTTCATTGAAGGAGTAGAAGACGCTCTCACTTCTTTTCTTTTCTTTTCTTTTTATTTTATGTTAACTTGTCTTAATTTTAGTTATCAAAACATTAATGTAGGGTAAAGGTAGAATATGAAATTGAAAGAACAAAAAAGAACAAAATTGATTAAAAAATATTTAAAAGCAAAAGAGAGTGTAATTGGAAAAAAAAAAAAAAGAGTTGGAAAATTAGCTTATAGGGACAGAACATTTAGCATAGTGTGGTTGGAGTTGAAATTTTATAGAGAGTTCCTATAAAATAATTGTCCAGTCTTTTTAGCAATATTTTAGTTAAAAAATAGGATGGTTTTAGTAGTTGGATTTCAGTAAAAACTAACCAAATTGCTCTTAGAGTATCTACAATGAGTTCCTTAAACCACCTCCTTAAACAAAGGAAAGATTGAAAAAAAACATAACTCCAACCAGGCTCCTTATACGCTCTTAAAATAGAGTCCAAATCTTGTCCCCTATACATAGATATATTATATTTTGAGAAACTTGAATGTATTTTTGGTATTTGTCTACAATTTGTACATGTACGGTTGTTGAGATTTGGCTTTTTTTTGACAAAAAATAAAAAATAAAAAATCATGATCTGGATGTTTTCGTTGGAGGCGGACATAGAATTACTTTGGTTGTGTTTATCTTCTTTTATTTTTTTATGTTTTATAATCGATTTATTCACAAATCAGTTTCATTTGTTCATCTTTTCATGTGTACATTTTTTAGGGGTGGGTACGGTTTGATGTGGTTCGGTTCTCACTTAAATTGAAATTAGTACTATTTATTCCGTTAGGTCGTCGCAGGACCCGCCCTAAATTCCTACATGATTCTAGAGGTACCTAGATCAACATATTTGGAAATGGAGTCGATCCAACGGTCCGAACATATCGAACCCAGATAACGCCTAATATGCGTAAATTCGATCGACTGCCAAACGATAACCAAAATCAAATCCGAATATACTGTCGTGCTCAAGACGACATGGGGATCATCTTATGACCAAATGGGTCACCCAAACATGGCCCACGTGCCGCCACACGCGCCAAGGCACGTGGGTGTCTTCAGAAAATTCTAGCAACCGGAAAACTCGAAACCCTCATCAATACCTATACCTACTTGATCAAGACAAAGAGGTGGAGCAACTTTTGTTCATTGACCACAACCAAAAAGTGATCGAAACTTGACAGAAACTCGAGCCTAAAACTAGCCAAAACTTTGAGTTGTAAAACGAGTTTCAAAACTTCAAAATCAATCCTAACCAACCAACCATCAACTAGAGCACGTTGAAAGGATGAGAAAGCATACCTGGATTGACAAATTTGGTGGTCGGAATCATCCGCATCGACGACTGAAAATTTATGTAAAATTCGGCAGTTTTTTGCATTTTTCGGTGGCTGTGGTGGCGGGTTTTCGTCAGAAGGTGGGGTGGGTCGAGAAAAGAGGAAGCTGAGCCGGTCATTTTGGTACCGGTCGTGGCCAACGGTGGCCAAATGTGGTGGTTGCTGGCCAAAACGTGGCCGGCTGGAGGTGCTGCCCGTGAGAGAGAGAGAGAGAGAGAGAGAGAGAGAAGAAAAGAAGAAAATATGGGTTTTTTAAATTTCAACTTCGAGTTATTTACGATTGTGCCACTGCACTTTCGTTGATTATAACTTCTTCGTTACAACTCTGATTTGAGCCAACTACGTGTTTAGGAACTCATATCAACGCGCTCTAAGCAACGGTACCATTCATTTCCTCAAAATCCTGCCATATTAAAAAGTGACTAAAATAACCATATCCTGGGGTCAAAATTGAAATTTCATAATTAATTAATTAATTAGTTATATATATTAAATGAATGGCTAAAAATTGGGTCAGGATGTTATAAGTCCAGTTTTGAAGAAAAGGTTATATGACCTGTTTTGCTTATTAGTCAGTTCAATTTTTGATTTTGGAACTGTTTTTTTTTTTGGTTGAAAATTGTAATAAATTTTTGTCCAGAACTCAACTAAAATTTTATTTTTGGGGCTTAAAAATTCACAAATGGCCCAATTTCATGCAAATGGAGGTGATTGGGCCTAGCAAATAGAGGTGATTTGGAGTTGGGCTTGGGGAACGCTTAGCTATGGGTTTAGAAATTTAGCATTTGGGTTAAATATTTTTGGTTGATTTATTGTTCACCCCCTGGAACTCGAGCTCCCTCTCACTTAATCACCCGGAACTCAAATTTCCTCACTTTACCCCCTGAATTTCTAAAAATTGCTAAAATTTTCTCACTTTAACACTTTCGTCCATTTCCATCCACAAAATCGTTAAGTGTGCTGAGGTGACATGTTCATTCTAGTCATTTTAGCCCATCTATCTTCTTTCTTATATTGCCTATCTCTCTCTCTCTCTCTCTCTGCCTTGAGACTTGGATGTGGGTTAGTTCTATTTATGGTCATGCCCTAATCTTGATTCTCATGAGAGTTACTAGAGAATAGCCCAATTCTCATAGTCGCGGCCTCACGACGTCTCTCACTTAGGTGAGTTCTCCAAGAGTACATGTGACCTGCACCCTGCGGGAGTTTACACACCTCGAAACTCATTCAGGGATAAATCCCTTCCTGACATCATATAAAATAGCACTTTTGCCTTAAGGATGAGCAGAAGAATATCTCAAGGATATCTCCATAGTTTTATGAGTGCTATATGAGTCACACAGTATGGATTGTTTCTACCACATTGAACTTCCTTCATGGGATCGCCAATCACAGAAGTTGGGTTACCTCCCTAGGTGACTCCCTTATGGGCTTAAGCACATCCCCTAGACATTTTGCATTAATAGCCTCCTCCACGAGGCATGCATATCATAATTGGCCTTTACAAGGCATATATAATGTGGGTCATGTCTTTGTTCTCCACTTTAGCACGCTCTAGACCTGCATGTTATTAGGAATTTTTCCTACACAATCTTGCACACAAATGATTAGTAGATTTCACCTCAATATAATTGGAAATTTCTCATCCTCAAACCTTACTCCCAACGCTCATCCATCGCACCCCACCCCACCTCACCTCTCCCTCTACCACTCTCTTCTCCCTCTCTATCCCCATCTCTCTACCTCTCTCTTCTCTCCCCTCTCCTCCCCAACCCTCATTGCACCCCACCCCCTCCCATCTTCTTTCTCCTTTGTGCCTTTTTCTCTCACTCTCACTATCTCTACCGAGAGAGAAGATAGGGAGTGGCTATTGAAGATATTTTTATAAAAAATTTGAGTTGTGGTGGTTTGGGTGTTGAGTAATTCCATGGAGGTTGGGTTTGAGAAGAGGAAAGGAGAGAAGAGCGAGGCATAAAGTGAAAGAGATATAGAGAGAGGCAAAGAGAGGGAAGGGGTGGGGTGCGATGGAGGTGCGCTGAAGGGAGAGAGAGAGAGAGAGAGAGAGAGAGAGAGAGAGAGAGAGAGCGAAAGGTCATTTAACGGGAAAATGAGACAGCGAGGGGAGGGGGTAACATTTGAGACAAAGTGGGAAAATGAGGGGTAAAGTGAGGAAATTTGAGTTCCAGGTGGTTAAGTGAGAGCGAGCTCAAGTTTTACGAGGTGAAACAGTAAATAAAGCCAATATTTTATTTAAATTTTTTTAAAAATACACACTCGCCCCTTGGTTTCCCCTGGTCCGAGTTTTTCACTACAAGAACCGAAATTGAAACCATACCAAACTAGTCCAATCCTATTTTTGGGTTTTTCCAATTTTTTTTCCACCCAATTCAACTCGATTTTTTGATTTTCTAGTTTGAATGGTCACCCCTAATATTTTGATTGGTTTATTCACAAAATCTTGGAACTCATCCACAGTTGTCATTGCCTTCGTTAGGGGTGGGCATCTAAAACCGAAATACCGAAACCGTACCCTAACCGAACCGTACCATACCGATTGTTAGAAATGTGCCCTAAGAGCCAATACATTTGATGTCATCTCCTTAGAATACATTTTATATATGATATATAAAGGGCAAACTTATTTGTTATCTTTTACATCGTGTAAAGACACAAATGTCCAAGGTATGCTAAATAAGAGATAAAGTAATCTAAAGAAAATTAGATTCGGAGACCTTTAATCTCTAATTGTAGTATCCCAAAATGTTCCTAATCATAGGTTATCAAATGGGCATTGATAAACCGTCAAGATTAGCACATATTATGTATGCTCAATTGGGAGGATGGTTAGTCTCAAACCATTTGTGTAGTTGACACTAATACAAGTATGTGGGTGCTCATTAGTGAATGAGTACACTTAACGCGATCAACCGTAGTTCTCATATGGAGTATTTATCTACATGTCAAATGAGAACTCATAGTTGCAATAATGCAAATTAGTCCTTAGACTTGAGGCATCATGGTTGTCCTGTGATGCGTTATTGATCTTTGATAGCTCTTAAAGGCAAGCCGTAAAAGATTTGTCTTAAGTGTTGTTGGGATCTCTTAATTCATCATAGGGGCATGTGAATGTACAATAAGGAATCTCTACTTTCGATAAAGAAGGAGAATGTTTCAAGATGTGATTCAGTAAATCTTTGGCCAAAGTATTTTGAGCTTGATTTAGAAAGTTGTTCTTAATCATGTTCTTTTGAATCACATGAGGTTATAAATCATATTAGGGGTTTGACATAAACAATCCGTACCCTAATAATATGATTTGAAACATTGTATAAGAGAAGGACCGTATTGCATTGCAATTCCAACTGAATAGGTTCTTTATCTATTCTGGTTAGCTTGGGTAGCCTTGATATATTGCTAGATGTCACTCTTGGCTTGTGGAAGTCCTAGGATTGATTGTGATCGATCTAAGTAAAGGAAGAATTAAAAAGGGGTTTTAATTCCAGTTGGTTAGAAAGAGTTCTAATATTTTCCCACTGCCTTGCTAATTAGAACCTAATGGATCGCACACCTTAAATGGTTAACTTTGAGTAATACAAATGAGAATGAAGAAATCAATTTGATTGATTTGATGTGGATGATTTACTACGTGTAAAAACGTATTTGGGCCTCGGTAATAGTTAACGGAAAGCCCAAATGGTTGGGTATCAAGCCCAAGGGCTTAAGACAACTAAATATTATGGTTTAAGTGTCATAATGCCCAATTTTGGAAGCCCAATGGGTTTTGGCCGAAAATGCTTAAGTAAGAATGTATGGGAATTGTTTCCATAAGCTCATTAACACACAAACACAATCCAACATCAACCAAATAGGTTTGGGAGATCAAAGAGAGAAAAATGAGAGTTTTCAAGAGTGAAATACTTTCATTTTTCAAAGTGGTTTAGATTGAAACCAATCTTGAGAATCTTGCACTAGCATCCAAGTATTCTCAAGATACTTCTTCTCATCTCAAGGTTCCATTGGTGTGGAGACTTAGAGGCCATATACTTTTGTGGCTCACATGGAGGAGAAAGATCAAGGAGCAAAGATCAAAGATCAAAGAGGAGATCAACAAAGAGGAAATCATCAAGAGAAGACCAAACACAAATTGGTTCATATAATTGCTTCAAGGGTAATTAGATCTTATCCTTTCTCTTGAATTTTCATTTATGAAAAACATATCAATGTTCATGGCTTAAGATACTTGGAAGAAAGTTTTGTTTTTGAATTTAAACAACCACCTTAGACTTCCGCTGCGATTAATTTGATTAAATGCATGTTTAATATTCAAATGAACTTTGGAAAAATATTTTGAAATTCCTACACCGATTTCATACCGTTTTATTCGGTACCGATCAAATATCGGTACCGTGCCGTACCGTACCAATAGAGTATGGTATGGTAGCGGTATCAAGTATTTGGTACCAGATCAATACCGTACCGTACCGAATGAATACTATTTAGATATATAATTTTCTATTGAATATGTTGATGGATATTGCATATGTTGATTAGGATTTGGTTGATTTGGATATTGAATATGTTGATGGATATTGAATATGTTGATTAGGATTTGGTTGATTTGGATATTGAATATGTTGATTAGGATTTGGATATTGATAATTGAATATGTTGAATCTTTGAACTTGTAACTTAGGCATCACTTATTTTGGTAAATGAATATGTTGAATATTGAATTGGTTCATTTTTTTGTTGTGTCATTTTGGTACCGAAATGGTACCAAATACCGTACAAAATACCAAACACGGTACGGTATGGTACTGGTACCAATTTTGACAAATGATAATCTCATACCGTACCATACCGATTTAATTTCCGGTATTTGGGAGTCGGTACGGGCTAAAATACCGTACCATACCGTACCGTGCCCACCCTAGCCTTCGTCCAATGACGTTTCAGATAGAATAAGCATTTGAATGATATATTCATATCTCGGCATTCTTACCATAGAATTTGGAGAAGTTGAACTCTACAATTTTGAACCTCTGATCCATTATAACAACAATGGCTAAAACAAGAGGGTTCTTGGGTTCACACACATGCCAAATTCAAGGCTTTTCCTTTTGTTAGAGGTTTTTTTTTTAGTTTTAAAATATTAAAATATTACATTTTGATAATAAAGTAAAAGACAAAAAATAGTGAAATATTCAAAATGCGAGAAAATATCATTAGTTAATCTAAATATTATGAATTAAAATGATTAATTAAATAAAAATAATATGATAAATTCACATTTTTCATATTAAAAAATTTAAAATTAAATAAAATAGTGAATTCTCTTTTTATGAAAACGCAACTATCTATTATCTTTTTTAATTTTAAAATAAATTTTAAAATTTTAAAAAAAAACCTCTCGCAAGCACATAAACACGTTCGTAAAAACTAATTTTTAATAAAGATAAATATTTTTTAAAATAAACTGACAAAATTGGGGGATTTGACCGGATTTGTTAACCACTGGCTACTCTCACAACATTTGTTGAATTTATTAAGAATTGAAACTTATCATTAAATTAACATTTAGTAGACAACCACATCAATTAAAATTATTTAACATTTTCTTTTCTTTTATGATTTACTAATTAAACTTTATTAAAATACACTCTATTGACTTAATTGATGTGGCATATGATATGGACATGATCCATCATGTGGTATAGAAATGTGGTAGGTATAGCATTACTCAAACCAAAATAAGCAGTCCTATTTTTAAGGAACACAACAACGAAATGCATCATGTGGTATAGAAATGTGGGATAAAGATGCAAAAGTTGATACAAAATCCGATGAGCACAAAAGCAAACTACTATATCTAGGTTTCTCTGTCCGTCCATGTAAAGAATACCAAGACCTTCCGTCTTGCTTTCCCAACCTAAGCAACCAGAGTGCTGGCAGTGGTTGACTCGCTGTAAAACAAAACAGGGTTCACAGCATTATCGTACAGAAACAGAGAACAAATATGTCAGCAATGAATCTATACATCGGCGGCACATACGCATAAACGAGAAAAAACATCGGCGGCACATACACAAATGAGACAAAACATCGGCTTAATTAGATGCTCTACAACATTAAGATGAAGCCCTTTTTCAATTGTGGGGCTCTCACATATGTTCTGACCAAATATACAAACTGAGAATACTCATGCTTATGCTGTTGGGTGACATACAGATTTCATCTAGCATTTTCCCATTTAATATTCGTATTATATACGTAAATACATATATTTCAATAATATTTCTGTTTTCCATGACCGTCTTAAAGAATCGGTAAAATACACGTTTTTTTTTAAAACAAACAAACAATATACTATTATACATGTCCGTACATATTTTTCACCTTTTTTTTTACAACATTTTAATTAATACAGACAATTCACTTATTTTTCACCTATTATTGAATAAAAATAAAAATATTTTAAATATATTATATTATAATATTATATAGTGGCCAAACTTTTCAATTGTATCTTGCAAAAATTAACCTCTTCGTACTTTTCTCATTATTTTACTAACTAGGCCCCAAAACAAGTTAGAAGGGTATATTTTGCCCCATCAGAATCAGATACAACTCGGCAGTTGACAAGCAAAGAACCCTATTTGTTCTACTTCCTTACATATGCAAAGCAACATAGTAATTAGATAAAGAATGCTTAGTATTTCCAGAACCATAAAAATGAAGATGGAAAAAGAATGATAAAGAATGCTTACTATTTCCAGACAGGAGGAAGCTTTTTCGTTTTCTTGTAGTAACGAGAAAGCCTATGAATCCTGCTCTCAACCAAAATCAACCGAAACTTTGAATCCTTATCCTTCCTATTCCTCTCCAAATGCTTCCTAATTGACACTGCCTTCTTGATAAGATGGTATAGATCCTCAGGAATTTCAGGAGCAAGACCTACCAGCCAACGACAAAAGGAAATTATGTTTTTTTTAAATATATAAATATTTTATTTATAAAAGAACAAAAAAGTAGGCTGTCATTTGGGTAGTACGAAAGAAACTAGAAAGGACAGCTCCACAGACTTGTTTGAGAACAAAAAAACACTCCTTTACGTTTTGAGAGAACATGAAACATACAAAATGAAGACAGAAAGGTCATCTTATCGAGCTAGCCTAATCATACGACCAAACCACATGTTAGAAAAATAGTGTAAGCAATCAATTAGTGCTTATTCCTTTATCTTCGCCTCTTTAATCGAGCTCAGTGCAGAAATGGGTTTCAATTCCACAAGTTCCACTACACATCCAAACCTTCTAGCATTATTTTCAGAGTAACAATGCAACAAAACTCATACAGAAAAATATTAAAATTACAAGTTATATGGCATACCATGAGCTTTAAGAACACGCAAGATCTTGCTTCCAGTAACGCTCTTGACCTGAGCAATACCATGAGAGTCACGAAGAATCACACCGATCTGAGATGGAGTCATACCCTTCTTTGCAAACTTGCAGATGTTCTCTTCAACCTTAATCACAGATATAACCCACTCAAATTAACATCGACAATTACATACTTCAATATTAAATCTCGGGCTTTTCGTCTACTTACATCTGGAGCAGTGACCTTTAACCAGCTAGGTGAACTTCTCTTGTAAGGCAAAGCTGAGGCGGACATGCCCTTCCCATGACTGTGCATACGACCCATGATGGGAGAGAAGGAAGTGGAGGTTGCCTCTGTCCTTAGGTCCCTGAGACGAGCCGCAAATGGTTCCTCTGCCCCCAGTTCAGATTTTCTAACTAGGGTTTATATATGCAGGCCAATTAGGGTTTAAGAAGCCCATTTGGTGGGTTGGATTCGAGTTCGGCCATTGCCCAGTAAAATAAACCTAATGGGCTCTACACAAATAGCCATACCTTTGATTTTGGGTACAATGGGAATGGGCTGAAGGCATAATAAAAGAAGGGCTAAAAAATTTAGGTAAATACCGCTCAATGCCACTGCAATCCAAATTTAATATACAAATACCATCTTTACCCACATATTTTGCAAACTCCCCCTCAACCCCATCTTCTAGGTCTATCTTCTGTATCGCCTAAGGTCGCAACTGCTTACAACCTCGAAGCTCAACTCCATCGCTAACCTCAAATAGGTACTCCTGATGTAATAACCCGATCCTAATTAAATTTTTAATTATTAATTTAGTATGGGAAAATACTATTCGCCCATGGAATATTTTATTAGTATAAAAGTTGACTTTTGTTCAAGAAGGAATTTTGAAATTCCAATTGCATCGTTGCATAAAGCACGTCGAGACGAGTCTGTAGACATGTAATGAGTTCGAATAAAAGTCGTAACGAAAAAATACGATCGAAAAACCCTCAGTGGCATAACTTAATATTTTTGAAAATGTTTTATTTAGAGAAAAAAAAAAATCAAATTCCTTTTCTCTCTCTCTCTCTCCTCCTCTGTCGCGCAGGCCCTTTGAATTTTCTCACGGCCGCCACCCACCCTTCCCTCACCGTCGCCGCCACGCTCGACCACCGGCCATGAGACATGGCAAGATCAAACCACCTTTCCACCCCCGTCATTTCCCTCTCAGTCCGGCGGTTGCCGCCCATGGAGCTCGCTGGAAAACACGAAAAACCGGTCGATTTTCGTTCGAAATTTCCGCGTTTGTTCTCCCTCCTCCGTCACCGATTCCGACAAGTGAGGTATGGATTCTTACATACTTTTTGAGCTTTAGCTGATGGACGGGTAGGATTTGATCAATTTCTAGTTTAGATACCTCGATTTGTAACCCTAAGTTTGGCTGGTTTTCCAATCGAATTTCCAGCCACTTGCCGTCCGAATTGGACATTGGCGTAGTTGAATAAAGTGTTCCACTTGTCGAGTAGTAAATATAACCGGGAAGGTGGCCTTTGGTTTGGAGATTTTCCGGCCACCAGGATCGCTAGGACACTCACGCGCGCGACGCATATGGCGGTGCGTGGGCACTGGAGCAGAGGTGCATTGTGCCCCAATCTAATCTCCTAGTTGTCACAAGCGCGTAGGTGTGTTCAGATTCCAATTCCGATGTCGTTTGAATCTCGAACGGATTACGCCTATCACGCGTCATCAGAGTTCGATAGGTTGAAACCGTTGGATCATCTCCAATTTATTATATGTTAATCTAGGCACTCCTAGGATCATGTAGGATTTCACAAATCATGAATCGGAATCCCGAATATTTTGATTCAATTTCGAAATTTAATTAAACGATAACTGTCCAAAATCGTACGAATCGACAGCAATTAAACCGTTTGATTTGGACCAAACTTGCAGGACATGGTTATTAAAATGTGTGGAACCTATAAGAACTCTCGGATTGATAATTGGAGGTCGTGAACCCCACGGGGCCCTAGGGTTGACTATTTTGAAAATTTATTGCTTATCAAGTCTCAGATCTTCTCTAGGCTGTTTGCCAACCTGAAATGTTTAAGTGGGCATACGAATGGTCTTAAACTAAGTACATGCACTTTTAGAAGCCGGGGGTTAGGGTTTTGGATTAAATAATTATGTTGGGCAATTTTGTTAATTAACTATTTCTAGTGGCACCATCAGACCTCCAGGTAGGGACCCTCAAAGGGTCAAGCTAACTCTGAGACGCACAATGAGTGGACTTTTGTTTTATAAATGAATTTTATGAAATTAAAGTTTTATTATTTGATCATGAGTGATTTATTTATGGGTTTTGCTTTCCAAGCATAAATATTTGGATTTAAATACTTTTATGAAATCTTGTTATGATTAAATGAGAATGACTTGGAAAGTAGAAAAGGAAATGATAACAGGAGTTAAGGATGTAATGAGAATTAGTTTTATAATTTTCCAAGAAAGATTTGTGTTTTAAACCACAATAGGTACCCAAAATGTTGTCTTCAGATATTATGTTGCCTTCGGTTAAATTGTTGCTGTTGGATATAACGATGTCTACGGACATCCTTGTTGCATTCGGTTGAGTCAGACACGCATTTGACAGTTGCCTCACTAGTCTTAGGGTTATCCGGACTGTGCGGAGCGAGGAATGCAAATCAGGTAGACTAAATGTCCCCTGAGTCTTGCGAGAATTGTGGCTCGGGTTGACTTTGTGTTACCGAGGCCTGCAAAGATGTGTCACACTATGTGACACAAGAGATTGACGGTAATGAAGGAATTAAATATAAGAGAGGTTCTTATATCTAGGTCCAAAACGATTAGCGATCATTGGGTTTAGTCCTCGTGTTTTTGGTTTTAGATGTAGGTCCTTTGACATTTATTACTTTTTTGTTGGGTCGATTTTACCCTTTAAGGTAAATAAGGAAAACACATTGAAAATCTAAATTTAATGCATTATTTCCTTGAAATTGAATTCCAATTTTTGATTTTTGATTTTTTTTCCTTGATAATATTCCTAATATATAGATAAAATATAATTTAATCAATAAAAAGTAAAGACTCACATATTATACCAATCGATAGACAAGCACCCACATTAAATTATGTACCTGACATACATGTATATATGTACCTAATTTACAGGTAAGTGTTTTTTTCTTGAGTTTTCTTAAGCAGATTTTTCTGGAGGTTCATATTTATATACATACATACATGTCTTCCATGTAATAGTGTTTTTTTTTTCTCCCAAAGAAATTTTGTATGGATTTTTATCTCAGTTGAGATTAAAGATCCATACCAAAATATTATATGAGTTCAATTAGCTAGGCTAGAGGGTATAACTACCTAGACTAAAGGTAATTTATGGGTTTAATTAACTGGACCAGAGGTAATTTATGGGTTTAATTACCTGCATACTACATACGAGGTGTATACATAGGTACCCTACCTATTGTTAAGGTATGAAGTTTTTATGAACTCTTATTACAAATTTTGATGTGGGTATACCTTGGGAAAATTTCAGAATTCAATAAATAGATTTGCAATTAAATTCAAATCAAATATGATAATTAATATCCTACAAATCAATAACTTACCAGTTTTAGGAATTCATAATTTACCTTATTTATGTTTTAGGTGCATAACTGGAACAAAAAAAAAAGAAAAGTAAACATCAATAAATTGAAATAAGCATGTAATCTTATGGGGCGCAAAAATCAAAGGACTTGGATCAACAACAATTTCTGGGTGGATTGCACCCAAAGTCTCTCCTCATAATTGGACTTATGCCAAATTTTCTAAATATAAGATCATGGAATTGACGGTTATATATATGTAGTACCTATAATCAAGAAGAACTAGATTAAAAAGGATTTTTAACTAGTCATAGGCGGAAGACTTGACTTTTGTTTGGCTTATGTATTTAATGACTTGAAGACTATATCTAATGGAGGTGATGACTTAGATACTCAATTTGGAGGAAGAAGAAGGCTAATGGAGTAAATGCACACTATTAAAATATAAAGATATAAACCAATATAATCGTAATTTAAATAACCTGAAAACATATGCTTATGAAATTAGAATTTGAAGGACTATGGAAAAATAACTCAGAAAATAATATTAATTGAAAATATTATTGACTGAGGAAGCTTTGACAAACAAAGTAAAACTTACAGAAATCTAGTTCAGTGAAAGCAAGCAATGCCACACAGGACACTCACACACCACTCTCACTTACAACTATTATAGCTACCTCAGGTCTATAACTCTGAGAGAACTTTGACAACTGAAAGAAAATACAATGTTCACTAAACAAAGCTTGCCATACAACTGGACTGAAATGTTAATTTATAGACTTGGCAAACGAAAGGAGACAAAATAACTTTTGATTTAACTTTGGGTAAAGTTGCTTTAACTTGGGTGAAAAACTTTAACTTGTCGGGGCATCTTGCTTTAACTCTTGGGTAACTTGCTTTAACTAAGGGGCATCTTTTCTGAAAGGCTCAGTCTTCATTGACATCATAGGGGTCTTGACTGGAATGATTTCCCAAACGGGGCCATAAATATTCCACCATTGGAGAAATTAGAAAGGGAATGGACTAAAGTGGCATTTGTTTCTTTGTCTTTGATTGGCATGATATCAACTGACTGGGTTTCATACATAATGTCTCTATAGAATTTAATTGACTTTGAAGGATGACTCGGAAAATAGTGAAGGTTAGGACGGAAGAATTTCTTGGCTATTTTAACTGGGTCATAAAGCTCTTCAACGTTTGACTCAACTGTGAAAAGTTGACAATGGCTTTTGGCAACACGGTTGGCTCTTTTAACTGGGCTTTGATTTTGAGAAGGAATTGGATTAGGAGAATTAACAATGAAAAGATCATAACTGGAAACTAAAGCTGACTGGTAATTAGGGCGTAAAGAAGGCTGGCTTAGGGGATTAAACCTATTATTAACTGGAATAGGGGCATAACCTGAGAAAGGCACAAGTTGTGAAGATGGCTGTTGCTTAATCGGCATCATAGAGGCTGGGAGGGCTCTGGGTTGACTTGGGGCCTGGGCTTGGTTGACTATGTTGATTGTACTGTATTTTTTGTTTATCTTTTTCTTTGTTGGACATGGTTTTGCTTGTTTGTCTTGCATGAATTCTCTTGTGAGAAAATCTGGAATACTGTTTTCACTGCCTCTTAAATATTCTAACTCAAAGTCAAAAACACTCAGAATGACCTGCCATCTTGCAAAAATTTGCTTACTAGCTATATTTTTAACATCTTTTTCTAAAACATGCTTTGCAACTTACAATCAACTCTAACCAAAAACTTTTGATTTAGTAAATTATCTTGAAATTTGCTTATGCAATAGATAAAATCTCTTTTTTAATAGTACTATAATTAACTTGAGATTGACTCCAAACTCCGGAATGAAAACGGACAATTTGCTTAGGAGACTCAAGGTTAACTCTTTGCTTTATAATATCACTATAACTAGACTCAAAGACATCTATTTCAACAATTTTAAAAAAATTAACTGAAGGAATACCAAGGCATGGAAGTGACTTGACATGGATTTTAATTTGCTTAACTATTTCTGTATGGCTTGGTGTCTAGGCAGGATGATTGCTCTGGAGACGATCAAACAGGGGCTTGCATAGCTTTCTTAGATTTTGATAGAAATCATAAACATAATTCAAAGATCCTAAAAATCTCTGAAGTTGACTCTTCTCTAGAATTTGATCTGGAAATTTATCGCTAACTGGATAACTCGGTTGATTGGGCTTATTTGGGATTGACTGATGTTGAAGCCTAAAAACCTAATATTAACTTGGAATAACTTAATTTTCTTAGCAGAAAGAACTAAACCATTTGACTTAACTATCTGGAGAAATTTACTCAGGTGTTTCCATGCTGCTCAATTGACTAGAAAAGATTAAAACATCATCAATATAAACTATGGAAAAGTGACTGTAGGAATTAAAAATTTCATTCATTATATTCTGGAATTCACTAGGCACATTTTTTAATCCAAAAAGCATGACATTCCATTCATAGTGACCGAAAGGGGTTACAAAGGCAGTTTTATATCTATCTGACTCTTTAATTTGAATTTGCCAAAAACCACTCTTCATATCAAATTTAATAAAGATAATTGACTTTTCTAATATGTTAATTAGATCTCTTTTATTAGGAATTGGGTATCTAATCCATTCTAAGACTGAATTAAGGGGCTTATAATTGATAATTAGGCGAGGGGCTCCTCTTTCTAACTCGGCATTTTTCTGAACATAAAAGGCTGGACAAGACCAGGGTGATTTACTATTTCTGACTATTCCTTTGTTGACTAGATCCGTGACTTCGGCTTTGCATAGTTCCATTAAGTCTTGGCTCATGTGAATTGGACGGGCTTTGGTTGGAATATTCTTTTCACTAAATGACCTGACATAAGGTAAGGAAACGACATGCTGCTTTCGGTGCCAAAAAGCATTGGGCATATCAGAACAGACTTCATTTTTGAACTTTTCCTCAAATGTACTAATTTGTGACTGTAGTGACTTATCAGCTAACTGTTGTTCTACGCATTTAAACTTGATTTCTTCTTTAAGGAAATTAACTTGCTTTGTTTTATTCTGAATTAATTTAACTGACTTAGACACTGCTGACTTTTGGAGTAACTTAAGACCGTGTAATTCTGGTTTAGTTAAAAACTCAAATTTGACCTTTTCTTCTAATTGACTTGAGGTGACTCCATCATACTCTACCTGGAAAGGATAAAGTAGTGAACTAAAAGGTAATCCTAAAATTACTTCATCCGTGATATTCTAGATCAGGACAAAAGACGTCTAAAAGCATATTTTATTATGGCAAACATGGGCTTTGGGTAATTCATATTTTAACTTCAAGGCTTTACCAGACGCTATTCCTAGAACTTCTTTTGACTTCTTGTAATCCTGGGTTGGAACAAAACCTTCTTGTATACAATTTAAATCGGCTCCTAAGTCAAATAAGGCAACTGTATTTAACTCGAATTCGTTAATAAAAATACTAACTCTGGAATACCATTTCCAAAAATTAATTTGTTTAATTAAGTTAATTACTTTATCTTCTTTATTTGGATAATTCAGGTTTAACTTAGAACTAGACTTTCCAAAGGGATTACTAGACTCTGCTCTAGATTCCATGTACTTAACTAGATCCTGTTTAATTTCATAATTCTCAGTTTGCAACTTTTGACTTATTTGTTTTAACTCTAAAATTTCTTTCTTAATTGTTTTGGTTTCTAACTGGAGATTGATAAGTTCATAATTTCACACATTTGCATGCCTTCTTTACTTGGCGATTTTGTTTAGTTTCTCTTTATTTCGAGTCACTTACCTATGTTTGTGTGTTTTGTAGGTTAAGGCAGCAAGAGATCACATTTGATACAATCCATGCATGTTAAGGGCTTATTGGCACAAGAGGAATATAAGCTTAAAGACAAACCCAATTTGGGTCACACTCCTTGTCAGTCCAATTTCGTGGGTCATCTTGCAGGCCTCATTTCAGCACTGTACACAACTTGGATGAGGAGACGTCCTTCACAGAAGTTGTTCAGATTGGTCTCTAGTATAACATATCCAAAATTCAGCCCAATTGAACATAACTGGAGTCCTTAGCCCATGAAACACTGAAGCATACTCAGGAGGATTTTAATATGCAGCTGCCAGCTATTGTGCCTTGTGTTCCACACTCCCTTTGAGCCTTATGCCTCAACTGAGCTGTATCTGACTTTAGACCTAACATGTTGAGCAAATTAGGGAGGCATTTCAGCATTGGAAGTCCCAAGGAGCAAAACATGGCATGCTTAATTATGGGAAAACATGTTTGCACAAATCAGGGAGCAGTTCCAGGATTTATGGTGGGCTGTTTACACCAGCCATTGGGAGGACGAATTTGAAGTCTATAAATAGAGAGTTTCAGCTCATTCACAAGGAGAGAGACACACACATTCACTCCATCCATTACTCTCATACACACATTCAGATTCACCACAAAGAGAGAAGAGAGCTGAGCTGCAAAGGAGGGAGAGCTTGGAGCTGTCCTGGGAGTTGCTGCCATCAACTAGTTCTTCTATTCTCTTTATTCTATCTATGTATTTCTTATTTTCTGTATTCATAGTTATGTTTAACTAATCCATTTAGTTAGGGCTTAGGATGAAGCCCTAGTCATGAATATTCAATGTTATGGATGATTTCATAGTTAATTGATTTCTTTGCTTTCATTGCCAAGTTGTTAATCTCCAGTTTATTATGTGCTTGATGTATGTTTTCTTGGAGTAGCTAACTAGGATTTTATGCATCTAGCACAGGTTGGGAAGGGGTTTAGATTCACCAATTCTACTCTCCTTTCACAAGCAACACATGAATGGCCTAAGAATCATTCAAGGGGTTAATGACCACAGGTTGACTAGGACAGATACCATGTTCTAGGACTTGTGTGATTATCATATTCTCAGGGAACTTAATGACTCTTGTATGCTTTATTCTAAGTAGATACCATGCTTAGGTTGCATATTAGAGATCACGTGTTGTGTAGATACCATGCACAATTACATGCCTTAGGAGAATCATGCATCCTGCACCTAGATACCATAGGCTTGTATGCGATAATCTATTGTTGATGAAGCTTGAGTCACTTTCTATGCATTCATAACTTGGATAGGAAAACTAGTGGTGGATTCCAAGGCTCTAACACTTCTCAATCATTGTTTCACAACTTGTTGATTGCTGCTATTGTTTACTTTCCAGCAATTCCATTTCATTCTCTTGTTTTCACTTCAACAACAAAACCCCCCATTTCGAGTGCGTGTGTGGTGCTAGGATTCTGTCCTAGACCTTGCCATTGTTAGTTAGTGTGTTTCTTTGTTTTCTGTTTTCCCAGCATTCTAAGTAGTTTAACTTGCAACCACGTTACCATTCTCCGTGGGATCGACCTCGTATTTACATAAGCTATACTATAAACGGTTCGTGCACTTGCGAGAATTAAAGTTGCTGTTTTTAATAACTCATTTTAGTTGTTAAGAATAGGCTCAACAGAGATCCTGAATGGTAACTTCTTTCTTTTTACTAAACCTTTCTAAGGTGGCATTAAGACTTATTTTAGGAGGCGTAGAAGAATTAGACTCTTTTTGACTTATGACTTTTCTAATTTTTCTAAGGTATTCGGATTTTAACTCGAGATCCTAGATTTTACTAATTAACTCTATTAGTAATTCTTCTTGTTCTTCTTGCTTAGTGAGAACACAGATTGATTTACTTAAGATTCTACAACATTTATCTTTACAACCTAATTGGACTTTTGGTTCACTAGACTTGGAACTCTGAATTGTAACCATGTGAACTGGCTAATGACATAGGGTCTGACTCAGGTATTGGCTAACTCAAGGACTTTAATTAACTTGGCTTCATCTTCAAAGGCTAATTTTAATTGCTTAACTGTGTCTTTAACTTTACACTCATTAGCATAATGAACTTGCTTTTTGCATTTGTAACATCTAACTTTTCTTTTATCTGTCTTTTTCTGACCTTGTTTACTCTCGGTAACCTTTTGAATAGCCTTTTGACCATTTACTTTTCCTAGAGGTAAACTTTCTTTTACTATAAAATTCATCATTATTTCTGAAAGAATTTCTTTTACGGAAATAATGGCGACTTTTACTAAAGCGTTTATCATGGCTTCTTTTGACTTGTCTGGATGGCGGAACCGGTGCTAGACCATACTGTTCACATAAATTACCTAACTCATACTTAGCATTTTTTCTATCAGCTTGGATTGATTTACCCATTTTTAAGTCTACACACATTTTCATACCGACTTGATTAATTGTACTAATTATATTACCTTAGGTTAACTCATCGTAATTAATTTGTCCTGATTCATTGCTTAAGACCGTTCTAATTTTATGGGCAAACAAATTAGGGAGATCGTTAATAAACTTTTCTTTCCAAAAGGCTTGATTACTATCATCTCTTAGCATAACTCTGGAAATGAAAACATCTTTACAACATCTAAAATCACTTAGCTTAGGGCATCTTAGATTACTTAACTGATAATGAATTCTAGCTGTTGTACTACTAGGTGTTCCTATGAAATGCTCAATTATTGTGTATAAAAGGACATTGACTCCATCTTCTAAGCTTGTTTCTACACGTTCATCTAAAATTAGATAATTATTTTCATCTGTCTTAAAGGCATGAATTATTGTTGACTTAGCGATTTCTGTGAGATGTCTATCCCACCATAAACGAAGTGTTCCTGTAAAACCCTGTTTCTAAAAGGGAAACTATTTCTGACTGTCTTAACTGGTGATTAGTGGCGTAACTATTGGCTACCATGGACATATGCTGTAATTTATTGAGTATCTCCTATTTGGACAAGCCATCGATATTCCATTCGTATAGCTTATTAGAAGACACTAAACTGACTCTGGGTTCTTTCTTAAACTGGACATCTGGGACGTAGGCTTAGGATACCAATTTTTGGTAAGGCTTGTGGGCTTGACTTTTCATGTTAACCTGCTAACTTTAAGGCTCTGGAATCCTGGTTAACTTGGAGATTACTAAAGGCTTCTTCAATTTTAGAGATATTACTAGTTTCTGACTCTTGACTTGAAACTGAACTCTAAAGACATAGCTGACTCACTATTAGAGTTGACTTCGAATTGTAAAACTCTAACTGAGGTTTCTTCTTCTTTTCCTTTATCTTTATCTTTATTTGGCTTTGGCTTAACCGGGGTTAACTCTTTGAACATTTCTTCAAATTTTCTCATTGTTGGGTTAACTTTAAAGGAAGACTCCGGTTTTAACTCTTGAAATTTGACTAAAGGATTTTCTTTCTTAGGCTTTAGAGTAATTTCCCGGAGAATTAACTTATCGACTTTGGTTTCTATTTTATCTAATTGTTTTCCTATGACTATTAGCCTTGTGTTGGTGTAATTATTTTGTTCTATTACCATTTTATTGGCATCTTTTGATTCTGGGATTTTGTAAGGACTAACAATGACTTTAGCATTCTTGTGATTAATGACTATTGTTTCTACGGGAGGATGTGTGGAGATGACTTTGGTGTTGTCTTTTTTTTCCCATTTTTCTTGGGTTAAAGTCTTTATTTTTTGACTTGTATGATGACTTTCTATATAGTCTAGGTAGTAGGTTTTTGACTTAGTGGTTTTCATGTAATCTTTTCAACCATTAAAAATTATTTTTCTTTGGTCTTTGGGGAAAGTTACGTGATAATTTTCTTTTCTTGACTTATTTTCAGGAGCACAATAATGTGCCTCTAATTTTGACCAATGGATTTTAAATGGTTTACTAAGAACTCTTAATTGGGCATCATATAATTCGAAGGTGGAACCATCTAACATATCTGACTTAGTAGGTGACTCAGGCTGTATTGGCTCAGGTGGTGCAGGAGGGATTTTATTGTAACTTGGTTGGACCACTTGCTTAGCTTTTCTTAATTCATTAATTTTAAAATCAATTAGGGCTTTATCGGCTTCTAAATCACGTTCTGTAATTGAGGATGACTCCGCAGACGAATGTCTTGCTTGGGGCTTGAAGGATTGACTAGGCGTAGGTAACTATTCTAATTGAACTGTGGATTTAATTGGCCTATCGAAACTGATTTTAACTGTACCGTCTAAATAAGGCTGTATGTAATCTAAATCATTTAGACTGCGTTGAATTGGCTTAGGGGGGCATTCAGTAGTTAAGAACCAATCTTTGGGTAACTGACATCAGACCACCTAATCATTTGAGGAACTATGACATTAGCATTAGACGTATGACTTTGGATTAAAAGTGTTTGATTCTTAGGGCTTTTACTAAGGGCTTGGAAATTCATATTTGTGCCTGTAACTTTGTAATAAATTCTATAAATTAAAGCTAAAGGTTGGGTACCTGGTAAGACATTATAATCGTGAGTTTTAATATTTAAAGTTAAAACTTTTAATATATAGGGATCACTTAGGCTTCCTGTAAAATCTGGGTAACAATCAAAATGAACTGGACCATGGAATAAACTTGACTCAATGATTCCTAATACTCCATCTTGTAAGTCGTTAAATCTAGCATCTCTTAAACTTAAAAGAATCGCTGCTTTCAGACCTAACTTAGTTAAGGGTTTCACCGCAACTTGGACTAAACCTATATGCAGAAAATTATTACCTTTTTTTTTATGCTTTTTAATTGACTCAAGATTAAGTAATTGGCATGTTTCATGTTCTTTACCTAAGGCATAAACTTGTTCTACTGTCTTAATATGTGTAGTTGACTTAAAAGTAGCATGTCGTTTCCTTACCTCATGTCAGGTCATTTAGTGAAAAGAATATTCCAACCAAAGCCCGTCCAATTCAAATGAGCCTAGAATTAATGGAATTATGCAAAGCCGAAGTCACGGATCTAGTCAACAAAGGAATAGTCAGAAAGAGTAAATCACCTTGGTCTTGTCTAGCATTTTATGTTCAGAAAAATGCCGAATTAGAAAGAGGAGCCCCTCGCCTAGTTATCAATTATAAGCCCCTTAATTCAGTCTTAGAATGGATTAGATACCCAATTCCTAATAAAAGACATCTAGTTAACAGATTAGAAAATGCAATTATCTTTAGTAAATTTGATATGAAGAGTGGTTTTTGGCAAATTCAAATTAAAGAGTTAGATAGATATAAAACTACCTTTGTAACCCCTTTCAGTCACTATGAATGGAATGTCATGCCTTTTGGATTAAAAAATGTGCCTAGTGAATTCCAGAATATAATGAATGAAAATTTTAATTCATACAGTCACTTTTCCATAGTTTATACTGATGATGTTTTAATCTTTTCTGAGTCAATTGAGCAGCATGGAAACACCTGAGTAAATTTCTCCAGATAGTTAAGTCAAATGGTTTAGTTCTTTCTGCTAAGAAAATTAAGTTATTCCAAGTTAATATTAGGTTTTTAGGCTTCAACATCAGTCAATCCCAAATAAGCCCAATCAACCGAGTTATCCAGTTAGCTGATAAATTTCCAGATCAAATTCTAGAGAAGAGTCAACTTCATAGATTTTTAGGATTTTTGAATTATGTTTATGATTTCTATCAAAATCTAAGAAGGCTATGCAAGCCCCTGTTTGATCGTCTCCAGAGCAATCCTCCTACCTGGACACCAAGCCATAGAAAAATAGTTAAACAAATTAAAATCCATGTCAAGTCACTTCCATGCCTTGATATTCCTTCAGTTAATTCTTTTAAGGGTTTAGTCACAAACTAAACCCTGAAAGAGATGCCTCTGAGTCTGGTTATGGTGGTATTCTAAAGCAAAGAGTTAACCATGAGTCTCCTGAGTAAATTGTCCGTTTTTCATTCCGAAGTTTGGAGTCAATCTCAAGTTAATTATAGTACTATTAAAAAAGAGATTTTATCTATTGCATAAGCAAATTTCAGGATGATTTACTAAATCAAAAGTTTTTTGTTAAGAGTTGATTGTAAGCCAGCAAAGCATGTTTTAGAAAAAGATGTTAAAAATATAGCTAGTAAGCAAATTTTTGCAAGATGGCAGGCCATTCTGAGTGTTTTTGACTTTGAGTTAGAATATTTGAGAGGCAGTGAAAACTAGGGGTGGGCATCGGAACCGCAAAACCTCAAAACCGAGCCGAATGAAACCGGAAAATTCTAAAAAAAACCTAGTTGACCAAAAAAGTCAAGAACCGAAAAAAATCCAAACCGAACCGATCCAATATAATTAATTTTATATATTTTTATATATTTTTGTATATTTATAATATATATTTTACACATGGCTCTTTTTTATTGGTTCTATATAACATTACAATAGGCTTGCATGCACAGGATTAGCACAAAAATTATAACCTGATTAGGTTTTCATTTCTTCTTTCCTTCTCCAATTTCATTCTCTCCTTCAGGCTTCAGCCGTCAAATCCAAAACCTTTTGACAGAGGCCCTGTGTGCGCCAAACCCGTCTCAGCCATCATCTCTCTCAGCCAAAGCTCTCTCTCATCCTCTCTAACGGAGGCTCCGGTCCAATCCTCTCTGCGTAAAACCTCCTCTCAGGCAAACCTCTCTATCAACCATGTCTCTCTCGCCAGCGTCTCTCTCAACCTCCGCGCTCTCTCTGAGTCGGCACCTCTCTCAGTCGCCACCATCATCACAGGTAACATTGTCTCTTTTTTTTTTTTTTTTTCTTTCCCCCTTCGAATCTCTGCCTAACTCTATCTGTCAATTTTAGTTTATTTTTTCACCTAGATGGCGTGTAATATTTAGGATGTTTTGTTGTTGAAGGGAGGCTGGGCATCCTGAGGGGCATAGGGAGGGGGTAACCTATTCCAGTACAATTTAAACCCACAAAAGTGAATTAAATGCCCCTCTGCTATAGTGCCCACGCACTGGGAGAGCGTGGATGCCCAATGCGATAATGCTTCAGCTGGAAAAACTCAAAATCACAGCTCAAAACTCTTACCTTAGGTAATACACGTAATTTGGGGCCACTTTTGTTCTTGGACATACCCCAAAAACTGGCTGATTTTCATTCGCTTATTTAACTACCCAAACACATAAATTTTTTAAGTGTTACCCAACCATCAGCTAGAGCATGAAAAATAGGTGGAAAAACATACCTTAATCGACCGGTTTGGTAGCTTGGAGGAGGGAGAAATCGCAGTCTGAAAATCCTGTTAAAAACGGGTCAAAATTTGGTCAGATTTTCTCATTTTTCGGCTAGCTCCGATGGTTCAGCGGTTGAAATTGGGCGGGATAGGAAGAGGACAACGAGCCGGTCGTTTTGGTACCAATGTCGTTGCTTGGGGTGGCCGAATGAAAAGATTGGACCTAAAAACGGTTAGATGAACAGGAACTGGGGGGATGTTTTCGCGTAGGGGAGGAGAGAGAGAAAAGGAATCTTATATTTAAAAACAGACTTCAAATTATTTACGATTTTGCCACTAATGATGTTTTGCTCGTAACTTTCTCATTACAACTCCGATTCAAGCCTACCGCATGTCTATGGACTCATCTCAAGATGTCCCGAGGGAAAAATTATAAATTCACATTTCTTGAATTTAATTAAATTCGCTATTCTTTTAATTTTGGCTCGAGATGTTACACCTAGAGCTGGCAAACGGGTCGCTTTAACGGGTTCGGGTCGTTAGAGGGCCACTGCCCTAAAATATTTTTGGATGAAAAATGACCATTTTGCCCCTGCTAGAGGGCAAAATTGTAAATTCACATTTTCTCATTTTTGGGTCGGGATGTTACATTTGGTATCAGAGCCACTCTACCATGTGGTGCTAGTGTGTCGACAAGGACGTCGGGACCCTAAGAAGGGTGGATTGTAAGATCCCACATCGAGCAATAGCGAGGGGGTTGATGTGCCTTATGTGTACATGCCCGCATCCATCTAGAACGAGGCTTTTTGGGACTCACTAACTTCGGACTCATGGGAATTCCGAAGTTAAGCGAGTTTGGGGCTAGAGCAATTCCAGGATGGGTGACTAATTGGTGCTTATTTACGGTTCATGATTCCGAGTCTCTTAGAGGAAGTTATGCAAGTTCTGGTAGCTTAAGGTTAAATTGGGCAGCATTTACGTTCCTGGGCCAAAAATGACATTTGAAGGTCTTTCCAATTTTTCTTGAGTTGGGCTGCATATACTTGGACAGATAATTCAAAGGGTTTGAAGATCCAGATTTTTCCAGATTTTGTAGGAGGGAAGATCAATCCCAAAACAAGCCCACAAGCTAATTGCAATGCATTGTCAATTCCAGTCTATTTTCAGCAATCAACTTGCAAGGCCCAAAACGTATACTTGAACTGCTCAGATGGGAATACATTCTTCATAAAAGTTGTTCCAATGAGTATTTGTTATGACATATCCAAATTTGAGCCCCATTGAATACATATTGAAACCTCAGGTCTTCTTACACCAAGCTTGGTTCAGAAGAATCGTTTTTTCCAACAACCAAAAGAAAACCCACATGAGTTGGCAGCAAAAGGCAGCCACAATTAAACACCTTTGAAATCCCATGTGAAGAAAGCTTGAGGTGCAGCAAAAGAAGTATGGGATGGAATTGATTCCAACCACACTAACATAGACAAGATGAAGTGTGAGTTATGAATTGTATTAAAAGAGGAATGGTGGTGTTAGAATTCATCATGATGTTCCTCCCTCTTAGTCATATAAATAGAGAAGTTTTTAAGCTTCATAAAACACCCCCCAAATGGGGGAGCTCTCAAACACTTCTCTAGAGCTCCCCTCCCTTCTCTCACTCAAATTCTCTTAGTTTCTTTCTAGTTTTCAATTTTTGTAATGAAGTCTTTGTGTTGAAATTCTCCTTAGGTTTTTGAAAGAAGGAAGGGGAGCTCTAGAGAAGTGTTTGATGAAGCTTGAAGACTTCTCTATTTATAGGGCTAAGAGGGAGGAACATCATGATGAATTCCAATACCACCATTCCTCTTTTAATAAAATCCATAACTCCCACTTCATCTTGTCTATGCTAGTGTGGTTGGAATCAATTCCATCCCATACTTCTTTTGTTGCACCTCAAGCTTGCTTCACATGAGATTTCGAAGGTGTTTAATTGTGGCTGTCTTTTGTTGCCAACCCATGTAGGTTTTTTTTTGGTTGCTGGAAAAAACGATTCCTCTGAACCAGGCTTGGTGTATAAAGGCCTGAGGTTTTAATATGTATTCAGTGTGGCTCAAATTTGGATGTGTCATAATAGACACCCATTGGAACAACTTTTATGAAGAAGTACAAGTATATGTTTTGAGCCTTACAAGTTGACTGCTGAAAATATACTGGATTGACAATGCATTGCAATCAGCTTGTGGGCTTGATCTTCCCTCCTACAAAATCTGGATCTTCAAACCCTTTGAATTATCTTTCCAAGTATATGCAGCCCAACTCAAGAAAAAATCGAAAAGACCTTCAAATGTCATTTTTGGCTCAGGAACGCAGATGCTGCCGAATTTGACATTAAATTGCCAAAACTTGCATAACTTCCTCTAGGAGACTCGGAATCATGAACCGTAAAATGCTCTAGAAACTAGACTTCTATATCTTTCCAATGATATAGGGCTCAGAATCTGGTTCATCCTGAGCAAGTACAATCAAATTCGTGAAGTTGACTGATCTGCAGACACCGTTTTGAGCTAACTTGTCTCCAGAATGCATTTAATGAGTCTCAAGCTTATTACACTGAAACAAACACAAAATTTATAAAAAGCACAAGTCTAACTCAAAAGCATAATCAAATCATAAGTTAGAAGGGTACAAAATGATATATAAATATGCACCGATCAGTGACCCACTCTGGGATGTTGCTCGTGAGCTCCCAAAAATAAAACCGTGAGCGCAAATGGGGGGGCTCAAAGCGGATAATATCGTGCTACGGCGGAAGCTAATCCAGGGATGTGACGAATGGCCTGTAACATCCCGGTCCGAAAAGGTAATTAAATTAAGAGGAAATAAAATTAAATGAGAATAAATTGAAATAAACAATAAAATAAAATAATTTGAATTAATTAAGGTTTTTGAAAATTAAAATATTATTTAATATTAAAAGGGCCAGAAAGGTCATTTTAAGTTTGGGAAGGAATTTGAAAATTTTGGCTTCACTGTTGCATAGAGCACATCGAGATGAGTCCGTAGACACGTAGTTGTCTCAAATTGGAGTTGTAACAAAGAAGTTACGATCAAAAGAAATTCAGTGACATAATCGTAAATATTTTGAAGTTCAGTTTTAAAACCTAGATTTTCTTTTTCTTCCACGCAAGCAGGCACGACCAGCCAAATTGAGAGAGTGATTTCTCCCAACTTCGACCACCGTTTTAGGCAAGATCAGTCCCAAACGAACCACCTCACTTCCCTCTTCAAGTTCCAGTCATTTGCCATCTTGATCCGCCGATATCGCTGGAAACGGCCACAAAATAGGCTGGCTGCTTAACGTTTTTTGAGATATTTTGGGAGCTCGTTCTCTCACTTTCTGCCACCATTTCGGTTGATCTAGGTATGCTTTCTTAACCTCTCGAGATGTTCTAGCTGATGGTTGTGTTAGTTTTGGGAAATTTTTGCGTTTTGGTAGTTGTTTAAGCGATTGAAAATCTGCCGATTTTCGACCTCTAATTTCGACCACTTCCGTCGACTTTTTGGAGTAGGTCCAAGAACAAAAATGGCTCCAATTGATTTTTTGAACCTAGGGTAGGAATCTTAGCCCTTGATTTTGAGATTTTACCGCGATCGTTATTGTGGCCCGTGGGCGTTGTAGCGAGGGGCATTGTGTCCAGATGTGATCTCCTTGTTGTCACGAGCTCGTAGGTACTTTCAGATTCATCCATAACAAATCACAGGGTCTCACATGCTGGAATATTCTAACTAGAGGTAGACCTCGGATCGAACCGAAAAAAAACTCTGTTGACCAAAAAAGTCAACAAATCGAACCGGTAAAAAAACTCCTGTTGACCAAAAAAGTCAACAAATTGGAGGACTGAAATTTGGACCGAAAATCGGTTTTAATTTTACACTACACTCATCGGACCGACCGGACCTGTCATATATATTTTTTTTTATTTTTACAAATTTTTAAAATCTAATGCCATATTTTAAATGTTATAATCATTATTTTGCCAAGTTCAACTTCAAAAAATTTCTAAATGTATGAATTGGATTATTTGTTAATTTTTAAGCCAAAAAAATAAGTTATTTATTATAATTTTTTATTTAAAATAATAATAAATTAATAATCCGGTTTAAAATTCGAAAAAGGTAGAACAGGATTGGTACCAAGTCATAATCGGACTAAAGGGTAGAATTGAAACGGATCGATTAAATAGTATTGGTTTCAGTTCTGATTTGAGGTGAGAACCAGGATGAAACCGGACCGCACCCGCCCTAATTCCAACGCCACGTGTGAGACTAGATAATCACATACCTTTACTACATGCCGGAAATTTCCAACGCCACACGTGGGAAATCTAGTATCACACGTCAGAATTCTCCAACGCCACATGTAATTATCCATAACAAATCACAGGATCTCACATGCCGGAATATTCCAACGCCTCGTGTGAGACTAGATAATCACATATTCTTCCCGCACGCTGGAAAATTTCAAACGCCACATGTGTGAAGTCTAGTATCTAAGGGATGGTACTTAACATAGTATAACTATATAATTTCCAAAATAATCAACATTATTTATTAACCCAATTTTTCGTAATTCAACCAAATCTCATCACAAATAGTTTGAACACCTCAACATAAAACTCATCGCCAAAGCAATTCAAGCTCTCATATCTCGAGATAAGCCAAATTCACAATTAAATAATACTAATACAAATATATTTAAATTTCCCAAATTTTCATTCGAACTATATTTCATGCATATTCATTTAATTATTGAAAATAATGCACATGTAAAAACTGTTAGAAATGTGCCCTAAGAGCCAATACATTTGATGTAATCTCCTTAGAATACATTTCGTATATGATAAATAAAGGGCGATATTATTTTGTTATCTTTTATGTCGCATAAAGAAACAAAAGTCCAGGGTATACTAAATAAGAGATAAAGTAATCTAAAGAAGTTTAGATTTGGATACCTTTAATCTCTAACTGTAGTATCCCAAAATGTTCCTAATCATAGGGTTATCAAATGGGCATTGATAAACCGTCAAGATTGGCACATACTATGTATGCTCAATAATGAGGATGGTTGGTCTCAAACCATTTGTGTAGTTGACACTAATACAAGTATGTGGGTGCTCATTAGTGAATGAGTACACTGAACGCGATCAACCGCAGTTCTCGTATGGAGTATTTATCTATATGTCAAACGAGAACTTATAGTTGCAATAATGCAAATTAGTCCTTAGACCTGAGGCATCATGGTTGTCTTGTGATGCGTTATTGATCTTTGATAACTCACAAAGGCAAGTCGTAAAAGATTTTCCTTATGTGTTATTGGGATCTCTTAATTCATCATGGAGGCATGTGAATGTACAATAAGGAATCTCTACCTTTGATAAGAAAAGGAGAATGTTTCAAGATATGATTTAGTGAATCTTCGGCCGAAGTACTTGAACATGATTTAGAAAGTGTTTTAATTATGTTCTATTGAATCATATGAGGTTAATCATATTAGGGGTTTGACATTATCAATCCGTACCCTAATAATATGATTGGAAACATTGTATAAGAGAAGGACCGTATTGCATTGCAATTCCAACTGAATAGGTTCTTCATCTATTCTAATTAGCTTGGGTAGTCATGATATATTGCTAGATGTCACTCTTGGCTTGTGGAAGTCCTAGGATTGATTGTGATCGATTCAAATAAAGGAAGAATTAAAAGGGGGTTTTAATTCCAGTTGGTTAGAAAGAGTTCTAATGTTTTCCCACTGCCTTGCTAAATTAGAACCTAATGGATCGCACACCTTAAATGGTTAACTTTGAGTAATACAAATGAAATGAGGAAATCAATTTGATTGATTTGATGTGGATGATTTACTACGTGTAAAAATATATTTGGGCCTCGATAATAGTTAATGAGAAGCCCAAATGGTTGGGTATCAAGCCCATGGACTTAAGACACCTAAATTATGGCTTAAGTGTCATAAGGCCCAATTTTGGAAGCCCAATGGGGTTTGACCGAAAATGCTTAAGTAAAGGTGTATGAGAATTGTTTCCATAAGCTAATTAACACAACAAACACAATCCAACATCAATCAAATAGGTTTGGGAGATCAAAGAGAGATAGTTGTGAGTTTTCAAGAGTGAAACACTATCTTCTTTCAAAAGGGTTTAGATTGAAACCAATCTTGAGAATCTTGCACTAGCATCCAAGTATTCTCAAGATACTTCTTCTCATCTCAAGGTTCCATTGGTGTGGAGACTTAGAGGCCATATACTTTTGTGGCTCACAAGGAGGAGAAAGATCAAGAGGAGATCAACAAAGGGAAATCATCAAGAGAAGACCAAAACACAACTTGGTTCATATTATAGCTTCAAGGGTAATTAGAACTTATCCTTTCTCTTGAATTTTCATTTATGAAAACATATCAATGTTCATGGCTTAAGATACTTGGAAGAAGTTTTGTTTTGAATTTAAACAACCACCATATTCTTCCGCTGCAATTAATTTGATTAATTTGTATGTTTAATGTTCAAATCAACTTCTTAAAAATGTTTTAAAACCAACAATTGGTATCAGAGCCATAGGTCATGAACTTGATATGTTTCTAGGGTTTAGAGATGCATATGTGGGTTATAAATTCATTTAAAAAGTATAATGGTTATACTTGATTTATTTTGATATGATTAACTGTAAATCAAATGAAGTGAAAGGGGTTGTTTGGGATTTTGAATTTCCGGATTTATGTTTTGATGATTGATGCTCTCTTTGTATGCATATATGTATGTATGAACATTAGAGCATAGTTGCATTAAAACCCCATGATTTTAACTTCATGAAATATTTGATACTAAGAGCATGAGATGGTTAAAATGGAATATGGATTTTTCCGGAAATAGCATGAACATTCATATAAGTTCATATGCATGTTCTTGGTGTTCTTGATGTTCTTGTTATGGGATTTTTTTGATCCATAAGTTAGGTGACTAATTTTGATGATTGTGTTTAGTGGAATTTTCCACCAAAATAGGTCAAAAGATGATGATGGTGTTTTATTATAAAATTAAAAGTTTTTCAAAATGTTTCCCCTCAATAAACATTTACCCACCACACTAAAATTAATAAGATTACTTTGGTGAGTGTGTGTGGCTATCTAGATTTAAATTATGATGATTTGATATAAAATGCAAAAGTTGTTCAAATTATTCCCATCACTAATTATTTACCCACCACACTAAAATTAATTTTGATTACTTTGGTGAGTGTGGTTGGCCTACCTAGTCACATTCATGATTATTCACATTGTTGGAATAATCATGATCACCACTTTGTATTATACAAATGCATTCTTTAACCCCACACCCTAGTGGATCAACTTTGGATCCATTATTAATTGTTGAATAGTTTTGGACCTAATTACTATATATGATAAGTGTAACTATGTCCAAAAGATTTCCACAATTACTTTTGCTATTGTAGTAAAACGTTTTCACTCCATGGTAAATTTATTTTGAATATGGTTACCACTTGAATTAAACCCACATATGTATGCAACCCAAGAGTATGTATTTACATTGCTAGTTTAATTGTTTAAAGCGTTTAAATAATTAAAGGATGATTATGGACTTAGACCAAACAATTGAGCTATGTGATTGGCCGCTTATTGGATATGTATTCGATTTTGATTGGCTATGTATTAATGAAATGGCTTTCATGCCTAATTTATTTGGCTATGTAATATTGAAATGGCTTTCACGCCTAATTTATTTTTATGCGCGTAATTAAAATGAATCACCTTCCAAGACCATGATCCAACATGGTGGCTCGTGTTGGATCAACAAGAAAGTCCATAATCATCCTATAAGCCCAATGCAATTGGAATGTTCGGTAATGACAATAATTAACCAATTAGTAGCACCATATATTCTCGCTATCTTAAGCAAATGGTTTCTAAAATATTTAGTTGGAGTATTATGTGCTATTAATATGTTGCATTGGGAACCATTTAATGAGATTAGATAGGTAATTTTAACATGATTAAAATTGGATTAAAATGAGACCAAATTAACTACCCTCAAAGCAATATTAAGTTGATAAGCGAAATGGCATTTTGAATGCTATTTTGTGGCCTTCCACCGTGGTAGTCTCTTATTGGGTGGCACATTTACACTTTGTTGTACCTCAGTGAGGCAACATCCAGTACTTGTAACCATCCAAGGGAAGCCTATTACACATACTTGATGTAGTGCGGATAGATAACGAGTGTGGCCAACAAATCGTTAGGTTGAGGTCATGCTTGAAACCCTATACCCACAAGCATGGTGGGAATAACTTAACTAAGACGAACGAAACCAACAAACTGTTAGGTTGAGGTCTAGTTCTCTAGAGGCCATAGTGATGGGTATTCACATGAATGATGTGATTGGATAAGAGTATCCTATCATTAGTAAGATAGCAATCCAACAAACTGTTAGGTTGAGGAAAACTATTTGAAATTGAGACTCCCATCCCCACTAAGAGTTTCAACGGAAACTCTCGGATTTCAAGAGGGATATGAAATTTGCCAAAAATAGTGGGAGCTACCATCATGACTTAAAGACCCTAAGTTTTTGGTAGAAGATTAATCTAAACTAAAATTTGTTTACGTTGTTGCAGAATTTTCAAATGGCCGTTAAAAACCCAATCTCATCGATACTTAACAATTACATCCTTGATGGCACGAACTATCCGGGTTGGCTTCGCAAAATGAAACTTGTCCTTAAAATGGATGAGATTGATTATGTGTTGACACAAGCCCCACCACATATTGCTCCTGACGAAGAAGCTACTGAGGAAGAAATAACTGCTTATGAGAAGCATGTTAAGGATGATAGTAGAGGTAAATGTTACTTACTAGCATCCATGAATGATGAGCTACTAAAACAACATGAAGATATGGAAGATTGTGCTTCCATATTGCTTCACCTTAATGAGCTTTATGGTGAAGCTACTCGAAGCTTGCGATTCAATACAATATGTGAACTTGTCAACACAAAGATGACAAGAGGGACTCCGGTTAATCAGCATGGTCTCAAGATAATATCATTGCTTGAGAAATTAGAAAAATTGGATTGTCCATTTAATGCTGAAGTTCAACAAGATTTTTTTCTTTCGTCCCTCTCATCAGATTTTTCCCAATTTGTTATGAACTATAATATGGGAAAGATGGAAAGTTCTTTATCTGAGCTACTCAATATGGCTATAGTAGCTGAAAAGAATATCTCAAAGGATAAAGGGCTGAAAGGGACAGTTGCGGTGTTTGAAAAGAGTTCTTCCTCCTCTTCCAAATCCAAACCGAAATGTAAGGATAAGGGAAAGAAGAAGAGAGGTTTTCTAAAACCCAAGCAAGGAAAAATAACAAAGAAAGGCAAGGAACCGAAAGGAACTTGCTTTCACTGTGGAAAGGATGGACATTGGAAGAGAAATTGCAAGGATTACCTCGCAAGCTTAAAGAACAAGCCTTCGGAAGGTAACACTCTTGTTCTTGAATCAGTTTTTACAGTTAATACTTCTACCTGGATAGTTGATTCAGGAGCTAGTCAACATATTTGCAATTGTGTGCAGGGACTAGTAGGAAGTAGAAGACTCGGAAAAGGAGAAATGGTGCTAACTGTGGGTAATGGCACTAAGGTAGCTGCCAAAGCTGTAGGCACCTATCGTCTCAATCTACCTTCCGGGGAGACCCTGAATTTGAATAATTGTTATTTCATTTCTGGTTGTGTAAAGAACTTAATATCTGTCTCTATGCTTTTAAGAGACGGATTTGTTGTTTTGTTTGACAAACTACTTTGTTCTATTTCACATAATAATCGAATTATTGCTTATGCAAATTTGATTGATGGTCTTTTTCATTTAGAAATGAATGGTAGTATTAACTGTATAGATAAAGATGCACCTAGACCTAAAAGGCCTAGAGAAGTGGATAACTCAACTAAATTGTGGCACCTCAAACTTGGACACATTGGCCAAGATAGGATTCACCGGATGGCAAAAGATGGATGCCTTGGATCTTTAGACCCTGCTCCTATGCCTACTTGTGAATCTTGTCTACAAGGTAAAATGACCAAGTCTCCTTTTACAGGAAAAGGAGAAAGAGTTACAGAGTTGTTGGGGTTAATCCACACAGATGTTTGTGGACCTTTGTCTACAAACGCAAGGGGAGGTTATTCATACTTCATTACCTTTACTGATGATGATCATTCACGGTTCGGGTACTTATACTTAATGAAGCATAAGTCTGAATCTTTTGAAAAGTTTCAGGAATTCAGAAATGAAGTTGAAAACCAAACAGGCAAGAGTATTAAAATCCTTAGATCGAAATCGAGGAGGTGAATACTTAAGCACAGAGTTTCTTGATTACCTCAAGGAACATGACATCTTATTACAATGGACTCCACCAGGGACTCCACAACATAATGGGGTTTCTGAAAGGAGAAATCGAACCTTAATGGATATGGTTCGTTCCATGATGAGCTATACTGATTTACCTATATCCTTTTGGGGATATGCACTTGAAACAACAATTCATTTGTTAAATAGAGTGCCTTCCAAGTCTGTTCCACAAAATCCATACGAAATGTGGTTTGGGAAGAAACCAAGTCTTGGTTATATCAAGATTTGGGGTTGTCCAGCATATGTCAAAAGACAAGATGTGGATAAACTAGATGCAAGGTCAGTGAAGTGTAGATTTATCGGGTATCCCAAGGAAACTATGGGATATTACTTCTATCACATCGACGAGCAAAAGGTGTTCGTCGCAAGGTCAGCTACCTTCCTGGAAAGAGAATACTCTCTTGATGGGAAATGGGGACATGAGATAGAACTCAAGGAATTGTCCAAAGATCTAGAAATCAACACTGAACTGAATGCAATCCCAGATCCACAAACTGATATGACACAAACTCCGCGTAGTTCAAGTAGGGTTAGAAGAATGCCTGAGAGGTATTACGGTTTCCTTCATGAAAACGAAGGAGAGTTAAATCTCCTAAGTGATTGTAAGGATATTGAAGACCCTTCGAACTACAATGAGGCAATGTCAGACATTGACTCACAGAAATGGCTTGGAGCCATGAAATCCGAAATGGATTCTATGTATACCAACCAAGTCTGGACTCTAGTTGATCCGCCTCCTGGTATTGTACCAATAGGAAATAAATGGATTTTTAAGAGGAAGATAGGCTCAGATGGGAAAATAGAAACCTACAAGGCAAGGCTAGTAGCAAAGGGCTACAAGAGAGAGAAGGGATTGACTATGAAGAAACCTTCTCTCCTGTTGCTATGACAAAGTCTATTTGGATTTTGCTTGCAATAGCTGCATACCATGATTATGAGATTTGGCAAATGGATGTGAAGACGGCTTTTCTTAATGGCCACCTTCAGGAAGAACTATACATGGATCAACCTGAAGGCTTCATTTCTACAGCTGATAAGCATAAGGTATGCAAGCTACATAAATCCATTTATGGGTTGAAGCAAGCTTCTAGGAGTTGGAACATTCGCTTTGATGAAGTTGTCAAATCGTTTGACTTCATGCAAAACATGGATGACCAATGTGTGTACAAAAAGGTCAGTGGGAGTTCGGTAGTATTCCTAGTGTTGTATGTAGATGACATACTGATTATTGGAAACGATATAGGAATGCTATCTTCAGTGAAGCTGTGGCTCACTAAATCATTTGCAATGAAAGATTTAGGAGAGGCATCTTATATACTTGGTATAAAGATTTATCGTGATAGATCTCAAGAGAATAATTGGATTATCTCAATCCTTGTATATAGATAAGGTGCTAAAGAGATTTCATATGGAACAATCTAAGAAAGGGTTACTTCTAGTTAGACATGGACTTCACCTTTCTAAGAACATGTGTCCAAAAACTCCTGAAGAGATACAGCAGATGAGTAGAATCCCTTATGCATGAGCCATAGGGAGTCTCATGTATGCCATGGTTTGTACAAGACCAGATATCAGTTATGCTGTTAGTATAACAAGTAGATACCAGTCAAACCCAGGATTAGATCATTGGGGAGCTGTTAAGTGTATCCTTAAATACTTACGAAGGACTAAGGATATGTTCCTTATTTATGGAGGAACATCAGAGTTACGAGTGGAAGCGTTTCCTGATTCAGATTTCGCATCTGATGTTGATGATCGTAAATCCACATCTGGGTACGTCTTCATTCTGAATGGAGGTGTTGTTAGTTGGAGAAGCTGTAAACAAAGTGTTACTGCTGACTCCACCACTGAAGCTGAGTACATTGCTGCCTCAGAAGCGGCAAAGGAAGCTGTTTGGATGAAAAAATTCATTACCGAACTAAATGTGGTTCCAACCATAATGTCACCAGGTACCTTTATCCTGTGATAATAATGGGGCGATAGCTCAAGCCAAAGAACCAAGGTCTCATCAGGAGATCCAAACACATTGACAGAAAATTCCACAAGATTCGAGAACTCATTTCGAATGGTGATGTGTGCATCCTAAAGGTTGCATCAGCAGACAACGTAGCAGATCCACTCACTAAGCCTATGTCACAGTCACAACTGGATAGACATACAGAGAAAATGGGTATTAGATACATGGCTAAATGGCTCTAGTGCAAGTGGGAGATTGTTAGAAATGTGCCCTAAGAGCCAATACATTTGATGTAATCTCCTTAGAATACATTTCGTATATGATAAATAAAGGGCGATATTATTTTGTTATCTTTTATGTCGCATAAAGAAACAAAAGTCCAGGGTATACTAAATAAGAGATAAAGTAATCTAAAGAAGTTTAGATTCGGGATACCTTTAATCTCTAACTGTAGTATCCCAAAATGTTCCTAATCATAGGGTTATCAAATGGGCATTGATAAACCGTCAAGATTGGCACATACTATGTATGCTCAATAATGAGGATGGTTGGTCTCAAACCATTTGTGTAGTTGACACTAATACAAGTATGTGGGTGCTCATTAGTGAATGAGTACACTTAACGCGATCAACCGCAGTTCTCGTATGGAGTATTTATCTATATGTCAAACGAGAACTTATAGTTGCAATAATGCAAATTAGTCCTTAGACCTGAGGCATCATGGTTGTCTTGTGATGCGTTATTGATCTTTGATAACTCACAAAGGCAAGTCGTAAAAGATTTTCCTTATGTGTTATTGGGATCTCTTAATTCATCATGGAGGCATGTGAATGTACAATAAGGAATCTCTACCTTTGATAAGAAAAGGAGAATGTTTCAAGATATGATTTAGTGAATCTTCGGCCGAAGTACTTGAACATGATTTAGAAAGTGTTTTAATTATGTTCTATTGAATCATATGAGGTTAATCATATTAGGGGTTTGACATTATCAATCCGTACCCTAATAATATGATTGGAAACATTGTATAAGAGAAGGACCGTATTGCATTGCAATTCCAACTGAATAGGTTCTTCATCTATTCTAATTAGCTTGGGTAGTCATGATATATTGCTAGATGTCACTCTTGGCTTGTGGAAGTCCTAGGATTGATTGTGATCGATTCAAATAAAGGAAGAATTAAAAGGGGGTTTTAATTCCAGTTGGTTAGAAAGAGTTCTAATGTTTTCCCACTGCCTTGCTAAATTAGAACCTAATGGATCGCACACCTTAAATGGTTAACTTTGAGTAATACAAATGAGAATGAGGAAATCAATTTGATTGATTTGATGTGGATGATTTACTACGTGTAAAAATATATTTGGGTCTCGATAATAGTTAATGAGAAGCCCAAATGGTTGGGTATCAAGCCCATGGACTTAAGACACCTAAATTATGGCTTAAGTGTCATAATGCCCAATTTTGGAAGCCCAATGGGGTTTGGCCGAAAATGCTTAAGTAAAGGTGTATGGGAATTGTTTCCATAAGCTAATTAACACAACAAACACAATCCAACATCAACCAAATAGGTTTGGGAGATCAAAGAGAGATAGTTGTGAGTTTTTAAGAGTGAAACACTATCTTCTTTCAAAAGGGTTTAGATTGAAACCAATCTTGAGAATCTTGCACTAGCATCCAAGTATTCTCAAGATACTTCTTCTCATCTCAAGGTTCCATTAGTGTGGAGACTTAAAGGCCATATACTTTTGTGGCTCACAAGGAGGAGAAAGATCAAGAGGAGATCAATAAAGGGAAATCATCAAGAGAAGACCAAAACACAACTTGGTTCATATTATAGCTTCAAGGGTAATTAGAACTTATCCTTTCTCTTGAATTTTCATTTATGAAAACATATCAATGTTCATGGCTTAAGATACTTGGAAGAAGTTTTGTTTTGAATTTAAACAACCACCATATTCTTCCGCTGCAATTAATTTGATTAATTTGTATGTTTAATGTTCAAATCAACTTCTTAAAAATGTTTTAAAACCAACAAAAACGTCCACTCACAATCTAGGGATCTACTTATAATTATATATGTAGATATATTCACTCAATGATCATATAAATCCATAGTAGATTGCATGGTAATTTAATCAATTTGAATAATGCTATTTTAAACCAACGATCATTCACATGAGTATAAATTTCATAAAGATCCTAAAACAATTTAAATAGAAGTCAACACTTGTTTTCACCTAAATTCCGTAATAAAAGAACTAAACACTCCTATAGACATAGTCAACAAAACCCAAATAACAGTTAAGACTCGTTTACAAGGTTATCCTAATACTTTTCGAAGGGTGAAACTACCTCAAAAGACTCACGATCAATCGAGGGTCAAACTTTCCAAATTTGATCAACGGGGCCCACAACCTCCGTTTTATGATCCGAACATTCCTATGGGTTCCACATGGTTTAGGAAATATGTCTTGCGAGTTTGGTTCAGATTGGACGGTCGGATCGCTCGCGATAGCACGATCGGACAGTTATCGTAAAATACAAACTTTAAGTTAACCTCGAATGGAATTCGAAAGTACCTATGCGCTCGTGACAACAAAGGGATCGCATCGGGACACAAAGCCCCTCTGCTCCAGTGCCCACGCGCCGCCACATGCACTGGCAGTGCATGGGTGTCGAAAGCGATAATGAACGCCGAAAAAATCTCAAAATCAAGGGCCAAGATTCCTATCCTGTTCAGAACATCAATTGGAGCCACTTTTGTTCTTGGACCTATCCCAAAAAGTATACGGAAGTGGCCGGAATCGGAGGCCGAAAACTTGTAGATTTTCAATCGCTTAAACAACTACCAAAACGCAGAAATTTCCCAAAACTAACACAACCAACAGCTAGAACATCTCGAGAGGTTGAGAAAGCATACCTGGATCAACCGAAATGGTGGCAGGAAGTGAGGGAACGAGCTCCCAAAATATCTCAGAAAAACGGTTGGAACCGCCCCGTTTTGTGGCCGTTCCTGCGAGATCGACGCTTGATCTAGGTGACAAAGGGCTAGAGTTTGAAGAAGGAAGTGAGGTGGTTCGTTGGGATCGTTCTTGCCTAAAACGGTGATCGGAGTTGGAAAAAATCGCTCTCTCAAGTTGGATGGTTGTGCTGGTCGCGAGGAAAAAGAAAATATGGGTTTTAAAACTGAACTTTGAAATATTTACGGTTATACCACTAAATTTCTTTTGATCGTAACTTCTTCGTTACAACTCTAATTTGAGCCCATTACGTGTCTACGGACTCATCTCGACATGCTCTATGCCTCAATACAGCCGAAATTTCCAAATTCCTTCCCAAACTTAAATTGACTTTTTTGCCCCTTTTGATATTAAATAATATTTTAATCTTCAAAAACCTTAATTAATTCAAATCATTTTATTTTATTGTTTATTTCAATTTATTTTTTCATTTAATTTTATTTTCACTTAATTTAATTATTTTATTTCTTTTTCGGACTGGGATGTTACAAGGCCAAGGATAGTTTATTCTGTTTGGAGTATGAGTATGAATATACATATTGCCACTTATAATGCCAACGGACATGATACACGACAATTTCCGCCTTAGAACGCAATTTGGGTTTTCAAGACAAGTTGAACAATGTTTGGAAGCATTAAATAGCCAAAATTGGCTTGCTTGCACGACACATGCAAGGGCCGGTTCTTTTATGCCAATTGTCCTTTTCATTGTTTTTTCAGCCCTTCAGTTGAAACAGAATATGGTTCTTGTTTCGTCTGCTTTATTCTGCTTCTAACTTCCATAAAGATTTTACATATTATTTATAGAAATTCAAAGAAGACTCAACGATGGGAAATTGCACTGCCCTCTCAGCTTCGGCAAGGGGTGTTTGCAAGAAATGCAAGGCTTTACCTATCGAAACCACATTCAAGCCTCCGGCTCCATTACCCAGCTGGCCACCTGGTACGTACCGTCTCTATTTAGACACAGCTATTATGTGTTTTGATGATGATCTTCTCTTTGGATACATGATATTAGTTTATATGTGCTAATTAAACATTAATTTATCCTTATATAAAATCAGACCAAGGAAAAGAGAGAGTGATTCACGCGTGAAGGGAAGCGACAAGACTAAGGAAAAGAGAAGGGAAGGAGATAAAAAAATATAGAAAAGAGAGAGAAGCAACAAGCGTAAGTAAAATATAAAACAAAAAGGGGAGAGAGAGAGAGAAAAGTGGCAGGATTCACGTGGAAGGGAATAGAGCGCCCCTTAGTTTTATGTTGTTGGCAACATTCCTAATAAACAATAATAATAAATTAATAAAATAAAATAAAATATGTTATATAAAATCAGATCAGATCGTTGGACAGCAATTATTTGGTTTGGGAGTTCGCTAAACTACAGAGTGAACTTACAAAGTATCACTACCTTTGATGAGTGGTTAATCGGTGTAACTACTATGGTGGATAAGTCTGTTTCTACTGGGATTTTGGTCCAAATAAGCCTAACTTGTTGGATTTTGTGGAGGAGCAGATGTGATTTTGTTTTTAATGGCAAAAGTGTTTGTCCAAAGCTTTCCATTGACTGGGCCAGACGTTTTACTCTGGAGATGTTGGAGGTTGCAAATTCAAATGGTTTTGGTATAGAGGAGACAAACCCTCATGTGGATAACTCTGTCCAGAGATGGCTCCCTCCCTCTCACTCTGCTCTAAAACTAAACGTGGATGCGGCTTGGGATAAAGATTCTTTAACTGCTGGGTTAGGAGCTGTAATTCGAGATAAAAATGGCAAGTTCGTTCGAGGAGCGGGAAAGGTTAGACTAGCGTCTTCTCCGATTGAAGCTGAAGCGCATGCAGCCTTAAATGGTCTGGAGGTCGCCTCTGATTTGGGCAACATACACTTAGAGTGTGAATCTGATTCAAAGGAGCTGATTCAAAGCATAAAAGGGAATATATGTCGAAGCAGATGGACAATCTACCCAATCCTTGCAGCTTTAAAAGAAAAGAGCAGATGGTTTAGTTCTTGCTCCTGGAAGTGGATTCCGAGGAGAGCCAACAAAGCAGCGGATGCTGCAGCTCATGTAGCAAAGCGGAGAATGTGCGATGAAGTCTGGCTCAACAGACCCCCATCCTCCCTAGTGTTTGTTCTACAAAGTGATGGCCTCCCCTGCCCTCCACAAAATTAGTTTTTTTCGTTTGGCCAGGTAGGAGCTGACGCTCGTCTTCTGAGGCGGCGTCCTAGGTTGTTTTTTCCTTCCTGGTTGGTGAATTTTGTTGCTCTTTTGGTTTCAGTCTGGAGTGGTAGGCGTGTGTGCCTCCTCTTTTAGTCCCCTGGGGTGTTTAAGTTGTTAACCCAGGTTTTAGCTTTGACTGGTGCGAATTCTGGTTGTTTTGGGCAGTGGCCCTCTCTTTCCCTTTCGTAATTGAAAGCGTGTTTCGACCAAAAAAAAAATCAGATCAGATCATTATCGAATTGGATTAGGCAAGATTTAGATCCGTCCCGTTAACTTATTGGATTAACGGATTCAGCACATAATCGGATAATCGGATTCTACCATTAGATCCATTTTCTATTAATTGTATCGGATTCAAATTATATTCGGATCAGAATTAGACTTTACGAGTGATTCCGTATTAATTTTGCAACTAATTAGTGCTATTGTACCACAATCACATAAAAAAAGGTCGTTATGCTACGGCATAGATGCACATGCGCACAACACTTTATTTGATCCAGAACAACACTAGTAACAAACTATTGGAAGAAGAAATTAAAACTCGTAGGCGATATTAACTTAATTTGGTAGAGGAATCGGAAAGGTGCATCAACAGATATTCAGGATACGGGCTGAACTGGGTATTATTATAGTATTATATCCATGCAAATGGTGTAGATCTTCAAGCTGCTACAGCTTCAACCAACCCTGCAACCGATGGAGCAACAACAGAAAAAAGCTTTAATCAGTAGGAAATTACTTTGATGGTAAAACATTGGTAATCATAACGAAAGGTAGTTGGATCGCGAGAGAAAAATGAATATATCTGGATCAAAGGGTATAATTACTTTGAACAGTCAGTATTTGGTGAAATAGTGAAAGGCAAGTTGATTCCACAGTTCCCTGGAAGAGCTTGGGCCAATTGAACATTGAGCTTTATTTTCTGGGCTGATGACTTAATACAGCCGCATGCAACTTTCTTATCGGCAGAGGTTGATGCAGCAGCTGCGAGGGCTGAGGCTCCAGCACAACATGCAGGAGGTGGCTTCCCTGAGCCATTTACTAGGTAGCTCAGGCACGGTCTAAGGTCCTTGGTTACATCGCTGCAAGATACAGTGGCCTCTGAAACTGTAGCGAGTAAGAGAAGGCAGCCAATGAGAGCAGCCGTGGCTGGAATTGGGCATGCTACACTGGAAAGTTTCATGGTGTTCAGAGAGACAATTAGACTTCCTTGCGTTTGCCCTGTCTTTGTTCCTTACTTAAAGGATTTGTTAGGAAGCTCATTTTCGCAAGAAATATTATAAAAATATTTTGGACATGGTTGATTTGATTGTGTCAATGAGTGCAAGAAAGAGGGAATTGATTCATTTTGATTTCTTCTCTTCTTCTTCTTACTCAAGGTGTTAAAAAATCTAAGTTAGGTGAAAAGATATTGGGTTAATTTCATTTCACACGTTTTTAACTTTCATGAATTTTCTATATATGCCGATTATGCATGTCTTTTTTTTTTTCTTTTTCCCCTAAGGCTAATGCCAAATTTGTGCCACATGGATGCTTTTTTTTTTTTCTTTAGTTTTCTTCCACGTAGCACAAATTTTGCATTTACGTCAGTGGACATTTGAATTGATTTATCGGCTCATGGAGGCATTTTTTAGGTACCAAATCAAAATATTGTAGAAACGTGAGAAGTGTAAAATGATAATATTTTCCATGCTCCAAATCAAATCATAACGATGTCGGTGCACCTGTTCTTGTCTCCATGTTCCATTTTCCATGCTCCAAATCAAATCATAACGGTGTGGGTGCACCTGTTCTTGTCTCCATGCTCCATTTTCCATTATCTTTCGAGTAATAACAAAACAATGACATGCACATGTCTCAACTCTCTGAGGTAAATTATTGTATGATATTAGAATACAATAATATGGTATAATTGTTCACGTATTTGAATGTGGGTGAATGACATTGTTAAGATTTCTCACTTGTAAAGTATAATATCAATAAATATCTATTTATATTATAACATATATACGAGTTATACTACGTTAATGTAACCATACTCCGACACCACACAACAATGACTTCACTATTTGATAATTCATAGAACATAAATAACCTAATATGGAGCAAAAGTTTGGACAAGTTGGCCAAATCAACAAAAGGAAGGATTGCTTCTTCAAAGAAATATGTATGAGCACAAGTTAAAACATACGTCGGGTCCCACAAATGGATACCGCAACCTGCATGCATATTTTATTGACTAATTAACTGCTGAGCGTATACAATCAACCATATGTAATGTATTGCTTTGTACATAGTTTCTCTTGTTCTCTTGTTAGATCTGAGCTCTTTCCTCTTTTTTGTTTAATAAATATTCATATACCAATAATAAAGTATGAATTTCCATGCGCTTAACCGAAAGAGAGAAATCCAGGGGTAAAAGATTTTCTCTGTATGTGATTTCTATGCTAGCATCCTTAATGAGTTTCAATTATTCATAGCAGAAGTTCAAAATCAAAAGGGGATTCTAAGTTAGAAATTGATAGAGGGCAAGTCTGCTTTGATCTGGCTATCATTGTTTCACATTAAGTATAATTAGGCACTTGTGGTTGTTATATAGGTGGTTTTGAGTTGACTGATGCACTTTTATTCCCTTAAAAATAGATTCACACATTAAGACACAAAATCAGAGCAATGAGTTAAATGTGTTGCACATCCCTGGGTTCCTGACACACCAAAGTGGCTGAATGGGTTCAGCCCCAACACCTCTAGCCACAGTTCTGCTCCTCCATTCATTCAACCGATCAGTTGCCTCTACATACCTCTTCATACCTTTCTCGTCCCTATTCCCTGACCACAATGACTCTGCCACTGCTGAAGCTCGTGGCCAAATTCGTGCGTCCAAAACTGTCGGGTCAGCTTGCTCAGACCACAATGCAACCTCTCCACCTAGCACCAACTTGACCTCCTCTTCAGTCAATCCATACGTTATATCATAATTATATATGGTTTGCCATGTTTTGAAAGGACCGCACCAGGATCCCCCATCTTTTGCTTCAGTGCCTGTTTGTTGATCATAGATGCTTTCGTTCCCTAGAAAGTCACCGTGACCACAATCCAAGTAATAGAATTCCGAAGATGACACAATGACACGGTATCCAGAAGACACAATTCGTTTAGTGTTGTTGTGACCATTGTTCCACGTTTGTAAGATGGTATGCTCTTGGGGAAGAGCTGTTGATTGCACCTTGATATTATCATCCAGTAAAACGTCTTCCCAATACACCACTGTCCTATTAAGAGATACAATGTAAGGGAAAGTTGAGTTGACAAAATGCTCAAGGAGCTGACTGAGAGTTCCACCCTCAGATAGGAATGATTGAATGGCCGGATCAGCTTTCCAGCAGCCAGGTATGATCTCATCAGCTCCGGCGTGGTAAAATGGTTCAGGGAATAGCGTTGCCACATCACGGATGATGTTTTTGAGGACTTGGTAGGTCTGGGGGTTCAATGGATTCAGATGACCGGTTCCTGGTTCAGAAGCAAGCCGGTCAGCCCAATCGACTCCATCTGGCCACCAGAACATATTTGCACACGTCACAATATCTGGGTAAGCTGCGGCCCACGATCCTGTGTGGCCTGCACAAACATTTAAAATAAAAGAGGATGTAATTATACAACCACAATTGAGATTAGGAATAGGAATGTCTTATAAAATTGAATAAGGTATTAGGGTCATCTTGTATGTAGCAAGAGCGTAAAATAAAATAAACTACGTAGAATTTCTAGCTGCTGCAGTAGCCCATGCGATGGTGGCTCACACTTTCTCCTTCATTATACCATTATAACTTAAGTCTCACTGAGAAGGCTCCTTTCTAATTTATTCCTCATTATAATCTACCAGAGTTTTCTTCAAATATCATAATCCCTATTCCCATAATATGGGACAATATCATCACACTTCTGAAATTCCCATAATCCAGACGATTTTACATGCGAACCCACAGCATGTAGACAACTAGTTTTCCTTGAAACTGAAAGTGTCGATTTCTGTTCTTATTAGGAGGTGCAATTTGCTTTTGAGAACCGGAATAGTTTGATGCAGTATCCATCCCACATTTTCTTCCTTTTTATTTGTTTTGTTTGTCAATCTGGGCCAAAACCATTCCTGTCCCAATATTATTTCTATCATCGATATACCATTTCCCCGAGGTTTTCTATTGGAAGAACAAAACATGTTTCTTTCGTTGAGTATCCCAGGTCGGAGATGTAAGTTGGTTTTGGTTTTGATGCTCACATTCTATATTGTATCACAGTAGGCTAGAAGACCCAAAAAAATGTGGAAAATTATATAGATTAGGAAGGAGCGTAAGAATTATGATATTGACAAGGGTAAAAACAGAAATAAAATAGCCTAATGTCTTTTGAGTTTCTATCAAACTTTATCATAATGTGAATTACGAAAAAAGCAAGGCGAGTATACTCCGACTCATTTGAAATCCCTTCGATTTTCCTATTTCTTCCAAAGAAGTATAAGCTTTTATGTTATTGTAAAACAGAATACAAGTTTTATTTATAACTAACATTAACTTAAATTTCTAATTTGAAATCTAACATGCCAAATAGAGCCAGAAAGGTTGCATTTTGTTTTCTAAAAGTCCCAACTTGACCGAGACAGTGGCTCTAATGAGTCGTTAGTAGAATGAATTTGTAACACTAGGTGGCTGGACAAAAACAAAGCCTCTTTTCTGATAAAAACAACGACAGAACCTCTAATGAGTCGGTACTTAGGGAGTTTTTGAAGTACTTCAGTCAAAGACCAAAACTCCTAAATAATCAAATTAGCAGTAGCTTATAGAAACATAAAATTAAAAATAGGTCCAATTTGGAGTGATCCTTTGGGTGAGAATTTTGACTGATCTAGTAAGCTGTAAGAAGGCTTTTGGTGCAAGGACTAGAGCTTAGGCACCAGAGATCCTCGCGTGTATCAAGAAAAAAAAGGAAAAGGCTTGGCCAGAAAGCTTTATATTGTCCCTTTTCAGTTTTTATTTTAAAAAATGCCAATTTCAAGAATAGAAGAGGAGGCTGAGAGTAATTCATATACAGAGCAGAGGAGCTAGTTCGTTGTTTCCCCTAAAACTTAGCGGAAAGAATCAAACAGTTTAATATTTTTGCATATTTTGAATTGATGGCAGACCTAAGAATTTGTGCTCGTGGGGGCGTGATTAGAAGCTTTTAAATAGTGACCAACTCAAATTGCTTTGTGCGGGTGAATCCATTTCCTTTTGCTTAAGAGCTGGCTCTTTGTGGCGTTTTATCAAACAGTTTTTGCCCTCGGCTCATAAGGAAAACATGAACAAAGCTAGGAGACAATAGCGTAAATTTGATGACAGAGTATGCGGAGCCGCCATTATTATAGTCCTAATGAATGATGCAGTTAATTAATTGAGAAGAAAAAGGAAAGACTGACCAGGCGAATCGATTTCCGGGAGAACCCTGACACCATGCTCTAAACCAAACTCAACAATCTTGGTGACATCAGCCGGAGAGTATTGCATATTGGACCCATAAGATCCCTTAGATGCCAACTCAGGCTCGGAAGGCACCATCAGTGGGAAAGAATGAGAGTCAGTGATGTGCCAATGGAAGACATTGAGCTTATTGGCGCTCATTGCCTCAATGGTCCTGAGTATGTCCTGCACTCCGTAGAAGTTCCTAGAGGTGTCCAGCATCACTCCTCTGTGCCCAAAGAGTGGAGAGTCCCACACGTAGACGCCCACAGCCACGAGCGAGGGATCGCCCCACACCAGCTGTGAAAATGTCTCGAGGCCCCTCATGGCGCCCCACGCCGTCTGGGCAGCAAGATCGGCGGCTCCTCCGGCGATGGGGATTGTAAGTGTGTAAGACTCATCGACACCGTGGTGAAGAGGGGCGCTGAGATCAGCAACGGTAATGGAGAGGGTGAGCAAGGGTGGGGCGGAGTTGTTGATGTGGATGAAGGAGGACGGGTTGACGAGGGGTAGGTGGTGCTCGCTTAGAATAAGCTGCAGGTACCGTTTTACGGAGGATGATAGGTATTTGTGATCGTCTGGAAAAGTGATGGTGAAGTTAGGGGACAGCAGGTTGGCCTGCTGCGGCTGAGGCCACGAAAAGTTTCTTGGCTTTGGCCACACATTGACTCCGGTATTGGAATTAGATTGGGAGGATGAGAATGAGATTTGCGCAGCAGAGGCCAAGAGCAAGCTTAGGATGATGAGAATCTGCAAGGCACTAGCATTGAAGGTATTGAAGGCAGAAAACATAGCTAATTTAAATTTAGGGATCAACCATCAGTATTTTTGTTTGGAGCCGTACAGTTGGCCGGCAGGCACAGTTAGTAAGCTGAGGAAGACCAGAGCGCTTTAAATACGAGGGAGTCGAGTCTGCCGACTGCAGTCCTTCTCTCCTTTGCTTGTTAATTATTAATAATTTGTTGGGTAATGATTTGGAGCTTCCTGTTTAACGTTATGTTCTATGTTCTATGCTCTTTGTATTGGTTGTTAGAAAAGTTCATTCCTTTACTAGAGTCTACAGACAGGGCTTGACAAAATTATATTATAAATCCAATGTGTCTTGTAATAGTCAACTTGCCGTCCGTATATTGTATTGTATTTGTATTCAACGAATGTGCTGCACAACGTATTATTTACTCCCCCAAACTATTCTATTTTTTAATGCCGCTTTTAAAACGATGTTGATCGCCACCATTTTTAATCCTCATGAAGGAGGACAAGAAGTACTTAGAAAATTACAGACGGGAAAGGTGGCCAGGCCATCTCCACACCATTACAAAACGAATGGTGAAGAAAGTGCTTTTGCTGACCTCTTTCACAACTAGGAGTAACTAGACGACATGGGATTGTTCATCCCATTAATCACGATGGAGGACCACTTTCCTTGTGAATAGTTTTGAGTTATTTTTTCAGTTGATTTAAGAAATTAATTTACCCACGTCAGCTATATTGGTTGTATCCTATTTTAGAGTTTAGACCATCACGCTTATCTTTGGAATCGAATTGCATATGCCCCTTAACTTGCATTTTCAATTTGCCTTCTAATTTTTTCTTAAGAAAATGAGGGTTCATCAAATATCTTATTCGGATCTAATTTTATAAATTCAAAAATTAAGGACTATTTTCCACTTTGCATGGCCACTTCAAGTAGGATCAAAATATACATAAGTGCTGCGTCCTAACCAAGTCTATTCTTCAAGAAGGGTTGACTTGGCTTGACCCACTCTAATTGGTTGAGCGATTTCTACACATCAAACCTAATACCTTACACTCAGGCAACTAGTTCACCGGAAAAAATGCTTTTATACACACACGCAAAACGAATGATCAACCACAATCATGATAGACAAACAACCCACACACTAATATATCTTAACAACAATAATTATGCAACCCAAAAGAGACAATACCCTAAAACCCTATGAACAAGGTAAAATAAGAATAATATAACATATTTAGCCTGCAAATTCTTTCAGCGTTCAAAATTTTTTGAATGAATGACACGTATATTTAGCCAAGATTTTCTTGATAGATGTTTGGGCCTATCAAAACGGGTGAACAATAGAAACATAAATAGAGTGAATTCTTGGTTTATTTGCCTTTTATGATAATGGCATTAATTGTAAATATTTTTAAAGGGATGGATTCTATATTTGCCCATATGGATTCTATATTTTAAAATTGGGTTTTTATTAATTTATGTTTTCAAAAAATGAATCCCATATATGTCACTTCATCACTTAGCAGGGATTCTAGCAGTCAGCCTAATGACAGAGTCATATTGCAAAAAATTTACAAACATTGGGTACTTAATTGTTAAAACTAAAAGTGTACTAAAGACAAACATGCCTTAAGGGTAACTCAGGTATAGCTGGGCAAATGAAATCGAAAACCAGCCAACGGCTGAGAGAACTTGACCGATCGGTCATTTTTTAAAATTTATTTATAATTTTTTCATATTATAAACCGGAACTGAAATGCCGTTGACGGTTCACAATTTGAGAAGCCAAACTATCACTTCACCTAAATCGAACTAGTTGAGATTAACTCTTACCTATATGACATCATAAAACAATTTAGAACTCTAAATTTAGAGCCCCTATTGTATGAAATATAGAGCCTGGAAGATTTCTCATGGGCTCCAATTTGGGCTCTATCCACTATTTTCAGGCCATCCCTAATGGTTGGGGCTCTTAAAGAGGTTGATAGAGCTTCATTTAGAGCTCCGATGGAATTTTTGTGGCTCTAAGGCCATTCCCAATGGTTGGGGCTCTAAAAGGGGTTGATATAGCTCCATTTAGAGCTCCAATGGAATCTTTGAGGCTCTAAAGGCATCTGACAGGACCCACTTCGAATTTCCTCGGAATCCGTAGACCTGGCAATATTGCACACGACCCGTTAAGACGACACGAATTCGCACGAAATTATCGAGTATTTGGGTTGAGCTTATTGGGTTAGGTTGAAAACGGGTGAACCCGTTAGCCACCCGTTAAGCTAACAGGTCGTTTCGGGTTGAAAACGGGTTAACCCGTTACCACCCGTTAAGGAGGTTAATTTTGTAATTTTACAAAATATTTTTCTTTTCTTTTCTTCTTCTCCTTTCTTTTTCTTCTTTCCGTGTCTTTTTCTTCTTTACTTTTTGTCTTTTTCTTCTTTCCCCTTTTCCTTTTCTTCTTCCTCTCGTTCTTCTCTTCTGCTCTATTCTTCTCTTTTTCTCTTATGCTATCTTTTTGTCAAGATTCTCTTCTGCTCTTCTTTTCTCCACTCAATAGGCTCCGCCAACCCAGCAACCAGGGATCAAGGAGGAGGTATCTGGGTCGGTCCACAGAGGGTGATTGATTCTAGAGTTGTTGGTTTTGGTTCTCTCAGTTAATTTTGAATTTTCTTTCTTCCTCAATTTATGTAGTTGTTGAGTTTTTAAGATATTTGTGAGAAAGAGATATATACTGTTTTGGGGTGAGAGGACTGAAATGAAGAGGGAAAGAGGAAAGAAAAGTTAGGGTTGGGGTTTGGGGGAAAGAGAGAGAGAAGGCGTATTGGTAGAGAAGCTGTGATAGTTTTTTTTTTTTTTTTTTGGTTTATTCTTAACGGGTTAACGGGTAGTGTCGGATATTCGCGAATTATAACGGGTCGTGTTTGGGTCTAGTATTTGTCACCCGTTAACTTAACGGGTCGTGTTCGTGTCAACTCGTTAAGAAAACGGGTTAACCCGTTAACGACCCGGAACCCACTAAAACGACCCCGTTTGCCAGCCTCAGGAATCTGGGACAGACCCCGTCTTATTTCCGACATCTTACCGATGCCAAGCCCACTTACTAAGAACCCAGACTTTCTGCCGAAATTTCGGAAGTCTCCCCTGTAAATTTAGTTTTTCCCAAATTTTTAACATGTTAAAATCACAGTTTATCCCAACTGGCAGCATACATACAAAATAATTTAATAGTTTACAACAAAGGCCTCCGGCCTCACATGACAAACCCTAGCACGGGCAATAATGAAGCAATCTAAGGATATGGATTTACAAACGATTAAAAGTTCCACAAAACAGAAATGAAATGAAACTTATCCTACAGAAGCTCGAGGTTCAGAAAGTCAGGCTTAACTCTACTTCTCAGCTCAGTCAACTACCTGTCTGGGGGCGCAAAACAGAAAACGTGTGAGTGGACAAAACAAAGTTTGATTATTTTGTAAAACAACATACTAAACTCACCGTTTAGAAAATAATGCCAAAACATGCACTAAAACCATATTTACGTAATCCCTTTTAAATCAAAATATTCTCACTTTCCCGAGAATATAAGAAATCAACCAAGTCAAACCCTTTTTCTTCAATCCCGGAATTCCCAAAGAAAAACCCTCAATGACATATGTAAATATAGTATATGATAAATATATATATATATATATATATATATATGATAGTGTCACATTGACTTGAGTACCGGGGAAACAATCTAACAAGGTTTGCCTAGCCCGCAATATTTCAAGTTTCTATCCTGCGTTTAGGGATGAGCGGTCCAGCTGAGGGACTAAACTCTACAACACCCACGCTAGAAGTCCAACGCCACGTGTGATACTAACAACAAAATCATATATGCCCACATGCCGGAAGTTCCAACGCCATGTGTGGGCCCAACAATCAAGGGAGGGTACTTAGTATAGTGCAACCACATATTCGCTTAACCAATCAACATAGTACCTCAATTCATATATATTTATATCACTTGCCCCAAACATATAATCATTACCCAACTTATATATTTCAAATTCCGGGAAATCATAACTTCAATTATCCAACTAGCAGAAATTTCATATTTGAACGATATATATAACTCCACTCCAAAGTCATGAAAATCCATATTCAAAGCAACCAAAATCCTCAAATATCCAAAGAGTCAAAATTTTACTCTTTAAGCAAAACATATATATAAAATCTCATATTTCCGAAAAATCCATGTTAAATGCATATTATTTGAATCGATTAAAATCATGCACTTTCAAATAAAGTCCACTCACAGATAGTCCCACGCTGCTTGATCCTAGAGAGGGTCTCGCCTACTGTGCATGCATGGTCAGAGTATCTATTTTAGAATACGAGTACGCAATTAACATAAAGTGCTTCGAACGAGACTTTAAATAAAACCCTAGTTTTCCCTGGATTCAAAATGTGTGTTCTACGAATGGAAAGTTCCTAGTCGAACAATACAACCACATGTTACTATAACATCTATGTATAGTAACAAGGTTTCCACAATTCGTCCTTTAATTTCCATTTACCAAGTTTAGTTTCAAAGCCAAGTTAAACATTCAAGCTCAAATAATCCTCTCTAGTTTTTTCGAAATTGCACTTAACTTAGCTTTAAATTCAAGAATCCATTTGATTCCATGAATACAACTTTAGAACAGATTTTTAGAACAATTGAACAAACTTAAACTTTACCTCAATCCTATGAATCTTTCTGCAATGCACAACGAAGGCCCCCAAGGAGTAAAACCACCAAACAACACTTGATAACAAGCGAGGAGCTTGTTTCAGCTATACTACGTCTGAGTCGCCTAAACTTGTTGTATGGCCACCATCTTTGGATATATTGTAGAGAACAGAAACCTGAACAACAATCAAGAAGCAACCTTGGTCATCTGAGCAAGGAAAATCGACATGCAAGAGTGAATAAGTTGCTATAGAGTTAAAACAGCAGAACAGAACCTTGAACAAGATTTCAGATGGTTAGAGAACTCCAATTGCTGTTCATTTTGGATATGTAATAGTTCTCTAATGAAGGAACAGTTCGTATGAAGAAACTGTTGTCAAATGATCAATAGAAATTGACATGCAAGAAAGAATTCGAACCTACATCAATACAACGGGCAGGAAAGAGCAGGCAACACTTCAACACACTTTACGCTTCTTGGATTATACTCCAATTTTAACATATTATAGCCAAGACATAGATGAACAACTTTGATGATAGGAATGAAGCCATTAGATCAGAGGAAGGCCATTTGCAAGAGTGAATAATGGTACACTAGAGTGAAACCAGAAAAACAGAACGAAAGTGAAGACTAGTCTCACCTTGAACACGATTTGAGGTAGATAGAAATCTTCGATTGCCTTGATGTTTGGATATGTTGTAGGTCTTGAATAGAGGAACAAGTGTGATGAAGACTACTTCACTGAAAGAAGAACCGTGGAAATAGACATGCAAGGACAAATCCGAGTTTACGCAGAAAATCAAGCTGTGACGAACAACTTTTACTCAAACTGCGTTTTAGGTAACTAATAATCTTCTTCAATTGGGCTCAATTTTTGATATGTTCTAGTAGACAAGCAGATAAACAAGTCTTAAGAAGGAAGTATTTTGTTGAGTAGATTCAGCTGCACCAAAATGGATTCACTGCATCCTTAACTTGTGATACTCGCAAGTGCACGAGCCGTTAGTAGTTTAGCATATGTAAGTGCGAGGTTGATTCCACAGGGATTGGTGATTGAATGATCCAACTCAGTTTTCCTACACAAAACAAAAATGAAAGCAAAAGAAACGAAACAAGAAGAAAGAAAGTAACTAAGACAAGATGGTGTTGTTTTAGAATCCACCCTAATTGTTCTAATCATGTTATGGCAGCAAGTAAACAAATTGATTCACTCCTGAAGATGCTCACAAATAAGTCCATGGTGTTTGGATCAAATTACATTGAACATCACAAGGACCCCAAGCATGGTGTTTACATTAGGAGACCTAGAAACCAAATCACATGAGTTGCTAATGGATGGAATGAAGATGATCCCCAAACCATCCCAACAAGAGCAAAATGCATAAAACCTCAAACCTCAGGTGATCAATCAAAGGATGCAAAAACAGCTCCATTAAAATAGTGAAGAAGAATTCATGAATGAAATCAAACTTTATAAACTCAAACCATGATACAAGACTAGCAAGATGTTTATTACAACTAATAACAGAAAAACAAAGTAAAACAAAGAAAATACAAGAAGAAAATAAAAGACAAAGAGAGGAGAAGAAGATAAGGACAACATGCTAGAGATGGAAAAGAATCATCTACATGGCTGCCAGGAGGCCAAAGCCTCCCAACTGCTGCCTTCTCCCTTCTCTCCCTTTGTGACTCTCAACTTTCCCTCTCTTTGTGTACAATGGAAGTGTAAATGATGGATCTCAGGATATGAGTTATGATAGTGTTTGGAATGGAAGTGATATTTATAGGGAGAAGGGAGTGATAAATCTGAATTTAATATGGCTAATGCATACAACACTTGTATTTAGATAATCAGAATTGGTTGCTGCATTTCACCAATAACTCCCACCAGCAGCCCTAGCTCATCAATATGTCAGCATGACCAAGCATCCATCCAGAAACCAATACCTCATGCCTAGCTCATCATGACCAAGCATCCATCAGCTCATCCTTATGTCAGCATGATGTGTATTTTCATGGGCTTACGAATTGGGCTTGGCTGAATCAAATGATGACTTTAAGATGTCCATTGTGAAGTTCAGAATGTCTCTGATCCAACCACATAAGTATTGGCCCAATCCAAGCTCGGATGAAGAAGATAAGGCCGAAATGAACTTCTACCTCAGTCTCCAGTTTTTGCACGTTTTTGCACCATATTGCTTCAAATGCCTTAAGTTGTATTCCTCTCATGCTCACCTGCTCTATTGGCCTACAAAACACACAAAGTGTGCCCAAATAACTCAAAATTCTAAGAAACTTAAGCAAAATGAGTAAGTAAATTGGGCATGTATATGTATGAAAATATGAGCACAAGTCCCCTATTGTGCCCAAACACTTAGCCATTTCTTTCTACAAGAAATAGGGGATGATAAGGTGATAGAAAGAAATTGCTAAGTGTTTGGGCACAATGGAATATGTATTGTAGGGGTTGATGGAGGAAAAAGAAATAGGTTTAACAAAGATGGCCTAAATCATATCTTAGTTATAAACTTAACATTCCAGTGAATCACACAAGCAAAAATGCATACAAGGGGGTAAGACATGCAAGAGTTGTATAATCATGGCTAAAGTGCATAGAAAGATCAAGAAAAATTATGTGAGACTTAGCTAGTAAAAGAATAAGATTCAGACCTAACACAATGCTTATCAAATTCCTAAGAGCCATATTAGAAGTTAAACTCAAGATTTATCATTGGTGTGGGAAGGAAAACTGAAAATGACTCAAAAGAAAAGAAACAGAAAAGAAAAACGTGAGGTTTCAAATTGCTGTTTTGCTCAATTTCAACATATAATCTGTTTTGACATGTAACTTTCAAACCACTTGGTCAAATTTTAACGTTCTTTATGTCGTTGGATTCAACATGAAAAAATGAAGAACACTACGTGGACCAAACTTTCAAAACAGTAGCAGAAAATAAAATTTGTAGCAATGAAGAAGCCTACGTTTTCAAACACAAACACAAAAACTAAAAAAAAACTAAAAAAACTTCATGCACCCCCAAACTTAAATGAAGCATTGCCCTCAATATTTGAATTCAAAGCATGCAATGCACATGAAATCCAGGGTAAAGGAATGAAATGAAAGAAATAAAAGAAAGAGAGTTTAGAACTTCCCCTTGAAGACAATGAGAGGGAAATGCACACAGTATGGCAGCACATGTTCTTCTTTGAGTATTTGGGTCAGCTGCTCATCATGTTTCTCCCACATCAAGGAAAAGAAAACCCTAACAAAAACAAAACAAAAAATGAGAAAAAACTAAGCATGAGTAGCAATTATTATACAAATGAAAGAGATATGATCGGAATGCTTCCCCTTGAAGTGATTAGCTGGAGAGTGGTTGGCCATAGCAGCTGGAGGTCGACTTCTCCGCTGCTCCATACTCTATGTTTCTATGGATTGGGTTGTCTCCTCTCTCTCCCTCTTTCTTATTGAGCTACTTCAGAAATGCTTAAAGAAAGACAAGGAAACTTGAAACAGATTTTCAGTTATTTGATTAGGAAACCAGAACTTAAATGAAAAGGATAAACTAAACTAAAACATCAAGATTAGGGATTCAACTTCACCACAAACATCTAATTCCATGTTTCAAAGTAACAAGCATCAAAGTAAATCAAACCAGCTTATGGAGTTCGTTCTTTCTCAAATATGATTATCCATTTGGTGTGTGGTTGTAATCAAGTATTCAGAACAAGTATTTAGCTATGATGTTTAGTCTAAACACAAATTCCAAACCCATTAAGAACAAGAAGAACAATAAAGAACCAAGTAGGATTTAAACATGGTGTTTGTCTTCAATATCTACCCATCCATTCACTAATCGGTCCAAGAGTCATATGGTGTTTATGTAAACTTGAACAAGATATTTAATTAAGAACAAGTGAATGAAACCATAAACCAGAAACAATGAACATGCTACTTGAACCCTTTCTTTGGTGTTGTGTAAGCTGGGACTAAACCCGATTATCTTGCTTGTCAGGCAATTGTCCTTGTCCGTTGGACTACAAACACAACTTATCAATTAACTTCATTAACTTTAAAACATGAAACTGTCTAGTTATAAAAAAGATAAAAATAAATAAAAAGTAGGAAAACCAAATAGAATCAAGCAATGTTACCAATCCCCGGCAACGGCGCCAAAAACTTATTGCGTAGATTCAGTTGCACCAAAATGGATTCACTGCATCCTCAACTTGTGATACTCGCAAGTGCACGAGCAGTTGGTAGTTTAGCATATGTAAGTGCGAGGTCGATTCCACAGGGATTGGTGATTGAATGATCCAACTCAGTTTTCCTACACAAAACAAAAATGAAAGCAAAAGAAACGAAACAAGAAGAAAGAAAGTAACTAAGACAAGATGGTGTTGTTTTAGAATCCACCCTAATTGTTCTAATCATGTTATGGCAGCAAGTAAACAAATTGATTCAATCATGAAGATGCTCACAAATAAGTCTATGGTGTTTGGATCAAATTACATTGAACATCACAAGGACCCCAACGTGGTGTTGACATTAGGAGACCTAGAAACCAAATCACATGAGTTGCTAATGGATGGAATGAAGATGATCCCTAAACCTTCCCAACAAGAGCAAAATGCATAAAACCTCAAACCTCAGGTGATCAATCAAAGGATGCAAAAACAGCTCCATTAAAATAGTGAAGAAGAATTCATGAATGAAATCAAACTTTATAAACTCAAACCATGATACAAGACTAGCAAGATGTTTATTACAACTAATAACAGAAAAACAAAGTAAAACAAAGAAAATACAAGAAGAAAATAAAAGACAAAGGGAGGAGAAGAAGATAAGGACAGCATGCTAGAGATGGAAAAAAATCATCTCCATGGCTGCCAGGAGGCCAAAGCCTCCCAACTGCTGCCTTCTCCCTTCTCTCCCTTTGTGACTCTCAACTTTCCCTCTCTTTGTGTACAATGGAAGTGTAAATGATGGATCTCAGGATATGGGTTATGATAGTGTTTGGAATGGAAGTGATATTTATAGGGAGAAGGGAGTGATAAATCTGAATTTAATATGGCTAATGCATACAACACTTGTATTTAGATAATCAGAATTGGTTGCTGCACTTCACCAATAACTCCCACCAGCAGCCCTAGCTCATCAATATGTCAGCATGACCAAGCATCCATCCAGAAACCAATACCTCATGCCTAGCTCATCATGACCATGCATCCATCAGCTCATCCTTATGTCAGCATGATGTGTATTTTCATGGGCTTACGAATTGGGCTTGGCTGAATCAAATGATGACTTTAAGATGTCCATTGTGAAGTTCAGAATGTCTCTGATCCAACCACACAAGTATTGGCCCAATCCAAGCTCGGATGAAGAAGATAAGGCCGAAATGAACTTCTACCTCAGTCTCCAATTTTTGCACGTTTTTGCACCATATTGCTTCAAATGCCTTAAGTTGTATTCCTCTCATGCTCACCTGCTCTATTGGCCTACAAAACACACAAAGAGAGGCAAATAACTCAAAATTCTAAGAAACTTAAGCAAAATGAGTAAGTAAATTGGGCATGTATATGTATGAAAATATGAGCTTAACATATTTCATGTTGAGCTGAGGAGATATGGTTTTCGAAGCAGTCGACAAGACTGACGTGAAGGAGGAGAGCTGGAGCTCTCAGCTTTGAAGAGAATGAGATGTGAAAACTCGTGTTTGTGTGAGAGTTACCAATGGTCAGACTTGGGAAGAGGAGGGAATAAGTGTGGGAGTTACAAAATGATCAGATGTGAGAAAGTCCAGGTGTGGAAAATCTAACTTGGGGTATTTTGAATTTTAACTTCTCCAAATTTATGATCGTGCCACTTCATTTCCGTAGATCACAACTTCCTCGTTAAAACTCCAATTTGAGCCCATTACGTGTATACGGACTCAACTCGAATATGATCTACGTCAAAGTACTATTCGTTTCTCCAAATTCCATCCGAATTTAAAAAGTGACCAAAATGACCCAATCTCTAAGGGCAAAATTGTAAATTTCAGAATTTGAATAAATTAAATAATTGAATGGATAATTAAATTAGAGTCGGGGTGTTACAACATCTGTCTCACAATGGGAGGTTATTACCTGTTGACAAATGTAGCCGTTTATTAGCGTTGGACATAATGTAGCCGTTTTTTTTTTTGGTCAAGGAAACTATATTCATTAATAGTGGGAAACATTACAAAATGAGAAAAAACTCAATTTAAATGCAGCCCAACACCAACAAATAAAGCCAGCCCATAGATACAAACCATAAAACAACAAAATCCCATAAAAATATTACACAACGAAACCCTAGATGTAGAACAAAGGAGCCGCCGCACCACTGAGCATGCCAACAACAACACAAAGAGCAAATCCACCACCACCAAGGAGGAGTAACCGATACCAGGGGGTATCAAAGAGGCCAACGGAAGATGGGGGTGAGCAGGCCACCCGCGCTAGCGCTCCCATAATCCAAGAGTCAAGTGCAGTTTGCACTTTAATCGCAACCACACACCACCACACACCACCGAGGAAGAACAACGAGAGCGGCGGATGAGGAATCGAGGAGCAAACGGTGATGGTTTAGAGCTGGCAACCAGACGAAGTCACTGGCCATGGGTGGACGGCAACAAAACAAGGAAGAGATGAGAAAAGGGTAGATGTAAGAAATGGAGGGTGGAAAGTGGAGGTGGCTGGGGAAGAAAGGAGAGGGAGAGATGAGAGAGATAGGGTCTCACAGAGTGGGCTTAACTTAGGGAAAACCAGAAAAAAAAAAAAAAAAAAAAACTAAAGGAAACCGAAGTGGAGGTAAAAAGCCCAAGATTGAGACAAAGCTCAGGGAAAAACACCCATTTTCGGGTGGGGAGAGGCCAGAGACTCTCAAAATGGAGGAGGAGGAAGAGAGAGCTCTCGGTCTGTTTTTTTAGAAACGATTAATGTAGCCGTTTATATTTGTTGATTACACAGCTTTTGAAAAAGTGGTTTAGCATGGTGGGTCAGCTTGCTATTGACAAAACAAAATAAAGGCAGGGCTTTGTACAACCGCAAGGCAAGTGAGAGACCAAAAAATGTGGGCTGCAGGCTTTTCTCCTTGTGGGACTCACTTGGTTTTAAGGGCTTCAACCAAGCATATAGATTTAGCTACTGCTCTGGTTGGGCTTCAAGTTTTAGAGCCTTAAATTTGCACCCAATGATGCTTTTTTAAGGAGAATTTATATTTATGGGAGCCTTATGGTGGTTGATCCCCAAATAGAACCCCCATTGGGAATCTCTTTCATAATGGGAGGCTCTATATTGGAGGCTCTATTTATGATGTAATTTGATTTATATGATATTTTTGTATTTTGTTAACTTATTAATATTAGCTATTTATTTCCCAAAAAAATAAAAAATACTTTCATTTGAAAAGAAAAAAAAAACTGTAGAAAAAGAGGAGAGTACAAGAACCAGTGATCAAGGTCTTCAGTAATCATAATGTTCAAAGCTTTATTTTTACCCAACGGCCACTATTCTTTCCTTACCACATAGTTTATCTTCTTTTTTTTTTTTTGGGGCCGGATAGTTTATCCTGTTTGGTGAGTATCAATATATATATATATATGGTATGATTGCCACTTATAATGCCAACGGACATGTTCGACAAAAAATAAAAGCCAACGGACATGAGAAGTTGCACAATACACAATTTCCCCCCTAAGAAAGCAATTTGGGTTTTCAAGACAAGTTGAACAATATTTGGAAGCATTAAATAGCCAAATTTGGGTTGCTTGCACGACACATCCAAGGGCCGGTCCTTTTATGCCAATCGTCCTTTACATTGTTTTTCAAGCCCTTCAATTGAAACAGAATATGCTTCTTGTTCCGTCTTCTTTATTCTGCTTCTAACTTCCATATAGATTTTACATATCATTTCTGTATAGAAATTCAATCTTTGAAGACATCAACAATGGGAAATTGCGCTGCCCTCTCAGCTTCAGCGAGGGGTGTTTTCAAGAAAAGCAAGGCTTTACCTATCGAAACCACATTCAAGCTTCCGGCTCCATTACCCAGCTGGCCACCTGGTACGCGCTACCGTCTCTAATTTAGACACACACTAGCCATATATATATGTGTGTGTTTGATGATGATATACTTTCTCTTTGGATACATAGTTTATATGTGCTAATTAACTTAAACATTAATTTATCCTTAATTATACCATGTTTCAGGTGATGGGTTCGCAAGTGGAAGCATCGATCTAGGTGGATTACAAGTATACCAGATATCATCTTTCAGAAAAGTCTGGGCTACCCATGAGGGGGGACCAGACAACCTTGGGGCAAGCTTCTTTGAACCTTCACCCTTACCCCAAGGTTTCTATATGCTTGGTTGCTATAGCCAACCCAACAACAAACCTCTTTCGGGATGGGCGCTTGCTGTAAAGTCAACAAAAGATAAAGAAGAATATGAAGATGACCACCCTTTACTCAAGAAACCACTTGATTACACTCTCGTGTGGAACAGCGAGTCCTTGAAGAATCTAAAGAAAGATGGCGATGGCTACGTCTGGTTACCCACTCCCCCACATGGTTATGAAGCCATCGGCCATGTGGTCACCAGCTCTCCGGAGAAGCCATCTCTTGATCAAATCAGGTGCGTTCGATCTGACCTCACTGACCACTGCGAGGCTGACTCGTGGATTTGGGGACCTGGTACCGCTGGTGATGCCAATGGTTTTAATGTGTTTAGCCTCAGACCAAGCAATAGGGGGACCCAAGCTATGGGCGTACCCGTTGGCACATTCGTAGCCCTAAATGGTCCTCCTTCGTCTACTATTGCGATGGCTTGTTTGAAGAACACGCTATCTCTATCTAATTCTCATATTTACATGCCCAACCCGACACAAATTGAGGCATTACTTGAAGTTTACTCGCCACTCATATACTTGCATCCTGACGAAGTATACCTCCCTTCTTCGGTGGGCTGGTTTTTTAGCAATGGGGCCCTTCTATACAACAAACAAGGTGATGCAGTTGCCATCAAATCAACGGGCTCCAACCTTCCCCAAGGTGGCTCAAATGATGGCTCCTATTGGCTGGACCTACCCGTGGATAAAGGCGCCAGTGAAAGAGTGAAAAAGGGAGATCTACTCGACTCTCAGGTGTATTTACACATAAAGCCCATGCTGGGCTCAACATTTACGGATATAGCCATATGGGTCTTCTACCCTTTCAATGGGCCGGCGAGGGCCAAAGTTGAGTTTTTCAACATCTCATTAGGGAAGATAGGCGAGCATGTTGGTGATTGGGAGCATGTGACCTTACGAGTCAGCAATTTCACAGGGGAACTGTGGAGGGTCTTCTTCTCGCAACACAGCGGGGGCACGTGGGTGGACGCTTCCCAGCTTGAGTTTGAAAATGGAAACAAAGCAGTGGGCTATGCGTCATTGCATGGGCATGCCTTGTATCCGAAGGAAGGGCTTGTTTTGCAAGGGAGTGGCGGAATCGGAATAAGGAATGATACAGCCAAGAGTAAGAAGGTATTGGACACTGGACGAAGCCCTTTATTAGTCTCGGCTGAGTATTTGGGGTCGGCTGTGACTGAGCCACCATGGCTCAACTACTCTAGGAAGTGGGGTCCAAACATTAGTTATGACATTGCGGACGAAATCAAAGCGGTGGAGAAACTTTTGCCTGGAAAGCTCAAATCTGCCTTTGATAAATTCGTAAAGAGTCTACCAAGTGAAGTATTAGGGGAAGAAGGGCCTACAGGTCCCAAGATGAAGAACAGCTGGACTGGAGATGAAGTATGACTCACACACACTTTCCTTTATGTTTATGTAAAGATTATTTCGGCAATATCAATTTCATCCTCTTTTGCCAGTTTAGCATGCATTCCCACCTCAATTTAAAAAATAACATACAAAAGAAATAAAAGGGTGAGTCAGATGCAAACAGTCAAATAATATGAGGTATAATATTTTCTGATATATTTTTATTCTCCGAAAGGAGGTATTTATAATATAAGTGTAAACCCTAGTAGAGTTATACAAGGAAACAAATAAACTCCTAATTACACAAGATTTGTACAAAAGAGAAATAAATAAAATCATAATAGAATATGAAATAAATCTCATAATAGAATTAGGATATCGCCAACACCCACCCCACCTCAAGTTGGAACAAAGATGTCATACATGCCCAACTTGTCAAGGGAGTTGAGAAAGACAGGTACGTAGTAGACACAGCTTTTCGTAAGAACATCTGCTCAGCTGATACTCGGATGATATGAACGAAAAAGAAATAATCTCAGCATCCAACTTCTCTTTAATAAAATGCCGATCAACCTCCATATGCTTTGTACGATCATGTTGCACATGGTTATAAGCAAGCACAATTGCAGATTTATTATCACAATAAAAATCCATGGGTTTCTGGGGTTCAAACCCAAGATCGCCCAACAATATCCTTAACTATAGTAACTCACACACACCTTGAGCCATCCCACTATACTCGGTTTCAACACTAGACCGAGACACCACTTTTTTGCTTTTTACTCCTCCAAGTAACAAGATTACCACCAACAAATGTGAAATACCTTGACGTAGAACGTCTATCAGTGATCTGAATTAGCCCAATCGGCATCCGTATACCCTTCGACATCTGTATGACCATACTTGGAAAACATTAACCCTTTGTCGAGAGTTACTTTCAAATATCTTAGAATATGCATCGCAGCACCTATATGATCTTCACTAATAGAATGCATAAATTGACTCACTACACTCACTACATATGCAATATCAGGACGTGTATGAGCTAAATAAATCAATTTCTCCACATGTCATTGGTAACGCTTTTTATCAGGTATGGACTTGATCACGATATAACCCTAACTTATGATTTTGTTCACTAGGGGTATCAATTGGTTTACAATCCGACATTTTAGTCTCTACAAGTAAATCTAAAACATACTTCCTTTGGGATAGAAAGATACCATGCTTAGATATAGCAACTTCAATCCCAAGAAAATACTTCAAGTCATCCAATGACTTCATCTCAAACTTGGAAACCAGATACTTCTGAAGATTTTGCATTTCTGCTTGATTAACTCCAGTCACAATCATATCATCAATATAAATAATTAAAGCTGTCAATTTACCTTTATGACGCTTTAGAAACAAAGTATAGTCCGAGTTACTCTCTACATACCCAAATTTCTTCATAGACATAGCAAACCTCTCAAACCATGCTCTTGGAGACTGCTTTAATGTATATAAGGATTTCCGCAGCATACACACAACACACTCCTTGGAGGTCACAGGAATACTAGGGAGGAAGTTCCATGTATATTTCTTCCTTGAGGTCACCATGTAGGAACACATTTTTGACATCAAATTGCAACAAGGGCCAATCACGATTAGCAGCCAAAGACAAGGGTATATATACGCACAGTGTTGAGCTTTGCTCCTGAAGCAAAGGTCTCCAAGTAATCCACTCCATAGGTACGAGTATACCCTTTTGCTACAATCTAGTCTTATAACAATCAATGGAACCATCCGCCTTATGCTTCAAAGTAAACGCCCATTTGCACCCAACAACTTTCTTCCCTTTTGGTAAATAGACTAAATCTCAAGTTTCATTCTTGTTCAAAGCTTCCATTTCAACATTCATGGCATCCACCCATCTATGGTCAAAAAGAGCATTATGCAGCTTAGATGGCATACATACACTAGATAATTGACACACATATGAGGCATATGACTTAGATAAACGATGAGTTGACACATAATAGTTAATGCGATATTTAAACTTAGCATGTATATCAGGAGAATATTTTACATTATGTTTCCCACAAGTGGTTCGTGGGGGTAACTAATAATTTGACACAGATAGATTATTAGAAATTACCTCACTTGATTCACTATCACGAGTAGATTGGGGCACTGGCAGGGCAAGGGGGGTATTGCATCAAACTCAGCTGCACACAAGTCACAAGGGTCACTATTGTTGAGGCCCAAAAAGTCACGAGAAGCCCAAAGACATTTAAAGCCCAAACTGTATTTGGGCTTCCCCTCCTATCATGTTGGTCATGTGTTAATCCAAACTATATTTTGGGAATTAATTCATCAAATAAATATAGAAATAGTGTGTATGCCATGCCAAGCCAATAATACATTTTTCATATATTAATCACCTACTAAGCTCACATGAACCCAAGTCATGTGGTTTACAGGGCTTGCACGAGAGATTGTGACGTGGAAGGTTACGGAGATCCATAAGGCCCACGAAAGCTCTTAGATAATGGAGACTTTGGGCTAGCTACTTGGGAGCACCAAAGTCCAAGCCCATTACTTGGAGTTCTCCAATGTGGGTAAGCAAATGAGATATTCTTCAAGCACTCCCTATTACCCATTGGAAATAAGCCAATTCCAACACTTTCTTTTACCCATAGGAAATAATCATTTTCCAATGTCTACCTTTACCTGTTGGAAATAAGAATGTCCCAATACTCCATTTTACCCGTTGGAAATAAACTAACTCCAAGACTTCCTTTTACCTATTGGAAACCAAAGAGAGCATTCATCTTCTATAAATTGGGAGGTATTGCCTAGGCAAAACCAACTCTTCTTGATTGCTGCAAGCCTCTCAACAATCATGAGAACTTACCCTTTCTTTAGCTGCTGCAAGCATTCCAGCAGTCATCAGTCATTCCTGAGTCATCAACCTCCATCTCTTGGTTGCTCAAGTACCCCAGCAACCATCAGACCACCTTGCTTCCTCCCTTTGATTGCTGCAAGCATTCCAGGAGCCATTCCAGCCATTCCTCAGCTATCACAACCATTTCTTCTACTTTCTTAGCCTTGAAATTTTCAATTTTCCCTATCAAGCCTCACCAAGCATAACTCCAAGTTTTTCCTTCCTCCTTATACCCTTCCAAGCTATAAACACCATAGCCTTCAAGCCTCAAGCTTTTCCTTCCATCCTCCCACCTCAAGAACTCATAAATCTCTCTAGAATCATAGTCATAAACACCATAGCCTTCGAAGTCTTAAGCTTTTCTTTCCTCAGCCGTGCTCTTTGAAACCCCATTCATTTGACTGCTATAAGCATCCCAACAACCATCACAGCCAAATAATCAAACAACCATAGTCATAACTTTAAACAATAAATTCTCAACACCTAAACTCAAGTATATCAAACACCAAGCCAAGCACAAGCATTCTCATTTGCTAAACTTGTGGATCTTTAGCTCCCACTCTCTAAGCTCTCATGCCAAGCTCATATAATCTCATATCAACATCAGCAAGTCATCTTCAACCATCCAGAGCACGACCAAGCAATGATCAAGCTGCTGGAAATCTACTCAAGCCACCCATCCTTTATCTCTCTCTCAAAAAGCTCCATCCCAAATCTGAAACACCCATCCTCTCAAGCTAAGTTGAAACCACAGTCATACCTTTTTGGTAAGAAAATGACCAACATTTATTTGTGAGGCTTGTGGGGTCACATATAATATTTTAAGGCGTCACAAATTTTTAGTGCGGGAATATCTATCCAAAAAAATGAAAAATAAAAAGGAATGAGTGGAAAAGTTTCCCGCTTCAAAATAAAAATTATATTTTAGGGTTTAGTTGTCATCACATATTCGCATATGTGAGGACCTGGCATCGCTTATTCACATAAAATATTAATCAAAATTACAACTATTCATTCATCTCCCTCTTTCCTAATTCCTCAAGGCACCACAATATCTCTGTCTCCTAATCCTAATATAGGTATCAGATTTGTAATTTTAACTTGTAATTTTATCTCTTTACTTCAGTTTGGGTAAGTTGAGTGTTTTGGTGAATTTCTGTATGTTTAAGATTTAGGATTCATAGAATCATCCTGTGATTGTTGATTGGTTTATTTGTGAAATTTCATGTTAAAGAAATCTCTTCAGGCATAATTTGATTTATTGTGTTTTTATGCACTGTTGTTAATTTGCGCTATTATCTTTGCTTTTAAAAAATAGGAATATGAATTGGTGTTTACTTTTCAAAAATCTCGTTCTTAGAGTTCTAATTGGAGTTGTGCTTTAGGAGGAGATTGAGATGTAATAGGAAGTTGATTGTTACTTTTCCTTTTATTTTTTATTTTTTAACTTTACCACTTTTTGTGTACTTGTTGAGGCAATTATAGAAGAATATAAGACATGTAATCAATATGCTTTCTTTCGTTGGCTACGTAAAAGATCAATTATGAGCCAAGCGTTTTGGATATCATAAAAAAAAATGACAACTCATCATGCTAGCTGTTTGAAAGATTTGTTTCTACATAATAAATTTGGAACATGTTTATTATCTAATTACTAGTGCTTGTTTTTTCTTTTGGCAGGTTGTTTTTGTTCTCGATGTTGTTTTTTTGCTGGGAGCAAGTTTATTAGAAATAATTTGCAGAGAGGTGAATTCCCCTGCCATTTCTCATAGTCATTAACTTTTCTTATTTTAGTTTATGTCTATATTTTCATCTATATAGTGGTTATAAATACAAGTTTTAGATGGATAGGCAGTGGATTGCCAAATGTCGTGATTGAGGAAACGATCCAAATTATAAAAAAGGGATTGAATCCTTCATTGATGTTGCAAGACACCATGTGAATCCCAGTGGTGAGATATTATGTCCATGTAGGCATTGCCATAATTCATTTCGGCACCCTATTGATATGGTTTAGTTCATCCAACACATTCTCATCCAACACCTGCTCATCCAGCACCTACTCATCCAGCTCATGAAACAACTCTGCAAGAGGTTACACCTCAAGACACAGGTACCATTTTTAAGGTTTTTATAGTTTTAGATTGGTGAATAAATGGTGATGCAGTAAACTCTTCTGGAGGTCATACATGAAGACACAAGTACAATTTTTCTGTTTTATAATTCTATAGTTTTAGATTGGTGAATAAATGATGATGCAGTAAACATTTGTTGGTTGGTATACTTAAAGTTGCTCTATTTTTCTTCATATGTTAATGCTATGTTCATGTGGACAAGCCACCTTGCCTCTGAATAGTCTATGGAATAAGCGACTTGTGGACCATTGGCATTGGCTTTGTGATAAAATGTACACTGAACCCACTTTTGTGGTATGTATTCCATAATTGTTTTATGATTTTATTTTTTATTTTTTAAGTAACAGTGTATTTGTTATTGTAATAGTTAATTCATGTATTTTTTATTACAGGAGAAGTCGAAGAAAAATTCTGATAATCGTAAAAAGAACAAAGCAAACCACATGGGAGGTGCATGCTCAACAAGATGTTAAAGTAATATAAAGTTACATAGCTACTTTAAATATTTATTGATTCTAATCAGTTTTTATATTTCTGATTTATAGGAGGGGAAGCCTTTATCATTCGTTGATAATTCGGAAAGGCTACATAAAGACAAAGAGCATAATTGGATTAGTGAGGATGCCCAAGAAAAGCATGTAAGTCAATAATGATTTATATTAGTATTGCACCCAACTTGATAGAAATTATGGATCCTCTTACATATTTAGAAAACACTATGTAATACTGCTTTTTAGATGGGTGCTGGTTGATTAATTAATTTGCAAGTTTAATTTGTTGGTTTGTCTATAGAAAAGAATGAAACAAATGCGAGATGAATTGAAGGCCAAGATGATTTACAAGATACAGTACAGATGCTTGCCATAAATATGCAAAGTGTGCAGGAAGATTGGTGGCAGCTTTGGAGGCATCCAACAATGGTGGGCTGGATAATGCAAAGTTGATGTCAATGTTGTGTGCAGCTTTGATGCTGTCGGCAACAACCTAGAAGGAGATTTACATGTTTATATTATGTTATTTTGGATATTAAGCATGTTTAGAACCTTGGATATACTATTAACTTGGATATGTTATTTTGGATATTATTCATCTATGATATGAAGCTTTTGTATTCATGACGCATAGTATTATATTTATTAGAATCATTGTCATGAAATCATTCACACATATTATCAATTGTGACGAGTTTTTTTTGGAATAACAAATTGTAGAATATGACGATTTGTTATGCATATTTTAAACAAAGTGACAATTTAGAAAGCATCACAAATTGAACGTTGTGACAACTTGTCTATCGTCATATTAGATACCATGTGACCACTTACTAGTCATCAAAAAATGAATTAGGTGACCTATTGTTACACGTCACAAAAGAAACAATGTGACAAAACACGAGAAGTCACATATTGTAAACTATGACAAATTCATACATCGTCACTATATGTGACACTGAGTTATAGTCGTCACATTTGACATCGGGTGAGGGGCCTAATGTGACGATCCTTGTGATGCCAGAATATGGTCACTTTAACGTAATTGCAAGGAAATTTTGCCTAATGTGAGGAAAATTTTTCGTCACATTAACCTTTTTTTCTTGTAGTGCACGCAATTGCTGGAAGAAGAACAAAATACTCCCCTAAGACTTGCTTCTTCCTCGGGATGCTTTGGACCTGGTTTTCGCTAACTTAGAAAAATGAACAACGAAGGCTTGATTCATCACTCTATGGCGGTCTATGGCGGTTCAAGAATCAACAAGCCTAGACGAGCCTTCCGAATGAAAACAACCCCAACAATAACCATCACAATTTTTAGGCACAATCGACTGGTCACATCCTAGCTATCAACCGGTTGCATCCTAGCTGTCGAACGGTCGTTTCTTCAGAGAGCGATTTCATCATTGCCAAACTCAATCGATCGGTTGAGTTCCAAATGTCGACCGGTCGTTTCTTCACAGAGAGCACCATCTTCAGCTCTCAGGCTGTGCAAAGCGGTCGTTTTCTTCCCGATAGTAACATCTTCAAATATATCATTCTGCAATTCACTCCCATTCTCCCCTTGAATTGGAGATGAGGGAGAGACAGAATAAGGCACTTCTTCATGGAAAGGCACGTCCATAGTAACATGAACCTTCTAGGTAGGTGGATGATAGCACTTATAACCCTTATGAGTAGAAGGGTAACCAATAAATACACGGCATAGAGCATAAGGATCAAGTTTACTCCATTGATGAGAGTAGACACGAACATAGGCAACACACCCAAAAATTTTAGAGGGCACTTGGAGACGGAGACAAGGGAAATATGGTCACCAAACAAATCATGCGAAGTCTTGAAATCAAAAACCCCGCTAGGATTACGATTAATCAAATAGGCAGGAGACAGAACAACATGCCCCCAAAGATGATGGGGAAGAAACATATCCAATATGAGTGAGCAGACAACTTCAAGCAATTGTCAGTTCTTCCTTTTAGACACACCATTTTGTTGTGCGGTAAAAGAGGTTGTCGTTTGGTGAATAATACCTTGAGCACGGAAGAAATACACTAAAGTATTATTCACATATTCTCCTCCGTTATTAGTCCGGAATACTTTGAACCAAGTTTGAAAGTGAATAGACACCATAGTACAAAACTATAGAAGGATGGAAGTAACATCATATTTATTTTTCAGCAAGAAAACCCAAGTGAGTCGGGTACAATCATCAATAAATGTGACGAACCAACGTAATCCGTTCTAATTAACGCAAGTTGAACCCCACACATTTGAATGCACTAAATCAAAAGGTTTTGCAGCTTTACTATCACTCAAAGAAAACATAGTGCGATGACTCTTAGCTAAAATACATGTCTCACACTTAAAACTGGACTCATCATAAGAGCGGAATTAAGATGGAAATAGACGCTTAAGGTAGCCAAACAATGGATGTCCCAAGCAACAATGCCATAACCAAATTTGTTGTTTATCTTTGACACTGCAACTTCTAACAGTATTAACGACACGATCACGAACTGGTGTAGCAGGCAATATCAAATAATATAACCCCCTATCCGTTTACCATGCCCAATCATCTCGTAAGTCTTGAGATCCTGAAAAGAGTAAGGTGTAGGATAGAAAGTAGTAGAAACATTAAGTGTATTAAATAATCGACCAACATATAACAAGTTACAATGGATAGTGGGAACTAGTAACGCACGAGACAAAGACAGAGTAGGAGTGAGAGAGATTGTGCCCTCACCAATAATTAGATAGGGCAATCCATTAGCACTAGTTATGTATAGGTCACAGGTGTTACTAGACAACTCATCAAAAAATTTAGCATAATAAGTTATATGATCAAAAGCACCAAGTGTCAATTTTCCATGTATTGGCCAATACCTGGAATAGAGTCAGAAGCATACAAATTTGGAGAAGTAGCATCAACAACACCAACAACGGAGTTATCACCCAAGATTGCAACAGAAACTCAACAGAATCACAGTAAAGTACATAGCGGAACACAGGAGAGGCACAATTACGATAGATGCACAAAGACATGTACGAATATAGTAGAGGCACAAACAATACAAAGTACACGGTGGAACACAGGAGATGCACAAATACAGAAGATGCACGAGGAGAGAAACGTCACGAACAGGACAACACAATACACAAACACAGGAGGGCACACACAACACAGGTAAAAAAAAAGAAGAAGCTATAAAACAGGTGGGCACAACACACAAGTCACTAGAAAGTCGGCTCTAATGCCAAGTCAAACAATATGGGGTAGAATATTTTCATTCTCCAAAAGAAGGTATTTATAATACAAGTGTGTAAACCATAGTAGGTTATACAAGGAAACAAATAAACTCCTAATTACACAAGATTTCCACAAAATAGAATTACATAAAATCCTAATAGAATTAGGATCTCGCCAACACAAACTGCTGAATTAGCCAATTAAAATGTACGCTATTCTACTAGTATAAGACTCTTTCTTATCCATTACAAGCAAGTATGTGGAAAAGTATGGCTAAGAGCAAGTTCCATGGGGGCTTTAAAGCAGGCTGAACAACCATGGGGCTCCAAGATGTAGCAACCTAAAAGAAAAATCCATCCCTAATGGTTGACTTTTTAGGCTGTAAATCCCTCAGCCTAGCCGGAGGGATGCAACCACATACATAAATATAGGGACATGGTTGAAGCCACTGAAACTCAATTGGGCCCCACGCGAGGAAAAGGCCCAGCCTACATGCAACTAGGAAGCCACTTGCCCAACACGCTAGTAATTCTTACTCTCCGCATCCCATCGCATCTTGTTGTTACCATTGTTGATCAACGGTTCAATTTGAATGCAATAAAAAATTGCAACAGTCACAAACAATATCAATGTTGTTTGGTTTTTTTTTTTTCAATCGTTTGATTATTGGTTTAAAAGTAGCAATGGCTACTTCTATGTTAAGCAACGGCAAGTTTTTATAAAAAACAACGGCTACTTTTATGAAATAAATTGTTGTTTTCATAATCTCATCCAAATTTTAATTTTTTTTACTTGAAATGTTTATAAATAAAGAAAACTAATATAACATAAATATACATTAACAAAAAAAAAAGTTCACAATAAAAAAATTTAACACGTAAATTACAACATGAAAAATACAGAACCTTCATTGTGAGAAAGATTCTTTTAGAGCTTGAAAGATTCCACCAAAGCTCTAAATGAGGCTACATCCACCATTTTTAAAGCATTTAGAGCCAACCATTAAACTTGCCCTAACAAGTATAAAATTGAAGTAAACAAACACAACACACAACACATATTGGGGATCACCTTTACAATGGGATTTGCTGTAACAATTTTGTACAAATATTTCGTAAGTCCCCTCTCTCCTTTTGTTAGATTATTCATATATACAACAAATGAAGAAAAGAAGTTTGCTAGGCGACTAAGGGCTCGTTTGGGAGTGATTTTGGATAGGCCAACAAGCACTTTTATGGAGAATCACTTCTCTATATAATCACTTTAAGAAAAAAAAAGAAATCCCATGACTTAAAAGAAAAGGAAAAGAAAAAGGAAAAAAAGAAATAACTTACTATCTAAAGGCCTATATGAGAGTTCAACCAGTATGATATTATTATTTTTGGTTAGAGAATAAAAAAGAACAAGTTAAAAATAAAACCATTTATGCGCATTACCTAGCTTTGAACCTTTGTCACAAAATGAAACAAGTACATTCACAAACCAATATTTTCTAAGAGTGAAAGTTACTCGATCTAAACATGGCATATTTCTTTCACAAAGGAAGCATGTCATTGACCTAGCAGATCCTGGGATGCTTGACTATAAATCAGCTGATACACCTATTATTGAGAATCATAAACTTGAGGTTTATGTGGATTAGGTCCCAACTAACAAAGAAAGATACCAAAGGTTGGTTGGGATATTGATCTATTTATCACTAACACGCCATGATATTGCCTATGCGGTAAGCATTGCTAGCCAATTTATGCATTCACCTAGTGAGGATCATATGACTATTGTGATGCGTATTCTGAGTTACTTAAAATCTGCTCCTGGGCAAGGTTTATTATTTAAGAAAAATGGTCACTTGGATCTAGAAGGTTACACTGACGAAGATTATGCAGGGAATATTACACACAGACTTTCTACATCATGTTACTTCAAATTTGTTGATGGTAACCTAGTTACGTGTCGTAGCATGAAGCAAAATGTTGTATCTCGGTCCTCTGGAGAGTCTAAGAATAGAGGGATTGCCGAAGAGATTTGTGAAATACTATGGTTGAGGTGGTTACTTGCTACAATTGAGTTTGCCCAGATGCTGCTATAAAGCTCCACGGTGATAGTCAGCTTACATTTGAATTGTTAACAATCTTGTGCAATATGATCGAGCTAAGCATGTAGAAGTTGATCAACATTTCATTAAGGAGAAGCTGGAGCATAAGTTAATTTCTATACCTTTTGTGCCTTATTCAGAGGAGCTTACAGATATGTTGACCTATACCGTGTCAAAATGCCGATTTGAAGACTCATTTGACAAATTGGGCATTACCGATATCTATGCACCAAATTGATTGGGAGTATTGGTGTGAGTTAAAGTCAACTTTCCTATTAGGAGAATTTGTATTTTATTGTAATTATTTAATTTGAGTAGAATTATGAGATTTTGTATATATTTCTTATTTGTACGCACTCTATATTTAGTATTTATATCCCTCATTAAGAGAAGAATAAACTATCAGTTTAAACCCTAATTACTTTTGAGCGAGACATCCATAGCAAATATGGCAAAGGGAGTCTTAAGAGCACATAAAAGTTGGCTAGATTGGTGGAGGTGTGACAACGGAGATGCCAGAAGGGGGTGGGTTTGGTTTCTTGTTTCTTTAGGGGTTTTTCAACATTTTTGACATGGAATGGGTCTATATTAAAAGACCCCTACGTGTATATCCGTATACATCATGGTTTAGAAACATGGGAGCATTTTTGCTCACCACTTTAACCCAATGTGTACCCTTACCATCCTTCTCAACATTTGACACGTGTCTATTAATATAACCAAAATTGCATAAATACAACGTAAAGAGTTAACTATGGTTATGCCAAAGGACACGTGTTAAGTGTTGAGAAATGTGGTAAAGGTACACATTGGGTTAAAGTAGTGAGCAAAAATATGACGTAGAAACATAGCTCACCACCCGGACCCAGACCAAATGGTTTGTAGATGTCAATGTCATTCAAGTCTTATCATGTCAGAAATCTTTCTGAAGACACATAACAGAATCTTCACCATTTAGGAGTCTTTGACATCATCATTAAACGTGACAAAGTAGGGTATATATCAATACTTTATATTTTACCAAAGAAGGGAAAATTTCAAAATAGTAGTTACCTTAAAAAGGAATAAATCACACTGATTGGATTATCATAGGTAATAATCATCAACCTCATAAAGGGAAAGAAGAATTGTTTTGATGAATTATTCTGGTCAAAAGCTGGGTGGAAATCTGTTAAAGCTCGATCGGGCACGTGTAGCTAGCTAGCTGCGTGCGACCAAATCTTCTGGTTATCTTCCAGATATCCTGCAAACAGGTATAGTAATACTAAGCTCAATACCAATTTTGTGTGTGTGTGTCTTTCTCTCCAAACGTACGTACCAGAGACAGAAAGAGGAAAGAAAACAGCACCAAATAGGGAGAAGCAAAAACTGGGCAATCTTTTTGACAAAAAAAAACAAACTGGTAATCTCTCGACTACCGATGATTCCTTTTCGTTTCAGCGAGAAAGTGTAGCTTTAATTTTCCAGATAAATTGTTTTTATATATATAGTTGTGTAGCAACATGCATGCTAGGCCTGCATATTAAAATTGAAATTTGAATATTAATATTAATATAGGGATCAAACAAGTACATGAAAGCAAACTTGTCTTTTTCTTCTTTTAGTAGCGCAGGCCGGCCGAGAGACAAAGATCTCTCTTGGGGTTTCCTGAGACAACTATAGCTTGTAATAGCTTTATTTTTTTTATTTTTTTTTTTTTTTTTTTTTTTTTGATAATTAGCGATTGATACAATATATTGGGGAGGGGGCACTGATCCTGGGGATCGAACAGGTGACCAAGGGGGGGGGAGGGGGAGGGACCTCACCACTGAGGTAAACCCCTCGGTCTTATTTTTTATTTTTTTTGAAAAGAAGAGAAGTGCCTTGTTCTATTTCTTCCCTTGTTGATGTCTGTATGTATATGTGTGTACTATGTATGTATGTTCGTTGGCATATTAATAATTAATGTTGTTGCTTTTGGCAGCACAAATAGTAGTAGAAGAAAAGAAAGAAGAGTGATATCTTCAATGGAAGTGAAAGGTGCATTTGGATTAGGAGGTGAAGTGAGGCGACTTCAAATTATCTACTTCCTCAGTCATCGAATGGGTCGCGTAGATCATCCCCATCTCGTTCGAGTCCACCATCTTACCCGCAACGGCGTCTATCTGCGAGGTAGCGATCAACATCTATCGTATATATATGCCTCTTCCTTTGTTCAAGTATTTGATACTGTACTTTGTAATATTTGAGATGATGTATGCCTGATGATTAATGAATTACTCAATCAATTCATGATGATGGTTAGTATTGTTGTTGTTTGTCTCTAATTATGATTAAAAAGACGTTAAGAGGTGGCTTTCGGATTTGCGAGGAAAGGACATGCCAGAGGCCTTCGCTTGGTCTTACAAGAGGTATTGCTTCATCGAACTTGGGACATTTTCCAACCTTGAAAAAGAGAAATACATACCATTTTGATGAGACCGCCATGAGCTAGTTAGTTATAATGATTTCATTTTCATTTTCATGGTAAGCCATTAAAATAAGTGAATATGGAATGGCAGGAGGTACAAGACGGGTTATGTTTGGCAAGATTTGCTGGACGACGACCTCATCACACCAATCTCTGACAATGAATATGTCCTCAAGGGATCCGAGATCATCTATTCCGCTTTTGGTAATCAATTTGATTGATTTCCATTAATTATCAAAACCATTTATATCGACCCTGTATATAAGGTTAAATTGTTAATTTCTATTAATTTCGTATATATTCATATTCGGAATCGTTTTTGGTCAACTTATGATGACCACTGACTGTAACAGATAGTCCTCCGAAATCATATGCCGAAACGGGAAGTTGCTTGTTCAAAGAGCAGCCCGTTAAGGATGAGGTTCAGCCACCTACTCTTTCTAAACAAGAGGCCTCTCATTTACACAAACATTCCAAGAATGATATAGATAACCAAACAAAAGTATCCTCTGAAATCAGCGACGAATCAACTCATGTGGGCTCAGAGAGGTTTACTTTGACCAATGAATTTGATGCAATGAAACCCCAAGGAGATGAGAACCACTCAGCTGACACACTCAACCCCAACTCCAACTATCAACAGAGCAACAAGTCAGAAAACTCTTCTTTCTATTCCAAGTTTTTATTGAAGAAGAAGAAGAAGAACAAGTACAAGGACAAAGAAATGGCTCCGTCTTCTTTTTTCTTCTTCTTCCTCTTGTTCACATTCATCGTCTCATCAATCACCAGACGCACATGGTTGTAAGAGCAATTCAAAGGGCATGTTCCGCAATTTGATCACTTGTGGTGCTGTGGACACAAATGACGCCATATTAGTCATGTTGAATCGGGCCAATAAAACAACAACTTCCGACAAGTCTACCAGATGGAGCAGCCAAGACATTATCAAGGCTGATCGTATTTGTAAAGCAGATCACAAGAGCAGGGGTGGGTCTGCTGGAGTTTTTGGGACTTGTTGGAATTCGCAGGAGCAGCCGCAGCAACCCCAAAAGCATACTAGTACTGCTACTAGGTGCGTACGTGTATGTCAATTAAATTCTTGATAAAAGAAGAATCATTTCAAAATTAATCAATACGTGCACAAAACAAAGGGTAAATATATATAGGGTTTTTTCTACATTATAATATATTTGATAAATGATGACTGAAGATTATTAATACATATGCATGTATGCATGTATTGGCTAATGCTTGTTTGTGTTTGGATTTGATGCTGCAGGAAAAGCTACGATGGAGAAAGGGGTTCAAACAAGCAGCAAAAGGAGCCCGAGTTCAGTAGCCAAAAAGTGGCTTCCGCAGCTTACAGGCCTGTCGGTGGGCCGCATTGCTCGTAAGTGACTGGTAACTTTTCCCTCTTCTTCTCTACCCACTTTTTGTTACTTTAATTTAAGAGAGAGCGAGAGAGATGTGCCTATTGCTATTTCCGTAGGTAGGTTGATATCATCCAAAGGGTATTGCGTTCTTTGACTAATGACCATCCAATTATAGGCATGTCGCCCGTGGTTGTAAATTGGACGGGCTGGATGGGTTGCTAGACCAAACTGAATTTAGAACCAGATACTGAATCTGGCTAGTCTTACAACCTCACCTCACCAGATACGCAACGAAATGACAATTGTTTGTGTACTAAACCCCTTGACATTTTCATGATCAACTAAAGTGTAATGTGTTGTGGAGAGAGAGAGAGAGAGAGAGAGAGAGAGAGAGATCATGACTCAATAATGTGGACCGGCTCGGTGCAAAGTGTGACACTTGTCAATTAGAGTTTTGCTTCTAACCCACCCGGAATCTCTCAGGTCTCGCAAGATTCAGTTCAGTCTAGTCTAGTTGGCTTATTATAAAGGACACCTTCTTCTCTCTCTCTTTTTTTTTTTTCCTGTTGTATAACTATATACAGGTTCCCCCGAGACAGTCCTCAAGTCAAATGCACAAATTTATAAAGTATAAGCAACATGTGCGACCATATCAAACTCGCAAAATATAAAGAAAAAAAACAATGACTGTTAGCATTGCATTCATAAAGCTAGAACTGCAAAACCGATCAAATTGGCTAAAATTTGAATGACTTAATGCAGGCAGTGCAGGAAACAGTTTAAGCCAGAGAAATTGCACTCACACATGAAATCGTGCAGAGGAAAGAAAGCTCTAAACAAGACTGCTGCAGCTTCTGTGGACAAGATACCTCAAATGGGAACAACGACTTCAACTTCTGAGCAATCGTCTGCCGCCTATTTTCTTGACCAGCTCAATATGCACAGTACGGACTGATCACTTGTTTTCAAACATACTGTTCCGTAGCCAGGATGAAAGGAAGGGGATTTTCTTTCTTTTCTTTTCTTCTTTTACTTTTTTTTTTCTCTTATGTAAATTGAAATACCATAGCACATTTGCACTGGCTGATTAAGGCAAAAGGAAAATATTACTTACATTATTCCCATTCCAACTTTGTTTAACATTCTTCCAGGTTAAGGGAACAATCCAGGATAATATTGTTTTCTGTTCACCATCACAAGGCAGACTGGTCCAGAAGTGCGTTGAGAGAGAGAGAGAGAGCCTCTAATATGATAAGAAACCTAACAAGATTATGTTTCACCCGTAATACAGACTCCAGAGCAAGCCATATTTTGAAAGCCTGCAATCAATTGAACAGAACTGTAATCTAACAAAAATCTAACATAATTTGACGAGAGTTCTAGACAGTTCAATCATGCACTTGAACAACAAAAGGAGTCCCCATTGGAGTTCTATTTTTCTGACTTTCTGCATCCTTGAACTTGTTGAAGTTAAGAATGAGATTGTCAATATAAAACAGAGAAACACATTGTATCCTGGGAGGGATGTGAACCCCTGGCATATGCTGTTACACCCTGAACTATATACTAATTTCTACCTGAACTTGAATGAGTAGTGGTAATAAAGAATGTATTTGGAAGTGACATTTCTGTTCATCCTAGGGGCATATATCTATCTAGTTACTTGAGACAACGGATTCAACATGTTCCAGTACAAACTTATATAACTTCTTCCTCAAGTCCGTTATTCTCTTATCTACTGGAATCCCACCCTTGACTAAGTCATCCAACCACAGATTCACCTTTTTAAGCTGCCCCAGCAAACATGCAATCTCAGAGCTTCCTTCCTCTTTGTTCAATCTGAACCCCACATTTAAGGAATCCTCCAAGTACTTTAAGAACCATTGACAAGAAACTAAGAGTAGTTTTTCTATTAAACTTGCTGTCTCTTCTAATCTCCTTTCCTTGGGGCAATCTTCCATCCCAGTGCTCATTTTCTTCACAGCTTTAATACGTCGTGGAGGATTTTGTTTATTTTGGGGTGAGCAATTTTCCGAGTTAAATTCCACTGGAGTATTCTCTATGACAATGTAATGATATTTCTCACAATTTGGAATTCCACCATTGCCTTGTGCTCTGAACAAACTGAATTTAGAAAGATTTGCTCCTAACGCAGCTTCCACCCATGAAGTGGCATTCTTACCAGTGGAACTTTTACACGCATGTGACACCCAACCCTGTAGGCCACTAGAACTGCTTGATTTCACATCTGGGTGGCCTGTGTTGAGCAAGGAGTCTACAACCTCTGCTGCTCTCACCATATTCTGATGGAGCTCCAAAAATTTATCAACCAGCGGTCCTGCAGAAACTTTGTGGGACGACTCTCTGAGTTCTGCAAACATGCTGGAAAAGGAAACTTAATCATTATTTCTTCACATGCAAGAAACTGTTGCTCGAATTAATTTAGAGCAGGCTAAGAAAACCCAATCAAACATTTAGAAGTTTCCTGTTTCATGCCAATACATTTTGTCATTAAACTGTCGCTAACTTGGACATACTGAGTGAAAAAACATAAATTGAAACTAAGCTCAAGTTTTTGCTGTAAGATGAAATTGCACCGCAGTGGAAGCCTCAGCCACTGCATACACAAGTGGAATCTTGTGTGCAACCCACTGTAGCATCACAACTGTCCTACTCCAAACTGTCTGCATTCTACAACAGCATAGGTTTACCCCAACCCAAACAGTCACCATAGCACTTGGTATTTTCAAATATCTGTTTTTTCTTAATTATGCATTTCACTAATCCAGAATAAGGGCTATGAACGTGATCGGTTCCCATCCTGCATATCTATATTTCTATTCTGATGTTCAAATCATAAGAAGAAAACAATTTGCAATACCATTTACTCCCATACTAAATCCACATAAGAGTAAGAGCACTGTGTTGATTAGCACTTCTAACATTAATATTTGCACCAACTATAAAAAATTTTAACCACAGCAAGCATAGGTCTGTAGAACATAAAATGCATACCGCATGCAATGAATGACACCCTCAGCAGCTGATGCTTCTTCTAGTGCACGTACAGCACCAGAAAATGCAACGTTCCTATGACAAATAGCTCCCTGAAATGGTTAAGAACAATAAGCACAGAAAATAATGAAAACACAGCATCACATTATAACAGAAGCCTAAAACGATATGAACTTGGAACTGATTGCAAACCTTTCCAAGATCACTAATGATAGATGGGAGAGCATTCCAAGAAATTTTTTGATCGGACCAAGTTTTGAAACTTAGGGGCACCCTAATAAGATGGTTCGAAAGTGCTCCCTCAGGCAAGGACTTCAATTCTTTCTTGGAAGACTTATTCGTTGGTTTTGGCGAAATGGTCTCATTTTTATTTTTCAGTGGTGAAACACTCATACTTGGATATTTAAGAGGTGAATCGTTCTTAGTAAAAAGCTTCTTATCAGAAACCACCTGCAACAACATCTGGTCCTCAGCTTCATGAAATGAGAAAAGGAGGAAAACAAGAAGAAAACTATTTATTGAAGTGATCTAGAAAGTGACTAAAAATAAAATTTCATAAGCATTTAAAATTCATTATACTTCAAATAATTAAATTCAGTTATGCATTTCATCAATTAAAGAGAAAATTGATACTTGTAAAGTTGCATAAGACAATTTAGTACACTACAAATTCAAATTGAAGGGGTTCTTTCAAATCACCAATCCAAAGATGGCATAGATCTTTCAAGTTCAGGTAGAAATTAGCATATAGTTCAGGGTCTAACAGCATATGCCAGGGGTTCATATCCCATTTATCCTGGAAGGAATGTGAACCCCTGGCATATGCATTAACATACAAAAGGAATTCGACCTCGAAGTCTTTTTACCGATTAACATGAATATTTTGGTGCAAATGTGGAGACAGCCACCATTCAGTAATCAAACTCCAAGAACGGTGGTTCGAAAGCAGGGTGCAGAGAAGAAACAGTATTTCTCAAGCGATGGGATGGTGGTTGAGTCTAAAATGAGTAAAGATGGGCTTAGCTGATATAATTAATATAATTTTACATCGGATACAGGTTGAACATAACTAGCTCAGGGCAAGGGCAAAAAGGGAAATTAAAAGAAGAAAAAAAAAAACTTGGTTTAGCCACAAAAGGGGGCACACATTGAAATTTGAAAGCAAGCCGTAGAAGGCATTCATAAATACAAAGTGTACTGAGACAGAGTAAGAGAATTTTAGCGCATGACTCAAGTGGAGATTTGTTGAAAACAGAAAAACCATGCAGATGAAGCAATTAGAAAAATGCAGAAAAAATTGTGAGTCAGCAATGAAGGGAAGCATTCATATTGTATATAATATATATATATATATATAGAGAGAGAGAGAGAGAGAGAACAAACAGCGGGAGAAAGTAGTGAAGGAATGGAAGAAAGCTGCTTAGACTGAGATTTGAAATGCGACGTAGAAGTAGAAGTCCGTGCATCCCACGCCTTCCTGGCCGAATCCAAACTCAGCCTCCTTGTTGAGTCCACCACCGCCAACCTATTGCTGCTTGCCTTTTCATTATCAGTGGTCTGTGGACTGAGTGTGGACTTGGACTTGGGCTTTGGCTTGGCCTTGTTATTGCCCTCTTTCGTGCTAGCATTAGAGGGTTTTGTTTTTGTACAAGTCGCTGCAACAGGTGGTCTCGCGGTGGAGAGCAAATGAATGGGATTGGGATTGCCAAGGCAGAGAGGGGGTGAGGGCGAGAGAGCCCTCTTGCTCTTGGGGATGGGCTTCAACCCGCGAAGGACCGGCACAGGGGAGGCCGAATCCAGCTGAGTCACGTACACCAACTGCCCCAGCTGAATCTTGTCGCTGTATATTAAATCCAGGTCGTCGTCGTCACTGTCTGTGATGGACACGTAGGCCGAATGCAGTGAGTCAGACAACTTCAAGAAGAAGCCTCTGGGTCTACTCTTCCAGTTCCAGGCATTGTCTTCGTCTCCCGGCCAGGGCACGATCTCGATGACTTGCAGCACCGCCGACCGGTGCTCTCCGGTCACCTTAACGTCCTTGTTGCCCACATTGTCCAGGAGCTTCGATAGCACGCCAGGCGTTAGGGATGCCATTGCTCCTCTGCCACTTTGATGGATTAGTGTTTCAGTAGAACAGAACTAGTACGTACCTGGCCTCCTGCTCTCCTTCAAGTTCAACCTTGCTGAGTCCAAAGTCCAGACTTGCTGCACCTGCACTATGACTGGTGTTGTGCAAAACAGACCTGACAGTGACAGGCTGATAGATATGCTTCATAGTCTGATCATAGGTTGATACTAGACTAGACTAGAAAGTAGAGTATTGGACAAGTCGCTCTCTGTCTGTCGAATCTCAATGAAGCCATTGGGGAGGCTGCTTTTTCTTCGTTTTCTGCAACATTTCTGACACGTGTCAAACGGACGTCTACTTTGCTTGAGATTTGTACTCTCGCACGCAGCTTTTTAGGTTTATCCCGCATAACTAATATATTTGAAAATTGAGATTGTTTAAGTTGTCACGGGAGATGAGAGCAAGCACTCTACTGCTTTACTTGTTAGACCAACGGATTTCTAGGAGTAATAGCTCTTGAACTTGTGTGCGGTTTTTGCTCTTTTGAATTCGAAAAATGGTTGTTGTGGTTCTTTAATTCCACTTTCGTCATCACCCAATGATCATTTTGCCCTTTGATTTGACGAAAAATATGACAGACCATAACGAAATGATCAACTGTGAGAGAGAAAGTGAAGTTGAGTATTGCCAAAGCCAATATTTGAGTTGGAGAACTATAGCAAATAACAATTATTGCGCTCAGCCACCCCATTTTGATGGAGTGTATAAGGACATGATCTTTGCTGTTCAATGATATGGGCCGTGAAAAAATGTTGTAGATTACGATTGACATATTCATCGTCATTGTCAGGAACAGAGAATCAAACATTTTAGCAGTAAATTGGTTTCCACCAATTTTTTTTGGAACTGTTGAAATACTAAACAAACCTCCCGTTAAGATTTAAGGAGAGAAATGCAAGTCATACCGGTGCAATCATCTATAAATGTAACAAACTATAAAGCCTCAACAAGAATAAGAACTTTAGCAAGACCTCGAACATCAGATGGATAAGAGTAAAAGGAACTCCACTTCTATGCATGCTTGTCACCTTTGTCATTCTTTTTTCCAGATGACTTGTGACTATCGAACTTGTCACCTAACTTGCCACTCTCCTTTAGCTTGTTGTCTCCCCTACCGAATTCATTGTTGCCTTTCTTTCCTTTGAACTTGTGTTCTTCTTGAACTCGACAAGAGACTCAACTACAGCAATTGCCTCTGGCAAGGTTGACATAGTCTTTCACGCTCCCCGTTTACTTTAGCCATCTCAGCTTCTCCCTGTCTCATACTTGGCATTCTTTGGATAGAAATTCAACATAATGTGCTTATTAAATTCATCCCAAGTCTCAAGTTTAAACGTACCTTGGTCGATCTTCATGGATTGATGATGCCACCACATGAGAGCATTGTTGGTGAGAAACAACGTCATTGTAGAGATTTTGGACTCGTCATCTTCCCTCATATGAAATACCTTTCGATATTCCATAGGAAAGTGTCCAACTCCTTCGCCTCCCTCTTCCCATTAAAGGATTTGGACTTGAAAGTACATAACACATTGGGTTCCTTCAGAGTCCGAGCCTTGTTTAAGACAACTTCTTGGCATAAAGCCCAATCTTCCTTCACATCTTTCACTTCATTGCCAAGTGCAATGAGTTCCGCCATGAAGTGGTCCAGTTTGGTTTGGACATCCAGCTTAATAGTGTCCATCATAGAGTTTATGGCTCCCTGAAATTGGCCTTGAAGTTCTTCAACCATGCCTTCAAAGCTTGCTTTCGTGAGGACATCCTTATCGAGTCTTTGATCGAAGTCACGAACTCCAGTCTCCATCCTTGAAAGCCATTTCTCCATTGCTGCTACTACATCTCTGGATAGATCATTCTTTGATTTTTCCCCCACACTCAACTTGTAAAGCATTAAGTAGTAATACATGCAAATATTCTCCCAAACTCTCTTGAGTGTTCTTATCGTTCTAGCTCTTATTCTTGTGCTCTTTTCTGGTTCGATCTTATTTTGCAAGAAGGAATGCTGACATAACTTGTTCGAGAGGCGATCAAGTCTAACGCCTCATAGAAGGAAGACTTCAATCAGTCATCTTGTGACAGTTGGTATTAGAGCCTTACGCTATCGAACAAGCTAAGTAAGCTTTCTTTCATGTAAAATAAGATTGAACCAAGCAAGAAGACAAGAACAAGAGCTAGAACGATAAGAAAACTCAAGAGAGTTCAGGAGAATATTTGCTTATATTGCTACTAAATGCTTTACAAATTGAGGAGTGAGGATACCAAATAAGGCACCCTCATTATATAGATATCCTAGCTCACCTACTACCCAAAATGGAGGGCTAGGATCGAAACAACCTAACAATCCGGAATCATTGCTACCAACTACAGATATACATTGAATCTAGACATGTGGACTAAGTCAAGGGATCTAGAATAATCCATTTGATGGGCAAGGCCTTAAGCTTCTCTTATTGGGCTTGACTTTCACAAATAGATCTTCTAGGTTGGTCCAATAGTTGTTGGATTGAACCTCCAACATGTGGGCCGTGACACTGGGCAAGAATGGACTCACTTATTCGGGCCAGCCCAAATGCAAGAATGACCTGGGCTACTGCATGGGGCACTGACATCTACAACTAATTTAAATACCAAGAATAAATAAATATTAAAAAAATATTTTTTTTTCTATAAATACCTAGCCATGTACTTCATTTCCCACACCAAAAATTCATACAAATTCCTCTCCTCATATCTTATATGAATAGTATTTGCCTTTACTTGCCATGACAATGAGTGAGAAAGCAAAATTAAAGAGGATAGAGCAGTCACTAATCACGTAAATAGTGTATGCCCTTACCCTTGCTATTACCATTTGCCATAGCATAATGGATGAAAGTGCTCTAATCTAATGCAACAATTCTTTATTTAATTTAACCAAGCCACATAATAAAATTACTACTTTGGTATTTCAAAACAGCCTCAAAATACAAAAACATATATATATATATATATAAAAACAAAGAAAGCCATTGCATTAATCTGTTTCTTACAAATCAAAGAATCCATGGGTGAAGCATTGGCTGGTGAGGTGCGAAGAAGAAGCTACAGTGGGTGAAGAAGAAGCTACAGTGGCTAGTCCTCATTCGATAAATATCTAACGAGGACTAGCCTCTCCGCACGCGCTTGCGAGAGGTTTTTTTTTATATATATATTTTATAATTTAAATTTATTTTAGAATTAAAAAAGATAATGGATAGTTGTATTCCATAAAAATAGGATCCATTATTTGATTTTTCTTTTAATTTTAATTTTAATTTTTTTACTATGAAAAAGTGTGAATTTACCATATTATCCTTATTTAATTAATAATTTTAATTCTTAATATTTGCATTAACCAATAATATTTTCTAATATTTTGAATGTTTTACCATTCTTTACCTTTTGATTTATATATATATATGTGAAGGGACATAACAGTGATGGAAAAACAAACGTGTTATAATATTTAGTTTTTTTAAATAAAAAAATTGGAGATAACATTGTTATTTAAAGGTTAACATGGTCAAGTTTTAGTTAATTGGTTTTAAATTATGACACACAAGATTGATCACACTTGTTACAACCTTGTATAGCAGTTCATGTGGTCATGTCATGTCATTTAACGAATATTGCCTTGTAGATTTTATTTTATTTTATTTTATTTTTTAATAATGATTAAAAACAGAAATTAAAAGTGAAATTAAAAATTAAAAAACCCTAAGCGTCCCCTGGACTCTTCATCTCCAATGCTCTCTTCTTCCTCCATCAAATCTACCCATCCTCATCCTCAATTCTTGCTGAGTTTTGAATTTTTTTCAATAAAAACGAAATAAAAAAACCCTAACGTTTGTAGCCTCACGTCATTCTCTACTCTGTCTCTCTCATGCCCTCCCTTCCTCCTCCAAATCTATCCATCCTCATCCTCCATTAGTAAAAAGCAATTTGAAGAATGGAGAGGTTTTCTTGTCAATTAATCTCCAAAAGCCTCTCACAGAGAGGTGGAAGGTTGAGGTACATATTCAATTTTTAGTGTAGTTAATTCTTTTCACAATGGAACAATAATTGAGGATGGGAATGGGTCGATTTGATGGAGGAATGAAGTGCAAGAGAAGAAATATAGAGACGCATGGTTTTTTAATTTCTTTTTTGTTGAGAAAAGTCCAAATCTCAGCAACAATGGAGGAAAGGGATGGGTAGATTTGATGGAGGAAGAAGGGAGCAGTGGAGACAATTCCAGGGACCTTTTTTTAAAATTTTTAAAATTTCACTTTTGATTTCTGTTTTTAATAATTATTAAAAAGAGGAAATAAATAAAAATAAAATCTACGTTACAATATTCATTAATTGACATTACGTGACATGACCACATTAGCCTGTCACATAAAATTCGCCAGCAAATGTAATCAATTTTATGTGTCTAAATAGCATTACTTTTAAATTATATGACACATGTCAAAAATTTAAGGAATGGACAGCGAAGAGACGGAGAAAAAAAGGAAGACGAGCTGAACTCCTCGTGTAGTTATTTGGAGTAATTGCTATCCCATAACTCAAAGGAACACAATTATCTTCTTTACTCTTATCCTTCTTTCATACTATTTTCTACATTTTCTTCCTTCAATACGATAATGAGGAAGGCGAAACAGATGTTATTAGATGATGATGCAACAATCTCATTTAAAAGTTAAAGTTGCCAAAAGTTAATGAATGCGGATTTGACATATCCGATGAAATATTTGAGTAAGAATACATTTACAGTGTGTGTGAATTAAGGAGATAAAACAACTGTTTACCTTCTTTTTTTCTTAAAGAAAATTGAAACGCTGTTGCATATAGAATGGGAATTTTCAATTAAAATATTAAATACAGCCAACTATATCACCAGATATCAGTATTTATCAGTTGTCATGTTATGTGTGCTGCAACTGAAAATTGAATGTAAGATCCTCTACTTGTGTTCTGGTGATTGTATTCTACTTGTGTTTTGGTGATTGTATCCTGCTTGCGTCCTAAATCTAAATGGCATCGTTCTTCTCGAACGGATGACCTGAAAGCATGAAAGCCACCTACCTAACCTGAGAAAAAAAAAAGGTGGCTAAGAAAAATACAAGCAGAGAAACTGACTGATCAAATCTAGAAAGGTGCCCTCTAGCTCAAATGGAGGATATAAACAAATAAATAATGAATGCATTTGGTGCGACTTCGCATCAAATTTTCTCAAGAATCAATTCCCCGCTTAAATATTTAGCATGAGTTACTTTTAAAGGGGGAATGTAAGGTTTATTCCACCAGTTACAAGAGAAGAGACCTGCAGACAGGACAGGAGACATGTCACCTTCTGAGAAGAGATGCCTTTAAATTACTCATCAATTGCTCCATCGCTAAGCAATCTCCTAGAAGTTAGAACCACCACACGTTTCTTAGAATTTATGATATCATGTCATATATTCCTCGCAGAGAACGGAACACTGCGGCGCACTCCCCTTAATTAAACAAAGCAGGGATTAATTGATGGGGAGTGAATGCAACATCAACAAACGCTGTTATGACATTAGCATGTCAAAGAGGACTAGAAAGTCATTTCATTATAGTGTCCCAGTCCCAGATGCCAATCGAACTACTTGTGAAGAAATCATCCCTGCTCTTGAGAGCTTTCTGGATGGCAATGAAGGAGATCAGAGTTCTCCCTCAAAGTCGAGAGTTGAAGATGGTGATCAAGACAATGATAATCGTAAAAGCTTTAAGCAGCTGATCGATGGGGATGAAAAAACAACGCTGATCATCAAGTCAGGTGACCAAGGGAGCAAAGCTAGAAGTTCACTAGGCCAACACTTCACTGACGAAGAGAAGCACCTTCAACTGGTCAAGAAGCAGCAAAAAGCAGTGGGTTTGCAGGGAGTGAAGCTGAAAAAATTGGTGAGTCGATGCGCCAAAGTTTTTAGACATTTGGTCAAAGCCGAGAGCGATCCAACCTTAAGAGAACCCAGGCAGCCTGTTCTTCGCTTAACTATGTAAAGCAATAATCTTTAGTTGCTGTCAGCTGAAGTATTTTCCGGAGGCTGGTCATCTTCTGATTACAAATGCAACATTAGTTTTGACCGTGGTCAAGACCTACATATTTGAGTCCTCTTTCAAATCTTTACTGAAACGCTTTGTCTTCTCCTCTACATGTGTTCTATATATGCATACTGTGAAGATATGTTGAGCAATTAAGAGGTTATTCTTTTCAGTTTTGTGTAGTCAGAAGTACTTGGTATTAATCGATTCACATGCCTAAATAATCGGCAAAACCGTAGGCTGTAGGTGATATAAGGCCATCTCTGAACGTTCCTTGGAATTATAGAACTCAATAACACAAACAAATGAATGTTCAGTGAAATAATTATATAAAGAACTTCCTGCAGTCATGCCAGCAATGTATTCAATAAAAGAATACAACCAAGTGAAGAATTGCACGGCTTTGTGCACATGATCAATTGCTGAAAAATTCAGCTTCTCCTAAAGCACTGCAAAGCTAATTTCGGTCAAGCATCTTTTTGAACACATCATAGAACTTCGTGTCAAATTTGCTTTCTCGTAGACGCTATACCAATAGAGGCTCCATTAAAGGTTTAAAGCGGGCAGGTTGGAGTTCCATGGTGTAAGTAACTATCAGAGAGATGAGTGAACAAAATGCCGGAACAAAACCCAAACCGAATCTTGTGACTGAGAAGTAGACATCATTTGAATGGTTTTCCTGTATGACTCTTGTAGCTGCATGTGAAAAAATTAAACCATTGGCATACTAGAACTCATCACTCTTCATTCCTGAGTTTTGGTAACCATGTTTTAAGAAGTACATAAAACAACTCTATAACGTCTAACTTAATTGGGCCTAAAGACCCTGCATATGTGCGCCTCAATGCTATTCAGACTAGTAATGAAATCACTCATTATATATGTTATATTTAATTTTGTCAAGTTTCGATATGGGACTTCACGTTCTACAACAATGTGCACCCCATTAAGTAATGATTGGACCTCTACGTTGATTTAAAGCTTGACCATCCAAAACATAGACATAACAATTTTATAGATCCAGTTCAACAAAAGTAAGAAAAAATGCAAATAACCAATCATGTATCTTCCTAAATGCACACATATATTATTCAATAGAAACAGATGAGCATAAATATATATTTAATATAGCAAATGATCCACAAAACTGTAACTTACTTTGATATGACTGAAGCACAAATAAGGCAAGCCCACACGAGATTTTGTCCATGAAGCTTAATGATCCACATACAAATGCGCAGCCATTGAGATCTCTGTCGATTAGAACACTTTGCATACTTACTCCAGTCACCTGTTACATCAAAATATGATTAAATCTGAATTTATAAGCAACTACTACGTTAATGGATTAAAAGTGGCAGTATGTTTTCAAACCATTAGGATTTCCATCAATAAAAGCTCTAGTTTTCTCTAATCTCAAGCGTCAGACTCGGAAATAGCTAAACGTAGAGTGAGAAATTTCAATCCCTAAAGGTCATTTCAAAGCAATCTACAGTGTTCTTACAGAGTTCTGAGCTGTCTCATGTTTTCAAATCCGTAGTACCACTTAAATCAACAGAGTAAACATCTATCATCTTTTACGTTGTTGACAAAATATCAGCTGGCAGGCATATGATATGGTCCAGCTTTCTAAGGGCAGTGAGCTCCTCTCCTTTAATATTTGTTTCAAGTATTAATGTTAACATACTTCATATTTCTTGTCTTGAACCAATTGAAACCCTAATCCCAAAGAACCAAACGACCGAAATTTAATTGAGTTCAAAATCATGACAATGCTTCATCATCTTCCTTCCAAAATGCAACCAATACGAAATGCACTTCAAAATTTCATGAAGCAAAGATGAAAGCACCAAATTTGACATCATACCATCATTAGCGCGTTTGCTATGCCAATAGATACGGATATAATGTACATGAAAGCACTCATGCTTCCAGGTAAAAACAGGATCCCTGCCCCACAAAATATCCAAACAATGGCTCCAGCAGAATAGCAGGCCTTCAAGCATTGGCCAGTCCACGAGATCTCCTATAACATCAATACTAAATGGTTAGATATCAACACAACAAAGTACATATGAATAAGAATTTCAACAAACAAACTGAGTTTCATGGTTACCTGTAGTATTATAGATACGAGGAAGCTGCTAATGTAGATAATTGCAGGAACCTATTCCCATCAATTACAAAAGATAAGTCAGTCTTGCATTCTTCAAAAATTAAATAATCTCTAACATCAGAAGAAATATAATGACAATAGTTTTGTGATAGTACCAGAGCTTTAGCTGATTGTGCCATCTGCAGATCATCTATAACATAGAATGCAAGATATGCCTGAACAAAAGAAAGCCATCTAGATATAAGAACTGCAAAGGTTGAGACCAAGACCTGGCAATAACTTCTATTATGCGGGGATAATATTGCAAAAGTGGTTTCCTAGGGAAGCCACTATCAAAAGGGAGTACTCAACTTGGATGCTCAGTAGGGACTATCAGCTGTCCCTTTCTTATTAGATACAGTAAAAATTGAGTTATTTCTTTTCATGAAGAAAAACAAGCATCACAAAGAGGGAGAAAAAAAAAAGTCCTGACCTGTGAAACATTGACCACTAGTCTGGTAAGCACATAAACAAGAGCAACCTGATAATACAGAACTCTCTTGAACCAGTATGTCCATGAAATCCTTAAATGATTATTTCCTTGTAAGCTTACTTTTAATCTGCACGTGTAATAAACTTGATTAGTACAATCAACTATCAGCAGTTGGATAGTTACAACTTACAAGATTTTAAGGATTATTACAGAAAAAATACGCTTCACTTTTTAGAAACAGACACAGTAACATTTGAAATCTGAGAACAAACCACTCATGTGGATGCATGCCTAAAGGCTAACAACATAAAGAATACTAATGACGGACTTTCTGATAAAGATAGGGAAAGAACAGAGGAGAAAATTGAGTAAATAGAGAGCAAAACAGTTGATGAATCAGCAACAGCCAACGGTTAAACCAAGAATAGGAAGAAAGTCTTGCTGCTTCTGGACCTGTGACCTGTAAGACGCTAGAAGGTTTTTTGAGAACTCAGTGAGAGTGAAAATCAGGGAGCAATCTAGTGCTATTTTGTTGGGTCTCAACAACAGGGGGCCTGGGAATCAGAAACAGGTAAGCCGATAATGATCGAATCAGGAAGAAATAGGTGTTGACAGAAGAGCATTTGCTCAAATCCCCACACGGGTGTGGGGGAAGGGGGGCTGATAGAAATGTGCTTTTTGTAAAATAAATACAAATATTCTTCTTGCAGCCCGCATGAAAAATGCTTCTTAAAACATGATAATGATAAATGAAAATCAGTATTTGGTGAACATTATGAATCAAAAGTGAAAAAGAAAAATCAGCAAACCTTGGCTCTTTGGTTCCAAGATGAAATATACCCACAAAGCAGCATCCTATGAAGATTGAAAAATATGCAATCCACCGGTACTGCTCATTTGTGATAGTGATGTGATGGACATGCTTGAAGAGAAGCCCTTAATAGGTAGATCACAAATGCTTAGAAAATGATAATACCTGATTTTCAATGTCCGCATGTGTGCTTGCTATAGTGACACCAAATACTATAAAAGCAACTGCATACAGGCTGAGGTTGGCAACCTTTAAAAGATTTTAAAATTTTCAATAAACACAAACACAAAAAAAAAACATGGAGCTGATTAACCAATTCAAAAATTCAAAGGGAAACTAACCATAGTAAAAGCATTTCTACAGCTAGCTAAGATCACTCTGCTTGTTGAATACAATGCAATTCAACATAGACCTGCAATAGAACAGTTATTTTTCATAAGTGTTTAGATATTCCAAAGCCCAAAAGAACATGCCTTTTCTCTTTTCTTTTTTCCTTAAAATGAGGGGGTGGGGGGAGCAGGCTCACTAATGCTCCAAGCTTATTGCATTTCACAAAATAGCTCTGTTCACTCAATGCAATAATCAGTCTTAAAACGAATGAACGACAAACATGAATCGAGATAAAAAATACAGAACTACATAGCAAACTGAAAATGGCAACGCCGCCATTTCAAGTTCCAATTTGTTAGAAAAACAAAAACAGGTTCTGTGTAGGTCATTTCAATTATAACAGAGGATGAAGATGTTTTGTTCTTCAACAACACTAGGTTCACCATCTTATCAAATGGTGGTACACTTATAAACTTTTACTGTAAACTTTGAGGAAGTACTTACATGTGTGAAACCTGAGTAGCTGCCCAACCCACATTAAATATAGCTGCAAACATACTGTAACCAACAGTTCGCAATGTTGATGAAGAGGTACCAAAAATTTTACAAGGCATGCAACCACCAAAAACGGAAGAAAAAGAAATAGCAACCAAAACAGAGCCTGCACCATGCCACAATTTGAAATGTCCAAACCTGTCTATCTATCAAGTTAAAAATAGAAACAGAATATTATTGCCGAGAAAAAGAGGTGGTTGCAATTGCCAAAACTGAAAAGGAAATGAGCAAAATTCACAATAATTAATTGGTATGTTTTTTTTTCTTCTGGTCTGGTATGATTTCAATAATTTGGGAAATAGAATAGGTGGATCGGATCACAAAGGCCTTGTCATTCTACTCTTGCATCTGCAGCAAGAACAGAGATCAATGAAGTCTTTACTAGATTCTGAACAAATTTCCCGGTCTTCTCATGTGGTTATATAACACTGTCCAAAATCATCTTGATTCAATAGTCTCTATATCTCCCCCAATAAAAAAGGACGTGATCCTTGAACATATAATAACCATATCTAATACCCCCAGCTTGTCCAGAAATACATATGGACTCGAACAACAAATAAAAAAGCTGCTCGATGCTATAATTTCCTATTCCATTATCATGATAGAAGCAAAAGCAAAAAATTTAGGCCATGTAAAATGACTGGCCAAGAAAAAATCCATGTGAAGTGCAGCCAAAAATTATAGAAGAGTAGAAGTTAAATGCGCATAGACCAATGGGGTGTTAGTTGGACTAGTTGAGGCCTTTGGTGTGCTCCCAAGTAGTCCTAGGTTCAAGCTCCCATGGTACTTGTGTGTGTGTGCATGAGTTTCCCACTTGTGGGCCAGATAAGAAATATCAGTTTGTAGTACGCTGCACAATAACTCATCATGCATGTAGGATATAATTTATAATCAAGATACCAGTTCGCCAGCAAATATGGTTGCAAATCCATCAGCTATTTGACCAGAAAGCATAACCGTAGCAGCATCCCTAGATAGAAATTAGAAAAATATATAACATTTATACAATAGAAACAGAAAATGCAAGTTAAAGAAACAGATCTGTAGAGCTCGATGATACAAAATGCTGAAACTATAAGATGATAATACAATAATGTTGAGAATAGCAAATCCCACAACGGGAGTTCTAAGCCTTGCATCACAGTCCCATTTGTCAATTGGTTTTTGGTTTGGATGCTCTAACTATAACACGTGCTTCATGTCACCCTATATAATTGATCCATGTGCTTAGTTATTTTCAGCCACACGTGAGCGGGCATGTTGAGAATATAAAGTCCTGTGTTGGGGAATTTTAAGTCTTGCATCCAAATTTAGATGGTCTTTGTATGATAATGAGATAGTGTTCCTAGAAAAAGTTAGCCTAAATCATCCTGACAAGCTTATCTGTATTCTCTCCTATCTGACAATTGTAGACAAACCCTCAACAGGGGCTAATCACCTTCATTTCTGCGACCTGATTATATATATAGTTTTTTATATATACAAATCTAGTCCAACTTTTCCTTCCACGGAAATCAACATTTTGTGTACAGTGAATAAAATTTTCTTCGTACTCTGCATTAAAATGGGCTAGTTGTAGCATAATGTGTTTCTAGTACTTGAAAGCTTCACTGACATCCAAGCTCATTCACCATAATCTGTCTGGATGTATGTATTATAACGTAAGCAAGAGTGCACATGTCAATGTGTGTGCACAAACACATACATACAGACTAAGTGATATCACCGATGTACCTTGGGGACAGTCCAATATCTGTCAGAAACAATAAGAGATATGTAAACCAACAGGAAGCAGTAATGTCATTGAGCATATGCCCCACGCCATAATAAGTGACAGTACATCTTCCAAGAGGCTTGGTGAATGAATCATCATCTTCAGTGGAATCAGCCATAAGGGCAGTTTCAAACTAAAGGAAACCTGCAAAGCATGTTTTATTAAGCTTCTGATAAAAAAACTCTAGTTAGAATTGCAAACCTACATTATATTGAAATTTTGCAATGTCATCTTTTTATCAAGGTTAAGTAAACCATACTGTAACTAGCTTTCTTTAATTGTTCACTTCTCGGCAAAATATGGTTTTAAAAATTTCTCAACAAATTCATTGAATTGGTCCTTGTTTTACCAGCAGAAGAAATTAAAATTTTGGTAAATTGATCTGATATATTTCCCCATTGGCCTCGAAAGAAAAAGAGAGATAGAAGGAACTCTAGGTGCTGCATAAAAAAGCAGAGAAATAGAAGGAACTCTGAGGAACAAATAACAGGAAGATAAATAAACACGACATTGAACAATAAAAACAAAGGTCAAATCAATATATCAAGATTTCACGAGCAGAGCATGTAGTTAAGAATTTTTAGTAAAAGAATTTCAAAACTAAAGAAGAAAATTATGTTACTAAGCCAACAATTGAAAAACTAATGAACCAGAAGCTTCATCATCTTATGAATTAATAGGCTCTATAAAAGGTAAAGTAAAAGTGTTGGATCAGAAAAGAAAAAGTGGAGCAGATACTAAAGACAGAGCAAGCAAGCAAAAGAAGAAGAAACAAGAAATTGCAATTGCAATTGGATATGCAGAAAGAAAAACACGCAAGTAGAAAACCGACGACAAATGCTGCTGGCACGGAAAACCAAAGCTTAAAATATCAGAAAGATACTTGTAATAAATAGAAGTGAACGAAGGATACCTATCAAGTGTGGTTATTGACTCGGGTGGTTACTGCTCAGGAACAGGAAAGAGCAGAGGAGACCCGCCAAAAAGAGAAAAAGAAAAAAAGTAACCGATCAAAACATATTGCAAAAGGCAATCCCCGCTGAGTCTTTGTAGATATCTCCGGACAAATTTATAGTCTTCTTGTGTTATCTTTGTAGACAGAATAAGGTTCTCTATTTTGGTCTTTTTTTCTTTTCTTAACGAAGCTCTCTCTCTTCGTCATTGTGTTCAGACTGCCGATATTAAGCCCATAACTGATCTCGGAAATTTAAAGCGCTAGAATTGAAAAGTTTTAAAAGACAATATTGTCCCCTCTGACAAATGCCTATAAACAAAAGGGTTGGACTTATTGAAGCGAGCACAAGATAAGAAAAATGGAAAAAAAATAAAGTGGATGCGTTGAGTGCCTCACATCGTATATGCCTAATCTACGGACGAAAGGGTCCCACTTTGTTCATCAAGTTTCAACCATTTAAGAGTTCCCATCCCAACAACTAGTCGTTCTTCCTTCCCGTAAAAGTTTGAAGGACAGAGGGTATTGCAACTGCTCGGCATCACCGTCAAATAAAGATAGTCATGGTCCAACCATGACCGGTGGGTTTGTTTTTTTCTTTATATTATTATTTTTCTTCTTACTAAATTATAAAATGCTTTCAAATTAGGGATTGGCTGAAGCGCAACAAGACTACCCAACTAAAACCTACGCTACATAAGTCATCAGACAGTAAATACCTAATGGAAATAGGAGGGGCGCAACCAAGTGTCACATATCACAAATTTTAATCGAAGTGTTACAAGGCTCTAAACCTCCAACGAAAGATATTAAGAGATTATTGAAAAGCTTATAGATTTATTTGACACCTCTACTGTTAATCCATGACATGACGTGATTATAGAAAGGAGAAATTATAAAATGGTATGGTATCACTATGTTAACGGGTGATATTTCCATTTAGAATTTACCATGTGTATTTTTTAAAAGAAAATTTACACTTTTTTTTCAGCTAGACATTGGGTTCCAATTTTACCCTTCATAAAAATTAAAAGAAAAAAAACTGTGTCATAGCCTCCCACCTCTGTCCAGTTTCAGCCCCTCAGCCGCGTCACACCTCCCACCTCCGTCCAGTTCAGGTCCCCCTCTGCAGCACCCTCCCTCCCTGTTTGTATTCCTTTCCCCAATCCTTCAATCTCCTCATCTAGGTTGCCTTCATCTCCCTCAAAAACTCCAGATCCAAGTTCTCTTTATCCAACTTTACCCTCAATCCTGCATGGCCTTGACAAGAGATGATCCAATAAACGCCAACTATTAAATAAAGTGATTCAGAGAGAGAGAGAGAGAGGAAAAGAAGGGGAGGGGGTGGGGCAGCAGGGGGGTATGGGACTGCAGCCTTTGGCTGTAGTCGTCTTCTTTCTTTTTTTGTTTTAATTTTATTCTAAAGGGTAAAATTGAAACCTAATGTCTAGCTGGAAAATAATTTAATTAGTGGAGGGTTAAAAAGACACATGTTAATATATGAGTGGAAATATCACACACGCGAACGTGGTAACACCGTACCATTCTATAATCTCTTTATAGAAAGACCACAAATTAAAGAAAAGTAATCAAATAAATCATTAAAAATGATAGATTTATTTGCATAGTGAGGAGGGGTTGTCGAACAGGAAAGAAAGAGATTAAATAAACAAGTGATCACTGCTAAGACACTACTAGTATGTGGTGGCGTATTTAAATGGATGGCATCTATGCAAATACGAGATACTAGGTTTATAACAAAATAAATTTGTTGCGGTTTTATGTTCATACCCATTTCAGCTGAAAATTCTTATGTGCGGAGGGGTTGTTGGGGGTAGGGGTGGGGTTAGGCCTAGGCAACCGAACCCACCCATGTCATTGGCTGGAAATCACCCATTGGATCAAGCTCTTCTGTTCGTCTTTTTCGAACATTGGCGGTTCCATTGATTGGTCGGTTTGTCGAGAAATCAACTCGAATTCTCGGTGAGATCTAAACAATGATGGTGAGAAACATAGAGAGAAGAAGGGTGGCAAGGTGGTGCAACGGCGAGGCAGAGTTGACCATGCATTGGCGGAAGAGAGAGGAAGGGAAAAGTTGGAGAGAGAGAGAGATATAGAGATAGATAACGGCTAGCGGAGGCGATTGAGGAAGAGTTAGAGCGATACGCGCGTAGGGCAAATCGAGCAAACTGGAGGTTTGGGTGCCAAGCTTTGATTTAGGCCTATGACTCGTTGGTTCGAAGAAAACGGAGTCACAAGTCAAACTCACTGTTTTGCTATGAAATACAGACTATTTTGGACATTTAACGAAGTTTACTTGTCGAAAACAAAATACGCCGTTTTTGAGGTTGTATTTGGATTTTTTGTTATTTTTTGTTTTTCATTCCTAATTTGGATTCCTAGAGTTTCTAGGGTTTGAGGCAGTATTTATTTCAACTTTAGCTAAGGCTTTAGAGTTGTTATCAATATTTTTAAAATTAATAACTTTGATGTTTTCTCATATTTCATGTTGGATTCCAATGTTCTTACTTTGACGCTTACATTTATTAGACTTTTATTATCATGTTGCGTCAGAGACATAGTCGAGAGAGATAGACATACAAAGTCAAGAGTAAGAAGGACTCTAGAGAGCTAGAAAAAAGAAGAAGGACGTGGGGACATGGAGAGAAAAGGGGTAGGTTCGGTTAAACAATCGAATTGAGAGGCAAAAACTGGCAATTGAACCAACGGCGGCTTAGGGGCTATAATAGTGTTAGGGTGATATTAGGGTTTTCCAATAAATATTTTTATTTTTTTTATTTTATCCAAATGATACCATTAAATATGTTAGGAATACTTAATTTGAACAAAGAAGCATTGTGGTGCAGTGGTAAACGGTTATGTGAGTTGGAGGTTAGGGGTTTGAAACCTTCTTACTCCAACTTTAACATATTTAACGTTTTTAGCCACTGCCAGTTTATCAGTCAGACCGGTAGCTTGTAAAAAGCAAATCAAGTGCCGAATCAGTTAAGGGGCAGTTCGGTCCAGTTTATGTGTCGACGTCGAACCCTAAACCCTAATTGTACGATTCAATTTGGTTAAATTGGAGAAAATGAAAGTTCAAACCGCGGGGCCTGATTTGATTTTAAACCGTTTTTCAAAACAAAAAACCTAAAGGCCCGTTTGATAACCATTTCATTTTTCATTTTTTGTGCTAGAGTATGGAGGAAAATGAGAGTGAGAATGTGAGTGAGGTTGAGATTGAGAGAGAGGATGACAGAGATGAGTAACAAAAGGGAAACCACAATCTTGAAATTGAAAACAATTTGAAATATATTTTAGTTTTTAGTTTTGTTTTCACTTTTGTTATTTATCCTTCCCATTCTCTCCTCTCATCTTCCATCTCAATCTCATCTCCACTCTCATTCTCATTTACATTCTCCCTCTTTTTCCTCTATACTCTAACACACAAAATGAAAACTAAAAACTAAAATTGAAATGGTTATCAAATAGCCCTAAGCAAGGAGTGCCGAACACACTTGCCGATTGTGGACCAGTCAATTAGCAATCGGTAGTTGGTGTTGGGGACACCTGCCAATTGCAGGACTAGACCTGCCAGCATTGGCTACAAGGTCATGCTGGGCATAGAATCTGTTTTGGGTGCTGAGGGCACTTACCAATTAATAAGGCTGGGCTTGCCAGCATGAGCTCTGGCCCTGCTTGGTGTCAAACCCTTTCAACATGTCATGGCATGAGAGGCCGATTAGGTATGATACAAACAACTCTCACTCTCACTTCCATTCTCCCTATTTTTCCTCTATACTCTATCATAAAAAATGAAAACTAAAAACTAAAATTGAAATGGTTATCAAACGGTCCTAAACAAATCAGCTTGACTAATTCGGTTCAGCAGGTTTGACCAGTTTCTCGGTGGAAATGCCCAACCATAGGTCGGATTGTGGTTGTTTGCCTTTGAAAAGTTGCCCCGTTCTCAATTCTCTCTTCACATGAGTGCTCCCTACTTGGTTCTTATATGGACGTAAATTTAAGTTTTGAATCCATATAGCCAGCACAGTCGGAGAGGACCTATAGTGGGGCAAGGGTGGACCCCCGCAAGCCGGAAACCATTTCCTGGGGAAAAATATTTAACCCCTGCTAGTCGCTAGTCCAGGAGCCCACCACCTGTTCGATGGTTTGTCCCAAAGAGGTGCTACTGCCTTCTGGCCTTTCAATTTAATTGATTTTTTATTTTAAAATATTGTTTGAAAGATAATCTAAAAGGTAACGATTACAATTGTTGGACAGAAAGTCGGAGGGAGAGCTTGTGTATTCTTTATTTTTGGAACGAAAATCATAAGTCATACAATGAAGGCAAGGCAGCTGCTATGTCAACCTGTCTCAAAATCTGAGGTTCTGATAAAAAAGTTTAATCCGACTACAAGTATCTAGATGAACAAGTAGAAAACCATGAAGGCGAAACACCAGGACGAGTCTCTTTCTTTCCACTGCAACACACCGACTGTGTTTCGGCTGCTAGAACTTGACCCCACACTTTTGGCACTGGCGGGAGCCTCAACTGCTACGTAGGAAAAGAACCCAAAATTGTCATAATTAGTTCATTATTTAAGAAGAAAACAGAAGTCTAATAATTCTTCAACATCACGGTTCACGATTGTGAAATCTGAATATGAAAATATGAAGTGAATGATTATATGTAGTACCGCTAGGACTTGGAGCAACGCTAGTGTTGGCAGTTTGAGTTGAGTTCCTTTCCAATTGATAGAAAACTTGAGCTTCTGGTGATTTAGGATCCAAATGCAGAAGTTCTGTATGCATACATATATATGTCAATATCATCAACCAAAAGAAAAGTGTCAAAATTACTAGTAAAAACTGGTTCATTCCATCCCATAGCAACATAGGCAACTAGAAATCATGGACTATATTTTAATAGTGTAGCGTGTAGAACATATATACCGGGACACTTGGAGATATTAGCAGGGACCTGGCAAATTGAAGGCAGGCCCAAAGCAAGGGTGACATTGATTTGCAGACCCAGTTCTGGATCATTGCGATCTTTAATGATAACGCAAAGGCACTTCTTATTGCTGTTGAGGACTTCCTTGAGGCCACTGCAACAGTCTGGTGTTGGGGTCTTAGCTTGGCCTTCAACGTAAGGCAGACATGTGGCCATCCCTGCTAACTGCTGCGTACATTCGTCTCTATCTTTTGCTGAATCTGCTGCTGCCATTCCCAAGCTTATTGATATAATTAGCAGCAGGACCAGGACGACTGGTAGTCTCACCAATGCCATTTTGTGCAGCAAATCAATGCAAACCCAAGATGTTAGATCACAAGAATGGAGGAGTTCCAAATCCACTAGATGCTTCGGCTATTTATATGTAAGAGAAATTGAGGTGGTAGACTGGTGGTGGTGTGGTGGCCTTTGGGTGCATCCATACATATCTATATATATAGATATATGTCTTTGTAAATTGTTAATAGTCACTTCCTTTATGATTAATTGGCGATTAGAGTCGCCATTGATTACATTACACCTCATGCTACTTTTGAAAGGTCTTTTCTTCTATTAATTATTACATGGTCTATAGAGTAGGGTTTGCAGTGAAGCGCAGTTGATGATGAGGGGAGTAGCTTCTTCGACAACAATAGACTGAATGGACAAAATCATGCGGGCCAAAGTTCAAGGGATGGTGATGATGTGTACAGAAACAACAGGTTCCGAGTGTTGTGAGTCTGAACTTAGAAATCATAAATCAAATGAAAGTGGGCGATGAGAAATTAAGTGCGTCACTTCACCAACACCAACCCACTAAGGCAGAGAAGGATAACGTTGATGTTGGATGAGACTTTTATTTTTCTTTTCAGATTACTTTCAGCACTGAACTGATGCCATCATGACATGGTTCCACCATTTTCCTGAAATCACCCCACAACACATTTCATTCATAATATAAAAAAGAGCGAGAAAATAGAATTATGGATAGAAAGGGAAAATTTTAGCAATATCTCATGAGTTATAGGCCGTGCTCCATTTTTTCCTATGAATTTTCAATTTGCTTTTGAACGCCACTAATTCATTCTATCTAGGCTTGATTTTCAGATGGAACGAATCAGAATCAAGGGATTCAAACTCTAATCTAAATAGGTTCGGAATGAAAGTTCTCTTCCAATTTCGTTCCAAAAAAATTTAGAATTTGAACATTTATTCCAATTTGGAAAACTCTGAATATTTGGAATATTTTCGAATTGGATAATAATTCAAAATTTTATACATGCGATATTCTATTTTAAACTAATCTAAACTACGCATGGGTGTTTCGAAAATAGGTGCAGAGTGGGGGACCATATTCGCTCTAACCAACTCGGCTAATATCATGTCTGCTTAAACATGTCCATTTGCAAGGTTAAAATTTGCTCAAAATTAAAAACTCATACCGAAAAATCTTGAAAAATTGTTATAATTTCCGGCATATTGGAAATTCTGATTCCAACTTATTCCAATCCGAACATTTCTAATTTTAGCAAGTTCAAATCAATTACAAAGCTAATTTTCCTAAATGGAGTTTGGACTTTCTTTGGCACACCTTAATCCTATCCCTTACTCTAATTTCCCTACCCTTGTGTTTAACAAGATGCCCAAAGTCCAAAATTGGGGTTGAAGGGCATTGCTAAATTTTTCCCCTGACATAATGGCGCATAGTTTGGCATGTCATCTTATAATCGAAATCACCTATTTTTAAAGGAAGAAGAATATATAAACTAAACTCTAGCTCCTCTATACCATTTCTCTCCGTCAGAAAAAGTAAAAACAAAATGTCATTCATGGCAGATCTTCTTTCTCTTGAGTTACCCTCATCGGAGCCACTTTGGTTGCTACAAAACCGATTTGGCTATTTGATTTGTATAAGATTGATGAGATATCACCTTTGGTAAAATCCCTTTGCGCGGACCCCATCAACATAATGTCGTGTCCTCCATGAACACTTAAAGCCTCGGCCAAATGTCTTTTGAAGAATACACACAATCCCACATCGAAACTTAACAAAATAGAAAGTCTCATATAATGAATGGCTCCAGTCCTAATAACATCGATGTGTTTTGTATAAAACCCCACACCTACTAAACAGATGGTTAAGTTGGAGACAATATTGATGTGGCTAGTGGTGTCTAAGGCTAAAGGATCCGTCCCTCTGAAATCTTAATAATGTTAAGTTTCTCGCAACTTATTTTAGAGTTTACCAAGTTTCTTGTTTTGAACGTCCTAGATTTCTTTTATAGGTCCTTCCCTAGAAGCATTGCTGTTCGGATATGTTCTAGGTAATTTTGATTCTAGATTTCTATAAGGCTGTGCATCCATGTACTTTTACTTCCGCAAGGTTCTCAACCGTTCACCATAGAGTGTCCATTAATTTGCCATTATAAATGGTGTAATTGTAGTTCAAACTCCACATACTTGTTTCTTTATAAAATATTTTTTGGGGGTTAATAATAGCTTAATTAATATGTTTTAAGAATGTGTTCATTTGGGATTTAGAGTAGTTATTAGGGATATATTTTGGTACAATAATGCAAACATAATGTGTTGTAGTTGCACTATGGTGATATTGGCCAAGGACATGCTTCAAAGGTTGGTTTGACTCGGTTATGCTAACTAATTTGAGGCCTAAACTACACTGTAATGTTATATTGGGTAAGACTCTTGGGTTTGTCCACCATTTGGGTAACTTTGGAGTTTGGTTGGGTTTGCTCCCCAGTTCAAGTCTCGGCAATTGCAACACCTAGTGGTCAACGGCATATTCAATTTCGCGAGTGGGGATTAGTTGAGGTGCGCGCAAGTTGGCCTGGACACCTCATGGTATTTACCAAAAAAAACTAAACTGTAATGTTAGGGTTAATTTTTTTATTAGTCCCTGAATTTAAACTCCATTTGCATTTAAATACCTCAATTTCCAAAATGGTTCCTATGGTTCTTTAGCTTCAGTTTTGTTAGGACAAATGGTCCTACCGTCAATTTTGTTAATTTTTATGTTAAATGTAGAGACAAAATGATATTTTTGTATCAAAATTGATTAAAATACGAATAAAAAATTTAAAAAATTTAAAAATTAAAGTTAAACTCTCTCCCTCCCCCTCTATCCGAATTTCTACTCCCCTCAAACTTGATTTTTCTTTTTTCTTTTCTTTTTTTGGTTTTTTATTTGATTTTCTTTTATTGTTATTTTAAAGATATGATTTTCTATTCATTTTTTTTGTTTTAATATAAAAATACTATTTTACCCCTGCATTTAACAGAAAAAGTTAATAAAATTGACGGCGGGACCATTTGTCCTAAGAAAGTGAAATTAAAAGGACCGGGGAACCATTTTGGAAATTAAGGGACTCAAATGCAAATTGGATCTAAATTCATGGACTAATAAAACAATTAACCATGTAGTGTTATATTGGTCTGGTATGCGATTTAAAGCCTAAATCCAACTTTGATTTTCTTGCGGCCAACCAATTATTTAGTTATGAAGAGTTGCCATCAGGGTCTCTCCTATTATTACTTGTGTATGTAGTTACGTGTTGCAACCTTTAATTTGAATATTTTTACATATAATATTGCACAATATAAGATAGCAAATTAATAAAACTATAACAACTCCGTTTGCATATAATTCAACTTCACTACAATATGGGAAAAGAAAGATGCCATTTTAGAAGTTCCAGAACTCTCCTGCTGCTGCAGAAACCTGGTTTACACATATAATAACACAGAAAAGTAGATTACGTAACACTGGTGCTATCTGCTTAGAAGAGGAAACCAACTTTCTTGAAAGTAAGACTGGTAAGAAATCATAAAAAACAGGAAAACAAGCAGAAATCCAACTCCCCATGGAGTTCCTCCAGCCCTATGAAGGGAGTCTTTTTCAGGTAAGGGTATGAGAGAGGGCACCCACCTCCGGTCATCGTTGGAAAGCCAGTGCACCACTAGTAACAACAGCAAGGGAGACACCATGAGCACCAGTTTCACCTGATCAAACATGCTCTCCAGCACAGACTCGTAGTTAATGTACCATGAAAACCCAACAAACGTGAGCAATACACCAAGGAAGAAACATAAGTGCAGAGGGAAAGTAGGGTGATGATGGTCATGCTGGGAATTAGAAGAAGAATAGTAACCTCCACTCATGTTTAATTTGTAGCTAGCTATCTGCACTGCAGTCTGCAGACACGCTTGGATGAAAATTTTGAACTTAATTTCAAAAGGTTTTTCTAATTATGGAGCTTTGCTATGGGAGCTAGCTAGTTCGTTTTGGGGGGGAAGGTTTGTGGTGATCGAAGTCGATTTATATAGAGATAGTGTTTAGTATATTTAAATTGTAATATCAACGTCGTTGTCCATTTTGACACAGAGATGCTTAGAGGGGCTAGATTTACATAAAGATTTTCCTTTTGGTAATCCAGGTCTAGCAGGAGGATACTTCCAATCTAAAGGACGGTGAGAATATTATATAAATATGAAGCAGGTTTAAGTTCTTGAAAGCTGACTAAAGAAGCAGCTGCCACGTACCACCGACCATGGACCACATATTGAGGTCATGATCCATGATACAAATTATAAAGTAAAGTACAGCTTTCAGCTAGAATGTTTTTTTTTTTTTCTTTCTAAATTTGATTGTTTGGTTCTAATTATAAAAATATTGGTAATTGAAAGTTCAAATAACTATGGATTAGATCAAGATCAGGTTATCATGTTTCATAAAAATAAAACAGAATGGACTAGAAGAGTCTCGTAAGTTCATAATTATCAACAAATGCGCAAAATAGTACTTCGAAACTAGAGGTTAAGTTACAATACTTCCCTCCTTTCAACTCCAGATTTGGCGAGTATCTTTTCCCTACTAATGTTCGTCGACAGAAAGTGGGTTCCCACCGACTACTTTTCTTTGCCTGCTGGAAGAATACTCGCTTTCTAGTTGCTATGTCTTTCTTTTACTCTTTAGAGCTGCATCCCACTAATTACTATTATTTAGTGGCCAGGTCTATTTGTCTATTTTCCCTCTCACACACGTATGCATAACCCACAAATGTCTGGGTGCTTTCCACTGTTTACCTGCACGACTTTATTGGTGGCAACATGCATAGGCTTCCTTGTTCGAATCAACATCTGTTTAGATCCAAAGAGAGACGACTCAGTCATAAAGAACAATATTAGGTAAATGATTGAAAATCTTAACGTTTAAGTATCATGCATCCTTTGAGGATGACAAAGCCTGTTTCCATCATTACATCAAGAAACCCCACAAAAAAAAAAAGGAAAAAAGATTATTAATACATCCAGAAACAAGGAATAAGAGGTCCCACAAATCACTAAGACTTTGATTTCTACAGCAAAAAATACACGTTCAACGCCATAGGTATAATGCTCTTTTGACAATTTAATGAGTACAATATACATGTGTGGAATTGTAAATTTGTGAAATTTGAATTGTTATTCTTCTCCCTCCAAGTAAATATATAGTCAAGCTAACGTTACAAAATTCATAGAAAATATATAAAGGAACTCCTAGTCTATAGGGATTGACAATTAATATAGTTGACTTGAAAGACTATACACGTTATATACATCAATTAATTATAAGCCAACTATAAATCAGAAATGTTATCTAACACTCCCCCACAAATCCGATGATGTGGAAGAGACGAGATTTGAATGAAGGAAGATGGAAATACTACGTAGAAAGGCCCTTGGTGAGGATGTAGCTAATCGGAAGAGGAAATAAATTGAACTTGGTGAGAGTCAGAAATTCTACAATCCAGAATGAAGTGGTAATCGAGTTTAATATGCATGAAACACCAAATTGGAAGCCACGTAGGTAGTGCTGAGATTATCACACACCAATATGGTAGGTCAAGAAGGAGGAAGCTCCAACTCATGAAGGAGATGATAGATCCATGTAGTGCTTGCACAAAAATGAGCTAGATAACTATATTCAGCCTCAGTAGAGAAGCGCGAAATTGTCGATTGTTTCTTAGCACCTCAAGAAATAAGGTTGGAACCAAGAAACACACAAAAACCAGTGGTCAAATGACGACCAACCCAATCAGAATAAGAAAAACCACGAAGAGCAAGGGGGCTTGGAGACCGACGAAAGGAAAGACCAAACCGAATTGTGCTCTTCAAATAACGAAGAATACAATTAGCAGCAACCAAGTTTGAGCAATATGATGAAAGACAAAGGAGATATCAAGTCCAATGAAAGTGAGATATTGAAGGGAGCCCACAAGCTGCCTATACCCGGTGGCATAGTAACTCACCATCAAGAGAGGATAGCTAACGAGAGGCACAAACATGAGTACTACAAGGCTTACAATCAGTCATGGAATGATGTTTGAGAAGATCAACAACATATTTGGTTTGTGAGAAGAAGGCCAGAGGTGGCTTCAAGCCCTAAGAAATAAGAGAGCGGACTCATATCAATAAGTTCAAACTCTTTACCAAGTGTATCAACAAAGAAGGAGATGAGAGAGGGTAGATTTCCTGTCAAAACAATATCATCAACATACAATAATAGAAGCATAATGTCAGAAGAGTGGCGAAAGATAAATAAAGAGGGATTAGCTCGACTCTTAACAAACCTAAACTAGAGTTAAATGCCACTAAGGCGCTAAAACCAACTTAAGACCATAAATGGCTTTATGAAGCCGACATGCATGAGTAGGGCAACCTGGATCAACAAAAGCCGGAGATTGAGAAATAAAAATAGTAGTGTTCAGATAGCGATGAAGAAAGGCATTCTTCACATCTAGTTAACGAACATTCCAAACAAATGAAAATGCTAGAGCAAGAATAGTCTGAACTGTTGTAGGCTTGACCACAAGACTAAAAGTCTCATCAAAATCAATACCAGGTTGGTGATCGAACCCCTTAGCAACAAGGCAAGTCTTGTACCGCTCAGTAGACCCATCCGAGTTTCATTTAAGCTTAACAACCCACTTACATCAGAGGAACTATAACCCATGTCTGATTCTTGGAAAGAGCATTAAATTCAGCAACCATGGCCTCACGCCATTTAAATTTTTTTGCAGGTTGTGTCTAGGGTTCTTGGAAAATCTGTAATGTTACTCGACATGGGACGGAGTTGGGCACGTTGGGTGAGGCCATTGATGCCTCGCCATGTTCACTAAATAAAACCACCGCACTAGCCTGATTATTAATTGTCAAGGTGCGGTGGCGACGAAGAGCAGGGATTGAGGACTAGCGAGCTAATTCGATACCATGATGGTAAGTTTTATTGCAAGTTTGCATGTGATGGACCTGTTGAGCTTGATGTTCGAGGTACCGAACTCGTTGCAATGCAAGAAGGATTGTTAATGGCTTTATGGCGGGGTTACTGTTACATTATTTTGGCTTCTGATTCTCAAGGGTGACAAGATTTGGCGAATGTTGGAGCAACCTCGCAAAGGGAATGCAGAGGTGCACTCTTTGGTTCATTTTGGCTTACGATAACAGCGACTTTTGTGTTGGGCTGGTTTGGCTCCCCATTAGTTATCGTCGACAATACCGCGGATAGAGAAGATGAAGTGTTAGTTTGTTGGAGGGGTGTGGTACCTTTCCATGACAGACTTTTCCTCCACTAGGTTTTAATCAAGCCACCCTAGATGCACCTCCTTTCTCCACTTTTTATGGGTGTATCTTTATGGGTGTATCTTGATTGTTTTTGAAGGTTTATGAAGTTTTCTTCCTTGATCCAAAAGAAAAAAAAAACTATTATCCCTAGGAGAACAAGTAAATTCTATTACATAATTATAGAATTTGTATTTGTGGGAATACAAACATTATCTTGACGTCAAAAGACAACACGGTAGGATAGTTATACTTCAAAAATCTCACTTCTAATATTTGTAGCCAGTACTCACCACAGAAGATACGAAAAGAGGTAACTGAAATATTTTTCATTATAATAAAATCCAAACCTTAGCATACACAGACATTTAAACACAATTTCATTTGTTCAAGCACAGTTCAAATTATCAAGGTGATAAAGCATTTAACAAAATCATGTCAAATAGCAGAAACCACTAATTAATACAATCATCGAATTCCAAACCAGATAACACCTAAATTCATTTTAGGCAGGGATTTAGCTCCAAATAGACTAACTCAACTTCTCAATCAAAATTCTCATTTGCCAAGCCTCTTAAGAATCATACAGATCACATCAATCTCCTCATATTTCCATATCTTCACATATTATAATCTTAAAACGCAGCATCCGAAGAGCCATTCTCATTGTCTGCTCTACTAGTTCTTCCATATCACTCTTAATGGGTGCTTCTCAATCAAGAAATCCTTCCTATATGCCTCGACCTTTCAAACCCCAAATACTCTCCCAAAACAAACAAATTTTCCCTCTCTGTCTTCATTGAAACCATAAGACAAAGAACCTCATGAACCACTGCCACCATCTAGTTCTCAGCCTGGTCGCTATTTGGTGAAAGATGGGTTGCATTTTCATATGGCGAAATGTATGGCAATCCCTGCCATTCCTTAACCTGATCCTTCACCCTCTTCTCCAAATCAAACCCTTTGGGCAAATTCATTAAAATCCAAGTGTGCTTTCAATATTTTTGCACTGATCATAATCCATTATTGCCCTTCTTTCCAATTGAGAGAAAGCAAGCTCCTTTCTCCAACAAACAAGACCCCAAAACCAATCTCTACTTTACCAGTTACCATATCCTCAACTTCAAAAGCCCCAGAATAATCAGAAAAATCATCAACAAGGGTACCCACAATATCATGAGGAGGACCCAGATCCCATTTCAACCTGTTAATCGGGTGCATGGGCAATTTAGTCACTCCGGCTAGCATCAATAGCTTAGCAAGCCGTTCAATGGCACTGTATTTGTTAGACATTGAGGTGTGAATGGTTGACTCCACTATGTGGAGTGAGAGGGTTTGTGGGGTGAGATTAACATGAGGTGGGAGACCAGGGGAGGGCTGAAATATGGAGAAGAATGAAGGGGTATTTTTTTAAGAATTTGGAGGATGTGGTAGGGAGGTTGAGGTGGGGCTTGAGTTAAGAGGCTGCAGAGAGAGGGAGGGACTTGGAAGGGTTTGAAATGATTTGGTTCTTGAAGGAAATGGATCGTTTAAGGTATTTCTGCCTTTAAACTGCATAGTCCAAGTATGGGTCTCCAACCCATTTCACCTTGGCGTTTACAAAGGTCCTGATGGTGATGAACCGAGGGGAGGGAAGCATCCTAATCAGAGGCAAAGACATCACTGTGAATGTCAAACCTAATCATCAAAGCCCATATCATAAACAACTCATACAAAAATAAAAAAGCAACTATCCATACAGTAGCCTACAATTGAAATTTAGGACTCAGATTCTCTCTTTGCCGCTAATTATGGGCCTCATTATTTTTTAATCCAAGTCATCCATAATTTTAAGAAGAGAATCCTATGAGTTAAAATGCTTCATGCAAATCACACCAAGTCAAGAAAAAAGTCACTCCATCAAAACCAAACCACCAATTTTTTCTAAGATTCCATATTATTCTTCTGTATGTTGCAGAAACCACCAAACTACATTTTTAATTTTACTTAAATTGAAACATGACAACAGAAATGCCAAATTTAACACTCCAACTGATAAAACAAATGATGTAGAGCAAGTCAACAGCAACCATAAGCAATAAGCCAAAATTGAAACACAGAGAAAGCATGAAAGGAAAAAACATCAAACTTAATCAGTGCGAAAATAAGGGTAACCAGAAGCAACAGTAAAATTGTTCTAAAAAACTCCTTACCAGCCAACTGGGCAAGGAGAAATCGAGATCAACACTGTCACCTTTAGTGGCCCGGGGCCCGCATCAGTCGTCAATAGCCACTGACAAGGGATAAGTCAGTAAGGAGGATAGGAATGGGAAGAGCAAGGAGAAGAAAACACTGAAAAGGATTATCTTTTTTATGGGGTCAATTTTAGTTTGACTCAAATGGCATGTTAGCATGTTGTGTTTTAATATTTTAACATTTAGGGCAAATTTTGTTTTAGCCCCTCCTCTAAGTTTGCACTCAATGTCAATTTGGTATCTCATTTCTAGAACACTCAAAGTTACCTTTCAGTTATAATGTCAGACCTCCGTTACCAAATCTTTAGAACACTCAAAAATTGCACCATGTGGGGCAAAAATACATTAAAATAAAATAAAATTGTTTTAAAATGTTTATTAAAAAAATAGAAATTCAACTCAAAAAATAAAATAAAAAACTTTACAGAAAAAACAAACAAGAAAACATGAAGATCAAATAAAACCAAAATTCAAATGTAAATAAACTCAGACTTTCTCATCTCTTTTTTGTTAGTAACGGAGAGGAAGAAAATTATTAAGTAAAGTATGATAATTTGGCCAAAGAAGTAGTTGCTTTAAAACTTGAAAAATCTAATGCACCTCAACATGTTTATAAAACTGATGTCAATCAAGTTCGTGAAATTTGCTCTAAGATTAGTCACTGCACTAAAAATTGTCAATTTTTGCAGGAGATGAAAAAAGCTTATATGAACACTGTGCTTCTATAGAAAATTATCAAAAATCATATTCTCCTTTTTGAGAGACTTACAGTCCAGCAACAAAAAACCTTCCAAACTTTGATTTGAAAACTGAGTCTCACCCTCAGGTAAGTTTCCGTGGCCAACAATTTTCTACACCTAATTCATTCCATTCTAAACCATATTGGGAGGACTTCAAGCATTCATGCAAGAGAAACAAAAGTAAAATCAAAGGTATAAATCATTGTTTGGTAAATTGGTTGAAGAAAATAAAGAAATTAAGAGTCAAAGTTCTAAGTTAACTAATTCTTTGGCCGTTAACGAGAATGAAAAATTTCCTTCGAACACTTAACCAAAACCAAAAGTTTTTAATTCATGTGAAACCTCTGAGTTATGAATTACCCTCCTCTCCACATTCTTACTGGTGATCCAAGAATTTGCCTATAATTTTTTCAACTGCTATTTGGATATAAAGGATCTCCTTATTTCTTCACCTTGACGCCATATTGATTCAATTTGCTCCTTCTTGGTAATGTTTGCCCAGATTAATTAAAATCATTATGAATTATATACAACCTAGTGAACCGATCATTACACTAGCTTTAAATTAAACTCAAACACACTCAATTTGACTCATCGTATAAAAAATTGAAGGAAAAAAAACAGAAAATCAACCCTTTATACTAAGGAATTGTAACATTTAAAACAGCATGCCGAGCACAACCATAACCCAAAAAAAAAACACATTTGGGGCCATATGTTTATTAGGGCTTCAATTTATGGACCGATGAAGATCAATCACAAAAAATGAAAAAAAAATATTAATAATAACAATTAAAAAGAAAAAAAAAATACCAGCGAGGGCGTGGTTGAGGGAGATACCGCTGCTGGAGAGCTCGCATTGAGTAGAAGCAGGGATGCGATTTGTGTCGCCATAGGTGCAGATGGAGGCGTGTGTCTCGCAGCATTTGGGAACCTGAAAGTTATCCATCTCCCGTCACGCCGACGTCTAAGTGAGAGAGAAAGATGGAAAGAAAATATAAAAAGAGGAGGAGGAGGAGGAGGAGGGGTTGCAGTGACGTGGTCAGAGAGAGGCCGGGGGAGGGAGGAAAAGCGGGGGAGAATTCCAGGGCGCGAGAAAACGTTAGAAAAGTTGCTTTTAGAAAATGAAAATTTCAGGAATAGAGTCGGTCAATAAGGCTCTATTTATACGAAGGGTGTTTTAGTAATAAAACGCGACCTTCGAATTGTTCTGAGCCGTTAAGATCGATCCAACCAATCGTTTAATTTTTCCCAGTTTCCCCTGAAGGCTGAAGCTCAAGCACTCTGAAGAGAGAGAGAGAGACTCACAACAACTCTAAGCCAACCACCAAAACCCCGCTAGGGTTTTTCATAATTGGGCGCAAAACATGGCTTCCACCTCCATCACGCTCTCAGCCCTCTCAATCTCACCCTCTACCTCTCAACCCCACAGAAACCCTAGCGCTTCTTCTCCGTCCCTTCCTTGCCATCTCCCCCCCTACAACCTATCAACCACTTTTATGGGCAAAAAGCTCTCAATTCGAATTCCGAATTTAAATCACTTGGCTTCAAAGCATCATCGGACGGCGGTCGCCACGGTCCTGTTTAGCCTCCCAACAGCGTAAGGTTTCTAATTGTATGCAACTCTTGGTTTTGTATCTAATTAATGTCCATCTAAGGGTTTCGCTGATAATAGTTGCTTTGGATCACTTTTATTTTCCAGGAAACCCGATAGGAGTTCTACTGGGAAAAGCCCGAAGTGAGTTTTTAGTTTCGTTGCATTTCGTGTGTTGTGTGTGGGGCTATGTGTTTTCTTTTGAGTGAGTTATTAATTGTATTTTGGTGTTTAGATGGTCGGCCAGAGCCATAAAGTCGTTTGCTATGGCTGAATTGGAAGCGCGGAAGCTTAAATATCCCAATACTGGGACCGAAGCACTTCTAATGGGGATTTTGGTCGAGGGTTAGTAACCTTGTTTCAAGCTCATTTTAATTTGTTTTTGTGCTTTCATGTTTATTCTTTCTTCTATGAAATGTTAAAAGCGCTGGTAATAGCTCCCTGCCTTCATAAACGATAGCAAATACGTAATTCTTGGTCCTTGTAGAAATGGCTCCTGTCTGAGTAATTTATCTGCTGAGAGTGAAGTTTGTACTTGAGGAACTTGCGATTAATGGTTCCTGAATTGATGATGCTGTATCTTGGATTAATGGAAAAAACCACAGAGGAAAAAGCTATAATTTTTTAAAATGTTATGTTTCAAGTCTTTATTATGGTGTTTCTTATCCTTGTAAAAACTAAGAGGGAAATTACTCATTTTCGAATCACGGACTAACAGACGTCTTTTCGTACTGGTTGAAGTCATATGTCTACTGTGAGATGTTGTTGCCATTTAGAACTTATCTGGATGAGCTTTGGTTCACAGAGTTGTAAATTGGTTACTTCAAGAGTTATTTCATGCTAGAAACTCACCTGGCAGCTCATTCAATGGCTTCTATGTACTTTGCTGCTCTGTCAGCGTTTGTTTAGTGTTCTCTTTTTTGTGTTCATGTTATTTGAATGCATTGTTTTTTACTTCAGGAACAAGCCTAGCTGCAAAGTTTCTTAGAGCTAATGGAATTGGACTTTTCAAGGTTCGAGATGAAACTGTAAATTTACTTGGAAAATCAGACCTGTACTTTTTCAGCCCTGAGCATCCTCCATTGACTGAACCAGCTCAGAGGGCCCTTGACTGGGCTGTTGATCAGAAGCTAAAATCAGGTTGTGTAAATTTATGTTCAGAAACTCTAGAGATGGTGATTTTGTGGTTCTTTGAAATCTAGGAATGTCATAATCTTCTATTACTACTTAAAACTATATTCTGACATACAGTTATTTCTTGATAAGATCGCCATTAGCATATCCCATAGGATAAGCGTCCACCTTTCCATCTAGACATATATGCTGTACCTGCATAATTCTGTGGTTGGATTGGGGTTTTATGTTAATCGTTACTTGTTATTGAGACTGTCTTCTATAATGCAGGAGAAAATGGGGAAATAACAGTAACTCATCTGCTTCTTGGGATTTGGTCTGAAAAAGAGTCAGCAGGTCACAAGATCTTGGCATCCCTAGGTTTTGATGACAAGAAAGCTAAAGAGCTTTCCAAATCTGTAAGTTTTAAGCAGGATCTTCTTTTAACTACTCTTGTCTATGACCACTAATATGGTTCTTGTTTCACACAGATGGACACAGATTATGTTCCTAGCTTTCAATGAGGCCAAAAAATTGCATACTGTCAAGCCTTTGCCTATACAGCCTCCAAAAGGTATTGCTTGGTGGTCTTTTTCTTCAGGAAGTTATTCTGCATATGGTGTGTTTCAGGATTCACTAACGATGCTTCTTCGATATAAATTTGATATCCTGGAATTCAAAAACTCCATTCAGCATTAACCCGCCACCACAATGGCTCTTACTAACGCTGAGGTTGGAAAGAAAAGAAAAATGACTGATGGATGTATTCTCTTACTGATTCACTTGTTTCTCTTTTGTACTTCTTTTTGTTTTATTAATTTTTACCTTGCCTTGTTCCTTATGTTCAGCAACTTTCCAAGATCAGTTCAGTTGTATTGACAATCTTTTTGGGGCACAATAGAATTTCTTTTATAAGCAGAAGAGTTGGAATATTCATGGAACTTATAAAATGAGTACTGAAATTGTGTATATAAATCCTTCAATTATGTTCTGATGCTAGTTTCAACCGAAAAAACATGTTCTGATGCTGGTCATCCGTCTTTTTCTGTGGTTTGAGGTATGTGGCAGGTATGTTGAAGAAACAGCTCTTTCAACTACAAAAACTTGAGGGGTTCTTTAAAAAAAAATTTATACCTGTTCACAATTATGCCTATTCTAACATGACATTTATACAAAATCCCTTAGAGAGCCTATTTGGTGAAAAAAGCACTTCATTATCCATTTGTTATTTTCTTTGGTTCTTAATGTGTTACAATTTTTTCACTTGAAAGTATAGCATGAAGTTTTTCTAAAGTATTGAACTTGAAATAATTTTTTTTTATTTATAAAAAGTCATGTTAGATTTGGCATATTTTTGAAAAGCACGTTTTTTAATTAAAAGAAACTGGAAATGGGTATTATTTTTAGCTTTACCATGAGAACTACTGTAAATCTTTAGAATTGAAATTGAACAGAATTTGAGTCCAAAACTTAAAAAATAAGTTTAGTAGACCTAGTTTTGAAAACTTAATCTCAAAAACACCCAAATACTTGAAAACATTTGTTAAACAAGTCGATCCGACACTGACTCGTTTATATTTATTAAACAAGTCGGGTTTAAATTGAACATTCTTAATATGTATATTATTCTAATAAGGCATGAACCCAACACGACACTAGGCTTTTAATTCGCGTGGGGGCTCAACATAACTGCACGGATTGAACTAAAGGCACTCCTTTTTTATTTTTTTTTAACGAAACCAAAGGCACTCTTTCGCTTTGACATTCTGGTGGAGCTTTGGAGCGTATTTGATTTTGGCTTTATTTTGTTTTTAATTTTATCTTTTGTCTTCTGGATAAGGATATTTTGGCTTTATTCTTGATTCTAGCAAGGCTGATCAACACTCTAACCTTACCCACCTTCTGGTGTATGGGTATTTATGTCAACCCAACACCTCTTTATTTTCTTTTTCTCTTTTCACTTTCCCTTTTTTCTTTCCTTTATCTAATTTCAAAAGGCACGCCAAAATGCAAACGAGACCGCCAGGCACCGCTAGATCAAAATCTGATGGTGCTCAAGGCCTCACTTTTTCTAAAAAAGAATTTACAAATTAAATTTTTGAAAAAAGAAGAGCAAATGGACTTTATATAAAAGTAACCTGTAAAGAGGAGAATTGCTAGTGGCCAAGAAAAAACCAGAATATTACCATCACTTTCCTATACCTACCCTCCTCCCCGGAGCAAAAGAAAGACACGTATAATAAATTGGATGAACTACTTCAACTTTGAGGCATCCTTGGCTATATATGCATAATGCATGCATGAAAGGTCCATCTAATTTTCATTCAACTTTAATGGTTTATCGTGCACCAGAAAAAGATCATGTATGCTCTCTTTTGTTGCTATGGAAAGATATATATGCTCTTTGGCCTTTGCGGTGGTGCTCAATTCATCCTAATTTATCATTCTAAACTTCATTTAATTATCCACCACCTACTAGTTTCTAACTACAAAGACCCAATATTAATAAGCTAATGTTATGATTATATAATGAGACCACGTGGTACATCTTGTATACGTGTTATAATATAGATGGACGACAATGTTTATTTCCCCTCTTTTATGAAATATAAATTTTCACTTATATTATAATATATGTACAAGATGTACCATATGACCGTACTACCGTAGTATTCTATAATCACTCGTATCATTTATGGACATAATTTACTAATGAGTAGAGGTGAGCTAAATTAATCCGCAGAATAATAATTCTTAATTTCTTAATTTTTGTTTGAGAGGAAGCATAAACATTATTCTTAGAACATTCTCTGACCTGTGAAGAACTCAAATTTCGTAAAAGATGGAAACATGCAAAAGCAAAAGACGTCCGCCAGCCATGTCTGCATGTCTCTAACTGGACCAGCTGATGATTAATTTGGAAGAAGAGCTTTTCCTTTAACTAATCCTTATGAAGGAATATTGAGGATGTAAAAGAGTATAAAAAAAATAAATAAAGCTATGGCTTTAACAGCTGAGACTGAGATAGTGAGGGGTAGAACATGAAAGACTCTTGGGAATGGGGATAGAGAAAAGCAAAAGAAGATCAGTCGGCTTCATGCATCATCTTTATTACTCATCTTTTGCTTTGCTGCTGCTGCCGCTTTTTCAGCTACCTCTAAATTAACACTCTCTCTTTATACTAAACTCGCCCAAATGTTCCTTGCTTAACTTGTCTTTACCTCCCTCACCATGTATATATAATGCTTTTTGATACATGAATGGCAAGTCTTCAAACTGGATCTCGCACGTACTAGCTAGTACAAGACTTGGTGGTGGACACAGACAAAATCATAATTGATTAGATTCTAAGACTGAGAGTGATTATATATATCAGCTGCAAAGCAAGCAAGACTGCTGACAGTTATGGAGATGTTGTCACAGTTGTGGTCGTTGCTAGGACTGCTGACAGTCCTCCAGAATGTGCTGCCTTCGCAGCTGCTGTCCCTCCTCCACTCCTTGTACCAGTCTCTCCAAGACATGCTCTGCCCCTACTCATATTTCGACGTCCCAGAATTCAACGGCTATTGCGGCGTCCACCTCAACGATCTCTACCGCCACGTCAACCTCTACCTCAACTCCCTCGTCAACGTTAACGTTAATGTCACCGCCAACCCCTCCTCATCCTCATTCAATGCACGCCTCACCCTCTCCCGCTCCAACTCCTCCAACCGCATCTCTTTCACCGTCGCACCCAACCACTCCGTCAGTGACTCCTTCGGCGGCCACATCCTCTCCTGGACCCACCACGTCGACACCGTCCAAGACTCCCTTGACGAGAAGCGCTCCTTTGTCCTCAAGCTCCCCAAGCGCCACCGCCACGCCCTTCTCCACCCCTACCTCCATCACCTCACTGCCCGTGCCGAGGAATTCGAGCGTGTCTCGCGCGAGAGGAGGCTCTTCACCAACAACGGCCACGCCTCCTACGACTCCGGCTGGGTCTCCGTCCCCTTCCGCCACCCCTCCACCTTCGACACCCTCGCTCTCGAGCCCCAACTCAAGAGTCAGCTAACCGGAGACCTCAAGGCGTTTGCCAACGGCAAAGACTTCTACCATAGGGTGGGACGTGCCTGGAAGCGGGGTTACTTTTTGTACGGCCCTCCGGGGTCTGGCAAGTCCAGCCTGATCGCTGCCATGGCCAACTACCTCTGCTACGACGTTTACGACCTCGAGCTAACCAAGGTTTCCGACAACTCCGAGCTACGAGCTCTGCTCATACAGACTACCAACCGCTCCATCGTAGTCATAGAAGACATAGACTGCTCCCTCGATCTGACGGCGAACAGGCAGCAGCTCAGACTGTCCATGAATACCAAGAGTACTAGATCAAAGGCTAGAGTAAGATCGCGGCAGCAGAAGCAGGAGGACGAGGATTGCGATGAGCAAAACGGGGGGCGAGTGACGCTGTCGGGGCTGCTCAACTTCACGGACGGGCTGTGGTCGTGTTGCGGAGAGGAGCGGATCATAATCTTCACCACCAACCACAGGGACAATGTGGACCCGGCGCTGCTCCGCTGTGGCCGCATGGACGTCCACGTCAACCTCGGCAACTGCGGACCCCACGCCTTCCGGGCTATGGTGAAGAACTACCTGGGATTGGACTCGCACCCGCTGTTCGAGGCGGTGGACCGGTGCGTGAGATCGGGTGGGGCCATCACGCCGGCCCAGGTGGGGGAGATTCTGCTCAGGAACCGTGGGGATGCCGACGTGGCAATGAAGGATGTGGTGTTGGCGATGCAGGCGAGAATTAATTTGGATGGCGGTGGTGGGGGCGGCCAAGATCAGTTAGCGGAGTTATACTCATCATGCGATGATCAGACGGTGATGATAAGGGCAACGTCGTCTCCGGAGAGCGTACTGGTGGGTGTGGGTGGTGGGTCGCCGGAGAATTGGGTTTCGTCATCGCCGCCGGGGAGTGGGCGGAAGAAGAAGGCCGCCGAAGGGGATCAGGGCCAGAGGATGAAGATGAAGTTCTTAGTGAGGTTGAGGTCTTTGACCAAGTCTGACTCCGGAAGAAGGGGGGTCTGTCTGACCTGTCCTCATTCTTAGCTCCTTGGTAAATTAATGAAGAAATTTTGGGTGTCTTAATGAATTATTTTTATTTATTTTGAAATTAATAGAATTAGTTTGGTTAATTAGTGATGTTACTAATTCATAGGTAGGTAGGAGGATCTAATCTTGTGTGCTGGGGTGTATGTTTTTTAATAATTTTCAATTTAATTGGTTTCCGAAGCTCAGAAATCAGCCGTTTTGTTTTACAAGTGAGTACTGCGCTGCTATTAGTTAAACCAGAAAAATGCTCATAAAAATTATCAATCATAGCGAGATATAAAAAATAGAACAATGTTATCTTTGTTGTGGCTATTATGTATCATCTCAAATCAATTAATAAATGTCACCGCTTCATATTCATCTAAGAACTAGCGAAGCATACATATTATTATTAATTTAATTAAACCGATCGAATTAGAATCTATTTTATTTACATTTATTTGTTTTTCTGTTTCTTCTTTTAATAATAAATTTTATGGCATATAATATTGGATAAGAATATCAGAAAAGGATACCGACAAAATCTAATCCAATCCATGCTTTTTTGTGCACTCATTGCACGTGCCAACCTGCAAGTCACCTCTTGATATTCTCCTTCATCAGCCTCAACAACATTAATAAACAAATACCACCACCAACCAAAACCAACAATCAATCTTCAGACAGACACAGACAGGGAGAGGTGGTTCATTCATTCAGTGAAATTAGTATTGTTGTTGAAGCTCTAGAGAGTGGAATTAATTAAGTAAAACGAGGATGGGCGTGGTGATAATCGACGGAAGTACGGTGAGGGACTTCGTGAGGGAGGAGGCGCAGTTCAAGAAGAGCGTAGACGAGCAGTTTGTGGCTCTGGACCTCAACAACGACGGCGTTCTGTCGCGGGCGGAGCTACGCAAAGCGTTCGAGTCGCTGAGGCTGATTGAGGCCCACTTCGGCATCGACGTGGCCACCCCACCGGAGCAGCTGACTCAGCTCTACGACTCCATATTCGACAAGTTCGACACCGACCAGAGCGGGACGGTGGATCTCGAGGAGTTCAGGGAGGAGATGAAGAAGATTATGCTGGGCATCGCCGATGGGCTCGGCTCATCCCCTATTCAGATGGTTCTTGAGGACGACGACCAAAACTTTCTCAAGAAGGCTGCCGATCTCGAGGCATCCAAGACCTCCCACTGAATCTGAATCACTCTCACTTTCCTCCTCCTCCGCTAGCTAGCTAGCTTCTAGTTTGTTTCTGCAGACCATGTTTGTTATCTTGTGCTCTTTTTCTTTTATGTAAATGCAAAAAACAGCCTTGAGTATGATGAGTTGAGCCTGTCTTTATGTATCAAGTATATGGATGTAATATCGAACAAAGCGTGATCAATCTTTCAGCACTGTACTTTGGAAGTAGTGTGATTTTGTTTCATTTCTCTCTGGTTTTCATGGTTGCTCTAGCTGTTCTGTTTCTTATTAGTTTACTTAGTCTCTCCTCCATAGGGGCCCTGTATTCGTTTGTCTTTGTAGCATTGTATGGGACAATGCTTGGCTCCTGATATGTCAGGAGCCACTCCTCCTCAACAATGACGTGGTTTTTTAAAAAAATGACACGTGTTTTTTTTTTCTTCTTTTTTTAATTTGTTTCCCTCTCTCTTCTAACCCACTCTCCTCTCCTCCCCCAACTCTCTCTTCTCTCGTCTCCCCCGTCTCTCTTCCTCTGCAACTCTTTAGAAAAAAATTTCAACCCTTTTTATTTTATTTGTTTCACTGACTCTCCCTCTCTCTCTTCTCACCCACTCTCCTCTCCTACCCCAACTCTCTCTTCTTTCATCGTCGCATCTCTCTCTCTTCTCTCCTCTCCTCCCCCAGCTATGTCTTCTCTCATCTCTCCATCTCTTTCTTCCACCATTCCCAAAATTTCCAAAACTCATCAATAAAATTAAAAATTAAAAATGAGAGAAATCAATACGTAGTGTTTAGGTGATGATAATGGCGGAGCATCGATGGGAAGAGAAAGGGGCTGAAAATTAAATTTCCAAAACTCCTCAATAAATAACTCAATAAAATTCAAAGTTAAAAAATGAGAGATATCAATATATAGTGTTTGGGTGATGATGATGGAGGAGCAGCAATGGGAAGAGAAAGGGGCTGAAAATTTCTTCTAAAGAGTTGCAGAGGAAGAGAGAGAGAGGGAGGATGAGAGAAGATAGAGTCGGGGGAGGAGAGGACAGTGGGTGAGAAGAGAGAGGAAAACAAATGAAAAAATAAAAACGTGTCATTTTTTTAAAAGGCCACATCATTATTGAGGAGGAGTGGCTCCTGATACATCAGGAGCCAAGCATTGTCCCATTGGGACAATGCCACATCATTATGTCCTTTGCCTTTGGGCTATTGTGCCTCTTTGCTCATTCCCACGATCCAGATTAATAACAGGGCCTAAAATACCTCCAAATTCAATCCAAATGTTTTCAATATTCATTAAAAATTCATAAAATTCTCTGCGTGTGACAGTCGTCTTTTATAGTGACATGTGTTGCAGACCATTATCAACCAAACTTACCTACAAAAGCTTCCAAATTACCAAATTACCTTGACATTGTCCTTTGCATTCCCAAATTATCTTGACACTGTCCTTTGTCACATTTATTAATTTGGGTTTTTTCTCACCAATTTTTTTTTTTTTCAAATGTATTTTTTCTCTGCTCCCTCGCTCTAAACCCTAAAGCCCCAAAACATTGCCATGAATGTGCAAGATGCATACCATCATCCCATTTCTCTCTTATTATGCCCAAACCTTTCTAAAATGATAAGAAGTTGCGGTCATTGACCCAAAAAATAAAAGGTTAAGTTCCAATGAAATAAAAAACCCTTTATAATTATTCTTATAAAAAAATATTGTAAGCTCAAGCGTTAGCGAGATCCTATCTTAATTAGGAGATTTATTTCCTAGTTTATTACGACTATATTTCTTTCCTTTTGTATAGATATTGTGTAATTATGATTTTATCTTGTTTGCACCATATCTGGCCAAGCATTCCCAAGCCAATGCAAGCAAAGGGAAGAAAGTCCCACATCGACAAAACACAAAAGGAGGGGACTCTTCCTCACTTATAAAAGAAGACCAATCTTCTTCAAGAGAGGGGAGGAAAAGAAAGGGAGTTTGAGCAGGCTACTGGGGCCTCATGGGCTTACCCATGAGCCCACTTAAAAACCCATGGATCATACCAGATCCTGACCTTCGGCCTCCGCCTTCGGCCTCCAGCCTCGGCATCTCCGTTCGGCCTTCGGTATTCTTCCTCTTCTCCTTGAGTCTAAACCTATGTGCAATGTATACTCACATTATCATAATGAGAACATACTTCTCCGTGGACGTAGCCCATTATTCGGGTGAACCACGTACATTTGTCTTCTGTATGCATGTTTACTTACTTACCAAATGCTTTCACATACCGAGGGTCCTCACCTTCAACATTCACCTCATCTTTAAGTTGGTCTATTTACTACCTGTCTAGTATTAGCACAAACATATCTTGTTTCCTAATTTGACCCTACTAGGGTTACATTCTTTTATTATAAATACCTCCTTTTGGAGAATGAAATATAACCTGAAAATATTCTACCCATATTGTTTGACTTGGCATCAGAGCCAACTTTTTCTGGCGACCTGTGTGTTGTGTCCACCTGTGTTCTAGCCTCTTTTTTTTTTTTTTTTTACCTATGTCGTGTGTGCCTTCCTGAGTTTGTGTGTTGTGTTGTAATGCTCGTGCCTCTCCTGTTCCGTGTCATTCCTCTACATGCATCTACCGTATTTGTGCCTTTGATGTGTTCCGCTGTGCACTCTGACGTGTTCATGCCTCTCTACTGTGTCCGTACCCTGCTCTTCGTGCATCTGCCGTATTTGTGCCTGTTGTGTTCCGTTGTATACTTTGTCGTGATCTGTTGAGTTTGTGCTACAATCATGAGTGATGACTCCATTGTTGGTGCTGTTGCTTGCTTCTTCTGCAAATTTGTGTGTTTCTGACTCTATTCCAGGTACTAGCTCTAATACTTGAATAATTGACACTAGTGCTTTTGATCATATGACTTATTATGCTAAATTTTTTGATGACTTGTCTAGTAAAACTCGTGACTCATACATAACTAGTGCTAATGGCTTGCCCTCTCCAATTACTGGCGAGGGCACAATTTCTCTCACTCCTACTCTGTCATTGTCTCGTGTGTTATTAGTTCCCAATATCCATTGTAACTTGTTATTAGTTTGTCGATTACTTGATACACTTCATACTTCTGCTACTTTCTATTCTACACATTGCTCTTTTCAGGATCTTAAGAATCATGAGATGATTGGGCATGGTAAACAAATAGGGGGGTTATATTATTTGACATTGCATTCTGCACCACTTCGTGATCGTGTCTTTAATACTGTTAGAAGTTGCAGTGTCAAAGACAAACAACAAATTTGGTTATGGCATTGTCGATTGGGACATCCGTCATTTGGCTACCTTAAGTGTCCTGTTTTCATATTTATTCCGCTCTTATGATGAGTCCAATTTTAAGTGTGAGACATATATTTTGGCCAAAAGCCATCGCACTGTGTTTCCTTTGAGTGACATTAAAGCTGCAAAGCCTTTTGATTTAGTGCATTCTTATGTGTTGAGTCCAGCTCGAGTTACTTCGAACGGTTCGTCACATTTATTGATGATTGTACCCAACTCACTTGAGTTTTCGTGCTGAAAAATAAAAATGATGTTGCTTCCATCCTTTAAGAGTTCTGTACTATGATGTCTACTTAGTTTCATGCTCAGGTCAAAGTATTCCAGACTCATAATGGAGGCGAATATGTGAAAAATACTTTGGCGTCTTTCTTCCGTGTTCAATGTATTATTCAACAAACGACAACCCCTTTTACCACTCAACAAAATAGTGTATCTGAAAGAAAGAACCGACAATTGTTTAACGTTGCCTGCTCACTTATATTGGATATGTATATCCCTCATCAGTTCAATGGTCCTTTAACTCTTCATTTGGTATCAAAACGGTCCTACCGTCAAAGTCTGTCAAATATTCCGTTAAATTGAAGGGCAAAAAAGTAAAATATTATTTAAAAAAGGGTTAATGACTGAAATGATCCCCAAACTATTGCTCCAATATCATTTTAGTCCACCAATTAAAATTTTCATTTGAACCGTCCTTCAACTTTTTTTTTTTGGTATCAAGATGGTCCTACCATCAAAGTCTGTCAATTTTATTGTTATTTATTTTTGTATTTATCTGATTTTAAATTTTTTAATTAATTTAAACAATAGAGAAAAAAAATTATTACTTGTTAAGTCCATGTCAGCAAAAAGAAAAGCCATATTGGTGGTGAGATTCAATTTTTTCAATTTTAAAATTAGGTACAAGTTCCTATAATAGTTTCCTTTAATTTTTAATTTTAAAAAATTTGCTATTTTATTTTTATATTTATGTGATTTTAATTTATTTAAATTAATTTAAACAATAGAGAATTTCTTATTATTAATTGTTAGGTCAGTCTCACCACAAAAAAAAATGCCACATGGCTAGTGAGATTCGATTTTTTAAAATTTTCTAAGCTTTATAATAGTTTCCTTTAATTTTTAATTATATATTACTATTTTAATTCATAGAGACATTTTTACCCCTCAATTTAACAATAAAATTGACAGACTTTAACGATAGAACCATCTTGATACCAACAAAAAAAAAAGAGTTGAAGGACGGTTCAAATGAAAATTTTAGTTGGTTGACCAAAATGATACTGGAGCAATAATTGGGGGATCATTTTAGTCATTAACTCTTAAGTAATATCTTATCATGTTTAGTTACTTTCATTTGTAATTATATATTTAGTGAATAATTATTATTAAATATTTTAATGAACTTCATAAATTATATTACTTAATAAATAGTTATTATTATTATTATTATTATTATTATTATTTTTTCATATTATGCTATTTAAAGGTATAGCAGGATGGCTATATGTTTGAAACTTTCTATTTAAAGAGTATAGCTGCCTATTTGAAACTTTCTATTTAAAGAGTATAGCCGCTCGGCGAGACTCTTGAAACTTTCTATCTTAGGGTATCGCCGGGCGGTTATACTATTGAATATTCTACTTGTAACGTATAGCCGCTCGGCTAGACTTGTGAAATATTCTTCTTAAAGTTGAAGCTGTACAACTAATAAGAGTTTAGGATTTATAAGAGCAAGTAAAGTGGGTTAAATTCGTGGTTGACCCATAGATTTAAAATTAAAACTCAAATTAAATATGGTGAGCTAATTCATATCTATCCTGCTCGTGCATAAGTTCAAAAGGCAATATTTTCATATGAATTCAAATTATATTATTTATATATTCACGCAGATTCAAATATTATATATAAAGAGGTTGAAATTAACTAGGAATGAATTGACATAAAACGTGACCCTATATGTCCTGAGTGCAGGCTTATAATCATATGGGTGTGGTCTCTTGATTAATAATTTGTACAACAGTTCAAAAATAAAATAATATATATATATATAAATAAACTTAAACGTATTTAAGTCGTATTCAAGTAAACCCTCAAGTCTCCTTACCTTATTTTTTTCATATTTGGCCGCTTCTTCATTGCGAAGTCCCATAATGCAAATTCGTTACGGAATTGAATTTTTGACCGCATGATTGATTTGAACGGTTCACATCTATTCTTCATGTTCATGAGTTCACTCCTCTCTCCTCTCTCCTCTTTCTTTTTTCTTTCCTTTTCTTCTCTCTTTCTTTTTTTCTTCTTTCTCTCCGTCAGTTTTCTTCTCTCTTGTCTTCTGGTGATTTTTTTTCTTCTTCTCTCTTCTGGCTAATTGGCTCTGTTTTTTTTTTTTTCAATTATTTGAATAAGCCATGGACGCACAACTCTTGTCTTTAAACAGAGGATTGGTCAATATTGTACTATAAACCCAAAAAGAAAATTTAATTGTCAACAGCAACGAACTGGGGCGAGCGCAATAAGTGGATTGATGATTGTTAAAGCAAATACATAATGCTACTAGTCTATTAAACCAAAACAAAAAGAAAAAAAGTTGTTACTAGTTTGTATACAACACTACTTTTTACTTCAGCAACAAGAAATGGGTTCTTCAAGATTGCTCATCTTCTTCATTGCTCCTATTATCTTGGACCTTGTTGCTCCTCCTGCCGTAGCTCAAATCGACGATGGTGTGTGCACCTTCACAGCCGACTTCTGCTGGAGATGTTCCAATATTGGCACCTACACTGATGGCAGCATCTACCAACAAAACCTCAACAGCCTCCTCCCCTCCTTCTCCAACAATACACAAATCAATTATGGCTTTTACAATTCATCAAAGGGACAAGACCCCAACAAAGTGAATGCAATTGCATTATGCAGAGGAGATGTGTCCCTCAACGACTGTCACACTTGTGTCAACGACTCCAGTCTCATCCTCTTCAAGAATTGTTCGAACCAAGATGAAGCGATCATTTGGGCGGAGCGTTGCATGGTACGATACTCGAGCAAATTAATATTTGGTGTTGAGGAAGATGAACCTATTAAGTATGTCCCTGGCATAAGTGACGTAATTGACACCGTCCAGTTCAATTCGGTGCTTAATCTCTTCTTGCATACTTTGACTGAGAACGCTTCATCAGGGAATTCTCTTAAGAAGTTCGCAGCTGGACATGTGATCATCCAAGGAAGTACAAAAAATCAATCAATATATGCACTTGTGCAGTGCACTCCAGACATGGACAAGCAAAACTGCAGCGATTGCCTTAAAGGGGCAGCCTCAAAAATTCCGTACTGTTGTGGCGGAAAGCAAGGAGGCAGAGTTCTTAAACCCAGTTGCAATTTGAGGTTTGAGTCCACTCTGTTCTATGAGTCTACAGCTGATTCGCTTGTAACTCTTCCACCTGTAAAAGGTATGGTACCCCTGCAGATATGTTTAAACTTAATCAATGCCTTAATTACAATTTACAATTCATTAATTTTTCTTGCAGGAAAGAAGAGCACCATATCAAAAACTGTCATCATCGTCATTGTTGTGGTTGTGATTGTTTCTGTCGTTACACTTCTTATTGGCGTATTGATTTTCATAAGAGTGAGGAGGCAAAGGGCAAAACTAAAACTTGAAAGTAAGTTGATTGAGATAGACACATTTGATTTGTGTTTGATGCATGCATCTTATTCTTATTAGATGTTTTGGAACATGTCCTGATTAATTTGTCCTGTTTCAGAAGATAATAATTCGGAAGAAACTAGTTTGATTGAATCTTTGCAATATGACTTCGACACTAAAAGATCTGCAACGGATGACTTCTCTGATGCAAATAAGCTTGGACAGGGTGGATTTGGAGCGGTTTACAAGGAAAAAGATTCATCATGAATGAATTGTTTTGCGTATTTAACTTTTCTAATTTTCTTATAAACCTTCAGGGTAGGCTAGCGAATGGAAGATATATAGCTGTGAAAAGGCTCTCTAAGAATTCTGAACAAGGTGATCGTGAATTAAAAACTGAAGTCATGTTAGTTGCTCAACTTCAGCACCGGAACCTAGTGAGGCTGCTGGGTTTTTGCTTGAAAGCAGGGGAAGTCATGTTAGTTGCCTAACACAAGCCTTAATCACTTCATTTTTGGTATGTTTGCTCTACTTTTTGTCATAATTCATATTCATATTTGCCTCGATTTATATTAGAGCAACTCCAGCGGCATGACCAAGCCTCGGGCTGGGGAAAAAAAAAAGAGAAAATCTGTTTCCAGCGAGGAGCCCAAGCTCGGGCACAAGGTGGGACCCAGCAACCTGGGCTGGCCTGAGGGTAAGGTTGGCCCGAGCTCCAGCCCTCGTTTTGGTGCTGACGTCAACGTTACATTACTGCTACAGTGCTACATGCTACAGTGCCGCTACAGTCACGTGACGTGTCACGCTCTGGGCTCTCCGATCATATTTTTTTTTCTTCAATCCAACGGCAGCCAATTTTTGTGCAATAAAAAAAAGAAAAAAATCCAATTTTTTTTTCTATAAATACCAAAATTTTATCCAATTGAGATATGAATTTTATAATGAATATTGACACATACGATCCCAAAAATCTTATCCGAAAATATTATCCAAATTAATTGTTTAGGTAAACAAATTTGTGAAAAAAAAAGAAAAGAATAGTAATTGTCCTTTGCCATGGCAATGGGTGGAAACACACAATACTATTTGCAAGGGCAACTACTATTCACGTAGCTACCCCCTTGCCATGGCAAGGGGCAAATGGGTGGAGTTGCTCTTATAGAAAAAGCATATTAACAAAATCATGTTTCATTTTGATGGAATTGTATTTAGATCCAACTGATCACGCACATTTGGATTGGGACACACGTTACAAAATCATAGGAGGCATTGCTCGAGGGCTTCTTTACCTCCATGAAGATTCCCGACTTCGAATTATTCATCGTGATCTTAAACCTAGCAACATTCTGTTGGATGAAGATATGAATCCTAAAATTGCAGATTTTGGCATGGCAAGATTGTTTATGATGGATCAAACTCAAGGAGATACTCAGACAATTGTGGGAACCTAGTAAGTATCTGCAAATTTCAAAGCTAAATTACATTGTTGTGCTTGTTCACGCAATAACTAAATTTTTAATTTGATGAATATAATAATGCAGTGGATATATGGCTCCAGAGTATGCAATTCATGGACGTTTTTCAAGTCGGACGTCTTTAGTTTTGGCGTGTTAGTTCTTGAAATCTTAAGGGGTAAAAGGATTATAAGTTTTTGAAACGGCAAGAATGAGGAGGATCTTACAAGTATGTGAGTATGAATATAAGGTTTTATATTACCAAACTCTTTTGCTACCAAAAAAACATAACAAGAGAAAGCAACATCATTTCTTCTTTAATTAATGTGTTTATAAACTTGATAGGCCTGGAGGAATTGGAGGGATGATACAGTGGCAAATATCATGGACCCAAAGCTAATGGCAGGTTTAGGAATTGAAATGATGAAATGCATCCACATTGGTTTCCTAGCGTCCAAGAAAATGTGGCAAGCAGACCATCCATGGCTTCAATTGTCTCTATGCTTAACAGCCATTCTGTCACACTCTCATTACCCTCACGACCGGCATCTTATTTGCAATATAACAGTGGATCAGACAAAACAGGGTCCGATGGATCCAAAAACTCTATGCATGTGTCAGTAAATAACAATTCAAATTTTACTAAACCATATGCTCGCTAGTGGGGTGGGGCTGAGTATGTATCAAGAACAATTTATTTTCTTTTCTTTGGTATGCGTGTTTGGTTGATATATTTGAACAATTGCAGCTAAAGTTCAATATTTTATGTACATAAAGTAAAACCAAATTGTCGTTTATTTGAGAGGCCAAATTAAACTTGAGGGGTGAGAAGCTTGGGAATAGCCTTGAACTGAGGTCTAGCTGCTTCTACCTGGTTCCTGAAATTCTGGCTCAGTTTGCAATCTCCCACTTCTGGTTTCTTTGAAACCAGATCTTGACAACAAAAAAGGTTAAGAGGACCGTGGTGATGGTGGATCCAATTTGTTTTGGTATCAATTTTCAACAAAACCCAAATCAACCCAAATCAACCCAAATCCAACCGACCATATAATCAAGCCAACACAAACCACCAATAAATTTCAGATTAATTTGGGTTTGGGTTAGGTTAATGGGTTTAGGCATATATTCAAATAAAAAGAAAGAACCCAATATGACGGGCAATCCCAGCTAGCCCATTCTTTTGCTCCACTAGGGCTTTCAAATTCAATTAAGGACTCTTCTCCTCCAGATCTGTGACTAGAAGCTTCCAAGAGATGACAAGAGAGAGAAAGAGAATGAGAGAGCTGCTGTAATTTCAACCCCCACATATTATAGAAGCGACCAAGCGACCAAGCCCGTTACAAGAGTACAGGTGTTGCATTCCTAAAAGGACACAAATTAATGTGCAAACAACCAATTAAAAATACCCGCAAGTGCACGAATCTAAAGAAGTATAGATTATGTAAGTACGGGATTCAATCCCACGAAGAACTTGTCGATTTCCTATAAGTTCTAATTCGAGTACAAAGAGAACACTTAATTGACACACCACAAAAACACAAATGCAAAATGAAAACTAAAAATGAGTAAAGAAATGTAAAAGAAGCAAACAAAACAAAAAAAAAAAACTGTTGTGAACAGTGCCAGTGACCGGTCGTGAACAGTGACTAGCAACCGGTCGTTGGTTAAAAGCGACCGGTCGTTTGTGAGCAGAATCGAAATGTGAGAATTATGTGTTGAGCGACCGGTCGTTGAGACACTAGCGACCGGTCGTTTCTTTCAGAGAATCGTTTTTCTCTTTTTTTCAGTTCGAACCTCTGTTCAGTTGTTGACCTATAACTTTCCAAGCGTACGTCCAAAATTCACGTCCTTTATACGGTTGGATTCATTACAGAAAATGCAAGAACACAACGCCGACCAAAAGTCCAAAACAATTACAGAAATAAATAAAATTCAGTAACAAAGACACATAACGTGTCGAACATGCAACTCACACACACATTGGGGGGGGGGGGTTTGATTTGTTCCACGTGACCTATTTCTATTGCATGAAAGTAAATGGACTTCGAATTTAAATGAGAATGGAAGAGATGAATTATCAAGATGTGAAATTAAAATGTAACAAACACTAGGGTTTCGGAATCCACCCTAAACAATTCTACCTATGTTCATAAATACTCAAGTGATGAACTCTAAACGTGTTGATGAAGATGTTCGCAATCAAGACCATGGGTCGTGGCTCAAGACGCATTGATTCTCTCTAATATATGTAAAGTGCATGGTTCGTGCTACAATACTTGTGCCCTCCCCATAACCGAACCTAGGTATGGTTCGTACTTCGATTCAATTACAAGGAAAACCCATTAAGTTCAAAGAGAATATGAACATCACAAGAATCCTAATAGCATGGTGTTTACATTGGGTATTCAAGAAACCAATTCACATGGATGATTCTTACTTCATCCATTTATTGCTTAGGATAACATGAAGATACACATAACCCCAACAATCTCAAGAAGCATGCTTTCAAAGGTGATCAATCAAAGAAGAACACACATCAAGGATAGATTAATTTGGTGAATTGGAATTCATCAACAATATCCAGAAATTCATACACTCAAGTATAAAAACAATAAGGTAATCATGTTTAGGGCTTCAACCTAAGCCCTAGCTATGGAGTTTAGTTGCTCATACTTATTTCAAATACAAACTCAAAATTAAATTAGAAAGAGTTTACAGATTTTCAGAAAATGATGAAAGCTTCAAGATCATCAATGGTGGAAGTCTTCTTCTCCACTTTGCTTGGCTGCACCTTGGCTTTCTCCTAGCTCCAAACTCTCCAAAATCTGCTCTCAATGTGTATAATTCATAGAATGAATGATCTCCCACGTTCAAAGGCTCTCCCACTTCAGATTGCAATTGACTTTGCTTCCCTCTCTCCTCCTTTCCAGCTTTTACTTTTATTATTGTATTGCTAAAGTCTTCACCCATTGTCTTCTTGTCCCCTTGCAAATGATGAAGCCTTGTCCTCACAAAGATGCCAATTGCTTCATAAAATATCTCATATACAAAGGTAATTTCTTGTTACCAAGAGTTATGGTAACAAGAAAATCAAGATGACACAAAGGAGGTAAAAGCTGGCCAAATTTGGATTTCCAAAGCTGTGGTAACATGCTGGATCGGTTGGATGGGCAATACTTGTCCAATGGACCTCAAATTTGGATATGTTGTAGTTAACATCCATTGGAACAAGTCTCATGAAGATCATGACCTCATCCGAGCACCGGAGCATGCTGATCCCAGGCCAAGAAGTTGACCTACGAAAATGAACAAAAACAGAATTTATAACAAATAGTGCACTTTTAGCTCATTTTCATTCTAACCAAGGTAAAATCTAAGAAAACACAAAAAGGAAGTAAAAAGCTATAAAATGTCAAGAATTAACTCAAAATAAAAGGTGAATAACATGAAAAATCATGTGTAAAAATGAACCGAACAAAGGGCAGGAGAAATTTTTGCATCCACAAATTTTGATGGACTGGCGTGTCCGACGAATATACCTCGTACTTACCTTGTTCTTTTTGGTTGGCCCACATCCATTAGAGTCTTCTGCATTCATCCATTCCATGCAATGAGGGGCGGACGCACGTTGGGGACAAGAGGGGTCGCACAACCCCTTGGAATGCTGGAAAATTGGCTATGAACTCCATGAACGACCCCTTGAACATCTGCTGAACGACCCATTGTGTAAATACCAAGTGCTCGACAAAAGTCCCAACCCATTTGCTTGCTTTGCTGTGCTTCATTTAAACAAAAGAGAAAAAAAATTATTACTTTTTAAGTCCATGTCATGTCAGCAAAAAGAAAGCCATGTTTGTGGTGAGATTCAATTTTTTCAATTTTAAAATTAGGTACAAGTTCCTATAATAGTTTCCTTTAATTTTTAATTATTGTTTACTCTTTTAAAAAAATTGCTATTTTACTTTTATATTTATGTGATTTTAATTTTTTTTAATTAATTTAAAGAATAGAGAATTTTTTAGAGTGCTGCTAAATAAACCCTAAAATTAACTGAGTACACCCTATAATCTAAGTACACCCTAATATTTAAATCAAAATATAAAATTAACTAAGCACACCCTATTTAATTACCAAAAATACCCCTATACACTCTATCACACAACACCAAACCTAATGCCTCCTCTGCAACTAGAGATGATTTTATTGAAGCTATTACAACCATTGTAAGTTGTTTCAGATTTGTTTTCCAATCTCTAGTTATTACTAGATGAATTTAAAATTAACCTACTACCCTTTGAAATTTCTACATAGGCAGTCAATGCTCATACTGGTCGTCTAAATCTGTTAGCTAAGTCCCTATTTTTAATTACTCTTCCTTCTTCCTTTTTGTAGTTCCAGAACCAAATAATAAATAGAAAAAAAGAAAAAAGAAAGAATGTTCTAAGTTTGAAGGACTCAACTTTCATCCAATAAATTATTTATTTAGTTTTCCTCCTCGTATGAATCATCCACAACCCCTTAAAGAACCTGTCAAAGTGGACTCCATGGAGCATGTATTTGCTAGAGTGTTATCTACCACCAATGACCAAGATCTATATCAAACAAACAACTTCATGGCATTCGCTTGCATTTGATTAGTGTTGAATATAGTGAGTAGGGTGTACTCATTAAAATAATTTGTTTCATAATTCAATATATCCATTTTGGTCATTTTATATTAGGATACATTAGTAATTCAATAAATAGTTTGATAATATGGTGTACTCAGTTAATTTTAGGGTTCATTTAGCAGCACTCATTTTTTATTATTAATTGTTAGGTCAGGCTCACCAAAAAAAAAAAAAAAAAGGCCACGTGGCTAGTGAGATTTTATTTTTTAAAATTTTCTAAGTTTTATAATAGTTTCCTTTATTTTTTAATTATATATTACTATTTTAATTCATAGAGACATTTTTACCCCTCAATTTAAGAATAAAATTGACAAACTTTAACGGTATGACCATCTTGATAAAAAAAAAAAGAGTTGAAGGACGATTCAAATGAAAATTTTAGTTGGTGGACCGAAATGATACTGAAACAATAGTTGGGGGACCATTTTAGTCATTAACTCTTAAGTAATATCTTATCAATTTTAGTTACTTTCATTTGTAATTATATTTTAATTATTATTTCTTTAGTGAATTATTATTATGAAATATTTTAATGAACTTCATAAATTATATTACTTAATAAATAGTAATTATTATTATTATTTTTTTTTCATATTATGCTATTTAAAGGTATAGCAGGACGGCTATACCTCTGAAACTCTGCTATACCTCTGAAACTTTCTATTTAAAGGTATAGCAGGGCGGCTATACTATGGGATAATCTACTTTTAGAGTATAGCCGCTCGGCTAGACTTGTGAAATATTCTTCTTAAAGTTGAAGCTGTACAACTAATAAGAGTTTAGGATTTACAAGGGCAAGTAAAGTGGGTTAAATTCGTGGTTGACCCATAGCTTTGCACTTGTTTGCAATGAAATATTTCAAGCCTAGGCCGACTTAGATTTAAAATTAAATTGGCAGAGCTCAAATTAAATCTGGTGAGCTAATTCATATCTATCCTGCTTGTGCATAAGTTCAAAAGGCAATATTTTCATATCAATTCAAAATTATATTATTTATATATATTCACGCAGATTCCAATATTATATATAAAGATGTTGAAATTAACTAGGAATGAATTGACATAAAACGTGACCCTATTTGTTATGGGTGCAAGCTTATAATCATATGGGTGTGGTCTCTCGATTAATAATTTGTTCAACAATTCACAAAAAAATAACTAAATAAATAAACTAAAACGTATTTAAGCCGTATTCACGTAAACCCTCAAGTCTCTTTACCTTCTTTTTTGTGTTTTTGTTTTCATATTTTTCTGATGATTAAGCAATTCCTTGGCAGTATATGACAATAAGACCCGGGGATGAGAGTGGGAGATAATATATTTTGATTGTTCATTGTCATTTGTTTATAAACAACCTTCACATTTCAGGATAAAATATAAAGCCTTTGTCGTGGAGAGGCTGCAAGTTGCAGATAAATTCTTATTTATCCATTTAATTTAATTGAAAAAATAAGCCATCGACGCAGAACTCAGGGGAGAACTTTTCATTTGAATAAGCCATGGACGCACAACTCTTGTCTTTGAACAGAGGATTGGTCAATATTTGTACTATAGGACGCTTCTCCATTGCGAATGCGAATTCGTTACGGAATTGAATTTTTGACCATACGATTGATTTGAACAGTTCACATCTATTCTTCATCTTCATGAGTTCACTCCTCTGTACTCTCTGAGAATTTTTCAAAAATAGCCAAAACTTGATCCCTAATTTCAAAAATGTTATTTTTTGTAAAATATTTCAAATATAGCAAAAAACTCACCTAAATAGACACAAATGCCCTCAAATTTAAAACCCGTATAAACCTTATTAAATAAAAATTTGGAATAGTTTTAACCCACATTTGTATAGAAGAACAGAAGTTGAAATATATCATCCTATTTATTGATATTAGTCAATTTAAACTTAGTCTCAATCCAAGCATCACCAAACACCTGATAAGTGTTATTCGACTTAAGCCAATTCAAGCCAAGACAATTTCTAAGCATAGTTCATTCCAAGACAATCTTCTAAAACAAACGAGACTGAAGGGAACAACTTGGCAAATGACTGAAAGACTAGTTGCCGGATCAATTGCGCAAGTCTGTCCGAATGACACCATTATTTTGTCTTCTCTGATGGACCAATCCGCCGAGTGTTCCCCACACGTATAAATGCTGCACTGGCTTCTCAAAGAAGCTAAGAGCATCTCCAACCGATGTGTCAAAGCTAATGTGGAATGAAGGCTGGAGATTGAGATGTTATTTTTGACATCCTAAAAGCAAGATGTCAAATGAATATTTTATTATTTTTTCTTTTCTTTTCTTTTTAATTAAAAATAAATCAACACGAAAATATAATAAAATAATAATTTAATTTGACATATCGGGTGGAGGGTAAAGCTGTGTAAGATGTCAAATTGCCACATCAACCATCAAATTTAAATTTGATGTTTGGTATTTGACATCTCCCTTGGAGATGCCTGTTCGGTTCATTTTTACACATGATTTTTCATGTTATTCACCCTTTATTTTGAGTTAGTTCTTGACATTTTATAGCTTTTTACTTCCTTTTTGTGTTTTCTTAGATTTTACCTTGGTTAGAATGAAAATGAGCTAACAGTGCACTATTTGTTATAAATTCTGTTTTTGTTCATTTTCGCAGGTCAACTTATTGGCCTTGGATCAGCATGCTCCGGTGCTCGGATGAGGTCATGATCTTCATGAGACTTGTTCCAATGGATGTTAACTACAAGATATCCAAATTTGAGCTCCATTGGACAAATATTGCCCATCCAACCGATTCAGCATGTTACCACAGCTCTGGAAATCCTAATTTGGCCAGCTTTTACCTCCTTTGTGTCATCTTGATTTTCTTGTTACCATAACTCTTGGTAACAAGAAATTACCTTAGTGAAAGAGATATTTTCTGAGACAAAGAGCATATTTTCAAGGACAAAGCTTCATAATGGCAAGGGGACAAAGAGCAAAGGCTTTAGAGGAAAGGTGGTAGTTTTATATTATATTTGTGAGCTGGAAATTGATGGGCAATGGAAAGTTAATTGCAATCTGAACTATGAGAGGCTTTTGAACGTGGGTAGCCTATTCCATCTATCATTCTACACATTGAGAGCAGATTTTGGAGAGTTTGTAGCTTGGAGAAAGCCAAGGTGCAGCCAAGCAAAGTGGAGAAGAAGACTTCCACCATTGATGATCTTGAAGCTTTCATCATTTTCTGAAAATCTGTAAACTCTTTATATTTTATTTTGAGTTTGTATTTGAAATAAATATGAGCAACTAAACTCCATAGCTAGGGCTTAGGTTGAAGCCCTAAACATGATTACCTTATTGTTTTGATATTTGAGTGTATGAATTTCTGGATATTGTTGATGAATTCCAATTCACCAAATTAATCTATCCTTGATGTGTGTTCTTCTTTGATTGATCATCTTTGAAAGCATGCTTCTTGAGATTGTTGGGGTTATGTGTATCTTCATGTTATCCTAAGCAATAAATGGATGAAGTAAGAATCATCCATGTGAATTGGTTTCTTGAATACCTAATGTAAACACCATGCTATTAGGATTCTTGTGATGTTCATATTCTCTTTGAATTTAATGGGTTTTTTTTTGTAATTGAATCAAAGTACTAAGCACACCTAGATTCGATTATAGGGAAGGCACAAGTATTGTAGCACTCGTACTGCACTTTACGTATATTAGAGAGAATCAATGCGTCTTGAGTCACTCGTCCTGGTCTTGATTGCGAACATCTTCATCAACACGTTTAGAGTTCATCACTTGAGTATTCATGAACTTGGGTAGAATTGTTTAGGGTGGATTCCGAAACCCTAGTGTTTGTTACATTTTAATTTCACATCTTGATAATTCATCTCTGCCATTCTCATTTAAATTCGAAGTTCATTTACTTTCATGCAATAGAAATAGGTCACTTGAAACAAATCAAACCCCCCCCCCCCCAAAAATGTGTGTGTGAGTTGTGTGTTCGACACGTTATGTGTCTTTGTTACTGAATTTTATTTGTTTCTGTAATTGTTTTGGACTTTTGGTTCACGTTGTGTTCTTGCATTTTCTGTGATGAATCCAACCGTATAAAGAACGTGAATTTTGGACGTACGGTTGGAAAGTTATAGGTCAAAAACTGGACAGAGGTCGAAAATGAAAAACGATTCTGTGCAAAAGCGACCGGTCGCTCATCACAAATTTCACAATTTTCGATTCTGTGCAAAAACGACCGGTCGCACTGTTCATACGACCGGTCGCAGACACTGTTCACGCACTGTTCACAGGTGATAAAGTGGTGATAAAATGGAGATAGAAAATGCTGTTTTTGTTTTTGTTTAGTTTTCTTGTGTTGTTTCATTTCTTTTACACTTCTTTACTCATTTTTAGTTTTCATTTTGCATTTGTACATTTGTGGTGTGTCAATTAAGTGTTCTTTACGTACTCAAATTAGAACTTATAGGAAGCCGACAAGTTCTTCGTGGGATCGAACCCGTACTTACATAATCTATACTTCAATAGATTCGTGCACTTGCGGGTATTTTTAATTGGTTGTTTGCACATTAATTTGTGTCCTCTTAGGAATGCAACAGATGCTCTAATAAGTTTCAAAATTGGCAGCCCATCCCACATTGCCTTTTAAAAGCCACACAAACATATTTGTTCAATTTGTGCGACAAAGGCAATAGAATTTTCCACAGAAAAAGAATTGATTTGTCTTTTATGTGGAAAATTCTTTTGACTTTGTCACTCAGATTTTTCTTTGGCCTACAAATCAATTCTTTTATGTGGAAAATTCTTTTGACTTTGTCACTCAAATTGAACAAATATGTTTGTGTGGCTTTTAAAAGGAAACATGACGTGTGGAATGAGCTGCCAATTTTGAAACTTATTAGCTTCTTTGAGAAGCCAGTGCAGCATTTATACATGTGGGGAACACTCGGCGGATTGGTCCATCAGAGAAGACAAAATAATGGTGTCATTCGGACAGACTTGCGTAATTGATATGGCAACGAGTCTTTCAGTCATTTGCCAAGTTGGTCCCTTCAGCCTCGTTTGTTTTGGAAGATTGTCTTGGCATGAACTATGCTCAGAAATTGTCTTGGCTTGAATTGGCTTAAGTTGAATAACACTTATCCGGTGTTTGGTGATGCTTGGATTGGGACTAAGTTTAAATTGACTAATATCAATAAATAGGTTGATATATTTCAACTTCTGTTCTTCTATACAAACGTGGGTTAAAAATATTCCAAATTTTTATTTAATAAGGTTTATTTTTTAGGTTTATATGGGTTTTAAATTTGAGGGCATTTGGGTCTATTTAGGTGAGTTTTTTGCTATATTTGAAATATTTTAAAAAAAATGACATTTTTAAAATTAAGGATTAAGTTTGGGCTATTTTTGATAAATTCTTGTCCTCTCTCCCCTACTCTTAATTTTTTTTTCTTCTTTTTTCTTTCCTTTCCTTCTCTCTTTCCTCTCCCTTTCCTTCTGTCTTTCTTTTTTTTCTTCTTTCTCTCCGTCAGTTTTCTTCTCCCTTGTCATCTGGGGCGCAATAAGTGAATTGGTCAATATTGTACTACAAACCCAAAAAAAAAAATTAATTGTTTGAAGATAAAGTCGACTGTTCACATCAACCATCTGGGGCGCAATAACTGAATTGATGACTATCAAAGCAAATACATAACGCTACTAGTCTATTAAACCAAAAAGAAAAAAGAAAAAAAGTTCTTACTAGTTTGTATACAACACTACTTTTTACTTCAGCAACAAGAAATGGGTTCTTCAAGATTGATCATCTTCTTCATTGCAATTCCTATTATCTTGGACCTTGTTGCTCCTCCTGCCGTGGCTCAAATCAACGACGGTGTGTGCACTCACACAGCCGACTTCTGCTGGAGATGTTCCAATATTGGCACCTACACTGATGGCAGCATCTACCAACAAAACCTCAACAGCCTCCTCCCCTCCTTCTCCAACAATACACAAATCAATTATGGCTTTTACAATTCATCAAAGGGACAAGACCCCAACAAAGTGAATGCAATTGCATTATGCAGAGGAGATGTGTCCCTCAACGACTGTCACACTTGTGTCAACGACTCCAGTCTCATCCTCTTCAAGAATTGTTCGAACCAAGATGAAGCGATCATTTGGGCGGAGCGTTGCATGGTACGATACTCGAGCAAATTAATATTTGGTGTTGAGGAAGATGAACCTATTAAGTATGTCCCTGGCGTAAGTGACGTAATTGACACCGTCCAGTTCAATTCGGTGCTTAATCTCTTCTTGGATACTTTGACTGAGAACGCTTCATCAGGGAATTCTCTTAAGAAGTTCGCAGCTGGACATGTGATCATCCAAGGAAGCACAAAAAATCAATCAATATATGCACTTGTGCAGTGCACTCCAGACATGGACAAGCAAAACTGCAGCGATTGCCTTAAAGGGGCCACCTCAAAAATTCCGGACTGTTGTGGCGGAAAGCAAGGAGGCAGAGTTCTTAAACCCAGTTGCAATTTGAGGTTTGAGTCCACTCTGTTCTATGAGTCTACAGCTGATTCGCTTGTAACTCTTCCACCTGTAAAAGGTATGGTACCCCTGCAGATATGTTCAAACTTAATCAATGCCTTAATTACAATTTACAATTGATTAATTTTTCTTGCAGGAAAGAAGAGCACCATATCAAAAACTGTCATAATCATCATCGTCGTGGTTGTGATTGTTTCTGTCGTTACACTTCTTATTGGCATATTGATTTTCTTAAGAGTGAGGAGACAAAGGGCAAAACTAAAACTTGAAAGTAAGTTGATTGACATAAAGACACATTTGATTTGTGTTTGATGCATGCATCTTATTCTTATTACATGTTTTGGAACATGTCCTCCTGTTTCAGATGATAATAGTTCGGATGAAATTAGTTTGGTTGAATCTTTGCAATATGACTTCGACACTATAAGATCTGCGACGGATGACTTCTCTGATGCAAATAAGCTTGGACAGGGTGGATTTGGAGCGGTTTACAAGGTGACGAAACACTATCACAAGGAAAAAGATTCATCATCAATGAATTGTTTTGCGAAATTAACTTTTCTAATTTTCTTATAATCCTTCAGGGTAGGCTAGCGAATGGAAGATATATAGCTGTGAAAAGGCTCTCTAAGAATTCTGAACAAGGTGATCGTGAATTCAAAACTGAAGTCACGTTAGTTGCTCAACTTCAGCACCGGAACCTAGTGAGGCTGCTGGGTTTTTGCTTGAAAGCAGGGGAAAGAATCCTCATTTATGAATATGTGCCTAACACAAGCCTTAATCACTTCATTTTTGGTATGTTTGCTCTACTTTTTGTCATAATTCATAATCATTTCTGCCTCGATTTATATTATAGAAAAGCATATTAACAAAATCATGTTTCATTTTGATGGAATTGTATTTAGATCCAACTGATCACGCACATTTGGATTGGGAAACACGTTACAAAATCATAGGAGGCATTGCTCGAGGGCTTCTTTACCTTCACGAAGATTCCCGACTTCGAATTATTCACCGTGATCTTAAACCTAGCAACATTTTGTTGGATGAAGATATGAATCCTAAAATTGCGGATTTTGGCATGGCAAGATTGTTTATGATGGATCAAACTCAAGGAGATACTCAGACAATTGTGGGAACCTAGTAAGTATCTGCAAATTTCAAAGCTAAATTACATTGTTGTGCTTGTTCACACCATAACTAAATTTTTAATTTGATGAATATAATAATGCAGTGGATATATGGCTCCAGAGTACGCAATTCATGGACGTTTTTCAGTCAAGTTCGGACATCTTTAGTTTTGGCGTGTTAGTTCTTGAAATCTTAAGTGGTAAAAGGATTAGCAGTTTTCGAAACGGCGAGAATGAGGAGGATCTTTTAAGCTATGTGAGTGTGAATATAAGGTTTTACATTACCAAACTCTTTTGCTACCAAAAAAACATAACAAAAGAAAGTAGCATCATTTCTTCTTTAATTAATGTGTTTATAAACTTGATAGGCCTGGAGGAATTGGAGGGATGATACAGTGGCAAATATCATGGACCCAAAGCTGACGACAGGTTTAGGAATTGAAATGATGAGATGCATCCACATCGGTTTGCTATGCGTCCAAGAAAATGTGGCAAGCAGACCATCCATGGCTTCAGTTGTCTCTATGCTTAACAGCCATTCTGTCACACTCTCATTACCCTTACGACCGGCATCTTATTTGCAATATAACAGTGGATCAGACAAAACAGGGTCCGATGGATCCAAAAACTCTATGCATGTATCAGTAAATAACAATTCAAATTTTACTGAACCATATGCTCGCTAGTGGGGTGGGGCTGAGTATGTATCAGGAACAATTTATTTTCTTTTCTTTGATATGCGTGTTTGATTGATATATTTGAACAACTGCAGCTAAAGTTCAATATTTTCTGTACATAAAGTAAACCAAATTGTCGTTTATTTGAGAGGCCAAATTAAACTTGAGGGGTGAGAAGCTTGGGAATAGCCTTAAACTGAGGTCTAGCTGCTTCTACCTGTTCCTGAAATTCTGGCTCAGTTTGCAATCTATCCTTTCTGGTTTCTTTGAAACCAAATCTTGGCAACAACAAAAAAGGTTAAGAGGACCGTGGTGATGGTGAATCCAATTTCTTTTGGTATCAATTTTCAACAAAACCCAAATCAACCCAAATCCAACCAATCATATAATGAAGCCAACACAAACCACCAACAAATTTCGGATTAATTTGGGTTTGGGTTAGGTTAATGGGTTTAGGCCCATATTAAAATAAAAAGAAAGAACCCAATATGACGGGCAATCCCAGCTAGCCCATTCTTTTGCTCCACTAGTGCTTTCAAATTCAATCAAGGACTCTTCTCCTCCATATCTGCGACTAGAAGCTTCCAAGAGATGATGAGAGAGAGAAAGAGAATGAGAGAGCTGCTGTAATTTCAACCCCCGCATATTATAGAAGCTCCCAAGCGGCCAAGCCCGTTACAAGAGTTCAGGCTAGGAGAAATTTTTGCATCCACAGATTTTGATGGATTGACGTGTCAGATGAATTACCTCGTACTTACCTTGTTCTTTTTGGTTGGCCCACATCCATGAGAGTCTTATGAATTCATCCATTCCATGCAACCAGGGGCGGAGGCACGTTGGGGACAAGAGGGGTCGCACGACCCCTTGGAATGCTGGAAAATTGGATGTGGACTCCATGAACGACCCCTTAGACAACTGAACGACCCATTGTGTGCACACCACCAAGTGCTCAACGAAAGTCCCAACGCATTTGCTTGCTCTCCTAGCACAGTTGCGCTGCGCTTCAATTTTTTTTTAAATAAGCCTTGCCAAACGACGTCGTTTGGTTCAAGGCTCAGCCTTTAATTGACCTGGCCTCAAAACAAGGTCGTTTTGGGCCAGGTTTTTAAATTTTTTTTAAATTTTTTTTTTAAAAAAAAACCTTCAGCACTTTCCCAACTTTGCACAGCAGCTCCAAACCCTTTTCATTCCCAATTTCACATCTCTTCCCACCCTCTCAAACCCTAACCTCTCAACCTCCAACCACCTCCATCACAACTCTTCGCCGGTGCCGACCACCACCACCTTGTGCGGCCGTTCGCCGCCCTTTTTTTCAACTACAACTTCAAGTAAGCAAAATCTAGAGAGAGGGAGCTTAGCAAAATTTTGAGAGAGGGAGCTAAGCAAAATTTTTACACTATGACCCCTTGGCCACATAATCCTGGATCCTCCACCGCTCTGCTATATATCTCAATGAATGGTAATACCAACAGTGTCAGCCTGTCAAATCATAATGTTCCATAATTTCTCGTTTATGTGGGTCATTGTAACTAATATAGACAAATTAATTAGGCGTAGGATCAAATTGATTAACCTAGTCTAACGGTTAAAAGATAAGACCTCACATAAGGGCCATATATAAACCCTTGTTATAGAATGACTCATACTTATTCTAGAGTGTGAGAAAATACATGCTTTAGGTTTGGATTGGACTTCATGTTTGCTTGGGGCATTTACTTGGCTTTTGGGGTGGGCCTTTGGCCTATTTGTGTTGCTTTGTTGGGCTTCTTGTTTTGAGGTTTTTTTTTTTTTTAATATTTATTTTAAACAAGCGATATTCTACTTTAATATAATCTAAAGTATGAGGAAAGGGATCCGGACTAGGGTGCAGAATGGGGAGCACATGCGCTCTAGCTAACTTGACTAAGCCCTTATTTTGAGTTTTTTGTGTAATTGACGTAGTGTATTTTTCATCTTTTAATAGCTTTTCCTTATGACCAAAAATTACTATTAGCTTATCTAGATTCATGTTTAAACATGGACAAATGAGATTGTTTACTTACCTCTCATGCATCATGTAATATTCAACTCACATCATCTTCTCCAAATGACCCTTCTAAATATTTTTTTTATAACAATTCAAAAACTACAAATAACCTCCAAATAATTCAACATAATTTTTACTGGCACAAAGGAAAAGAGGGGGGAAATGAAACCCAGCATCCCCTTTCGGGCAATGCTGCTCACCTGAGGTCCTCTTTTTGAGGACCCCTAAGACACAAATTTATTGTAGTCATTAGATTCATGTTCATCCAATGGGTTGAATCTTAAAAATAATAAAAACACTCAAACACTTGGTCCAAGTTATTAAAAAGTAATTAAACTTTCTTTCTTACTCTCTTCAAGTTCACTATTCTCCCTCTCCCTCTCTCTCTCTCTCTCTCTCTCTCTCTCTCTCTCTCTCTCTCTCTCTCTCTCTCTCTCTCTCTCTCTCTCTCTCTCTCCTCTTTCTTTCATTTTGTTCTTTCTTTCTCTCTCTGTTTTTTTTTTTTTGGCATTTATGCCTTCTCTCTTGTTGGAAAATTTAGAGAATTCGAATAACAAGAGATAGAAAGCTATGTTGAACTGAAGTGAATTTTCATTGATTGAAACACAGCTTAAATAACACATACAAAGCAACTGACTCATAATAAAGGAACAACTAAACATCCCACTACTACCAATATTAACAGACTTCTCCCACAACTAGAACAACCCTATTGAATAGGTAAAACCTAACTGATTTCCTAAAAAATAGGAACCAATAATTATTGAATACCAAATAACATAAATAATTTCTAACACTCTTCCTTAAACTAAATGTTCTTCAAACTTCAGTTTAGAAAGAGTCTCCAAGTAACTTTGTTGCTGCTGCCTTCCAGGGACGGATCTACTTGAAGGGCTGCTGGGCTACAGCCCATACAAATTTTTTTATATATATGTAATACCATGTAGTATTCTTAAGAGATAAATAAAACCTAGTGGAGATAGCCCATTCCAAAATTGAAAGCAGAGTCCAGCCCACGCATCAAACCTTAGTCAAACTTAGTGACTAGTCTGAGAGAAACAGAGATAGAGAGCAAAACTTAATTCCCCAAGAGAAGCAAATTGACGAGTGTGCGACTTGTGCGACTGAGGTGCAGCAAAGGCATCAGCAGCAAGGTACAAAGCCAAAACCTTCTCTTCTTTGTTTGTTGAGGTAATTTTCTTAACCCATAACTAAAGATTTTGTTAAAATTTTGTATATTTTTTCTTGAAATTAGGAGTAAGAACGATTTTTGAATTTGGGGATTTTTAACCTCATATCATATGTGTTTGGGATTTTATTCCATTTCTGGGATTTAATTAAATTAGAACTCTGTTTGTTTTAGCTTACCAGGTACTAGAACTAGATATTAATTTTTGATAAGATTACATGTTCTATACATCATTCATAGGTTATACTCGAAAATGTCAGATCATCAACGAAATCCTAAGAGAACAAAGAATATTCTGCATTTTTTAAAAAAAAGAATGATGGATCATCATCAAGTAGCATTCCCTTGTCATCTCCTCCAATTTTTGGAGAGCAACCTCCTTTCGAGCCTCAAATTGTAAGAGGAGTCGAGTCTGAAAGAGTCAATTGTGATCAAGAAGTGGATACTAATTCTCTTGAACGTGATCCGGGATCACGTCGCCAAATATGCACATATCCAATTAATGAACGTGATAATGTTCGAAGATCATATATTTTCTTAGGACCATGTCAGCCCACATTAAGAAAATATCCATGCCACTTAGATGGGAATCAAAATCGTCGATTTCAGCAATGTTGGTTCAAACAATTCTCTTGGCTTGAGTATTCTATTAATGAAGATAAAGGGTTTTGTTTTCCATGCTTTCTTTTTGATATTGATCACTCACACAAGGCATTCACGAAAGATGGGTTTAATTGGAAGCAAGTTGGTGGGGATAAATGTGCTTTCCTTGCTCATGTAGGCAATATAAATTCCCCACATCATATGGCTATGCAAAAGTGGATAGATATAAGGAACCCTGCTCAACATATTGATAGAGTGGTGCAATCACCGGAAGATGTGAGAAAAAATCGGTTGAGACTTACAACCACAATAGAGGCTATTAGGTATCTTGCAAATCAAGGGATGGCTTTTAGAGGTGGTGATGAATCTTTTGACTCGTCAAATCGTGGTAATTTCATTGAGTTGATAAAAGCTTTTTCAAGAATGAATGTAGATGTTGAAAAAGTCATCTTAGAGAATGCTCCTAGAAATGCTAAGTATATTGCACCAATGATACAAAAGGAGATCCTACATATTTTTGCCAACAAAGTGAGGGAGAAGATTCGTGAAGAAGTTGGGGAGGATGGAAAATTTTGTATTCTTGTTGATGAAGCACTTGATGAATCTCAAAGGGAACAAATGGCTATTATTCTAAGATTCGTTAGTCATGATGGATTTATTCGAGAACGGTTTTTTGATATTGTAAGTGTTCATGACACTAGTTCTTCAACTCTTAAAACCGAGATTTGTAAAGTGTTTGGTAGACATACTCTTCTAGTTAAAAATATGCGTGGGCAAGGATATGATGGGGCTAGCAATATGTGTGGTCAATGGAGTGGCTTACAAGCATTGTTTCTTAATGATTGTCTATATGCATATTATATACATTGTTTTGCCCATCGTCTCCAACTAGCTTTAAATGCTGCAGCTAAAGATGTGGGAGTCATTTGGAGATTCTTTTCAATGTTGAATAACATTGTGAATTTTGTTAGTGCTTCCGCCAAGCGTCATTCTGAGTTGAAACTTACTAGAAAAGCTGAAATTCAAGAGTTGTTAGATGCTGGAAAACTTGGAACAGGTAGAGGGGTTAATCAAATTCGTTGTTTGCAACGACCTGGAACTACTCGATGGGGCTCTCATTTTAGTTCTATTCGGAGTTTGATTGATTTATTTGGTGCAACCAAAATACTTCTTGACGAAATAGGTCATAATGGACCTAGCTCACAATTTCGTGGGGAAGCTGAGAGTATTTATATTTCTATGATGTCATTTGATTTTGCATTTGCCTTACTTTTGTTGGACAAAACTATGGGATTTACAGATTTTCTTTGTCAAGCACTTCAAAGCAAATCTCAAGACATTGTAAGTGCTTTAAATCTTGTTTCAAGTACAAAAATGAAGCTAGATGAGTTGAGAAATAATGGTTGGGATGATTTTATCAAGAGTGTGCTATCATTTTGTGAACAACATGACATTTGTGTACCTGATATGAGTGCTCGTCATAAAATGGGTAGAGGCCGTTCTTGTCAACAAAAGGATTCTATTACATTTGAGCATTATTATCGCATTGATGTATTTAATGATGTAATAGATTTTCAGTTGGTGGAGTTAAATAATAGATTTCCGGAGCAAACAGTGGAACTTCTTTATTTGACCTCAGCATTGGATCCTCGTAATTCTTTCAAGCGATTTAGCATTGATGATATATGTAATCTTGCTGAGAAGTTTTATCCTGAAGATTTTACTACAATGAAGTTGCAGGCTTTAAATCAACAATTGAGATTTTATAAGATTGATATGGACCGTCTTCCAGCCTTCAACAATCTCGATTCCATTCCTGAATTGCTGAAGTGTTTACTTGATATAGGGTTAGCACACACCTACCATTTGGTTGATAGATTGATTCGTTTGGTGTTAACTCTTCCTGTTTCTACAGCAACAACAGAATGTGCATTTTCATCTATGAGACTTATCAAAAATCGACTTCGGAACAAGATCGAGGATGAGTTTCTTGCTAATTGTATGTTACTTCACATTGAAAAAGAATTTGTTGATAGTATTGATAATGAATCACTAATTAGTGATTTTAACTCTTTGAAGTCTTGAAGGGTGCAACTTAAATAGTGCTTTATTTATTTATTGTTGCCTTTGTTTACTAGTTTCTATCTTATGTACTATATGCATTTTGAGGGGTACTGCTCATTATGTCCCCCCCTGACTAGGTGTATTATTTTTGGTTATTAATTAAATTCACCCATACCGTCGGGTTTTATTGTAAGGTAAATTCAGCCCATGCCATTTTGAATTCCTGGATCCGTCCCTGGCTGCTTCACCATTAAGGAAGATCCAGCCTGGAACACACTCCTAACAATTTCTTCAACTTCTCAAACACAGGTAACTTGAGAGGCTTGGTCATAATGTATGCAATCTGATCTTCACTCTTGCAATAATTCAAGTCAATGATTAAATCTTTGCAAAGATCACGCAAAAATGAAATCTCACATGGATATGCTTAGTTCTTCCATGTAGAACAAGATTTTTCCCAACTTTATTACTAAACTAACAATTTGCTGCTTCTTGGAAGACCATGACACTACTCACGTCCCATCATAAACACATAGCCTGATGTACTTTTACTGTCATCTAGATCACCTGCATAATCACTATCAGTGTAACCCAACAAATTACAACTCTTCCCTTTTTTTGTAAAAAAACACCATACTCTTTAGTCCCTTGTAAATATTTGAATATCCTTTTTGCAGCCATAAGGTGAGACTCAATTGGATTTTCCATATACCGACTAATAAGACTTACGGCATGCATTATGTTAGGTCAGTTTGATGTAAGATACATGAGGCTGCCAACAATTTGCTTGAAAAACTACCATCAACTTTCTTTCCTCTAGGATTCTTAGTCAGCTTCAATCCCAGCTCAGTTGGAGTACTAACAGAGTTGCAATTCTGCATTTCAAACCTGTCAAAAACACCCAGAACATATTTTTTCTGTGAAATAAAAATTCCACTAGTAAATTGTACCACTTCAATGCCAAAAAAGTAGTGCATCGGTCCAAAATGTGACATGTCAAATTCACTCATCATAGAATGTTTAAAATTATCAAACATGGCCTCATGGTTTCCTGTTGTTTCCCTCTTTTCGGCCGAGTAGGCCGATTGAAGGAGTTTTTGGTCTTTCTTCTTTTGGAAGCGGGACGTGCCACCACCAAGCCCCGAATTTGGGCTTGAATGGAATGTGAGTAGATGGATGTGTTGTGCTTCTGACTTCTAATCAAACGATTGATCGGCCAAGTAAGGAACCTCCTCTTGGCCTAGGTTCTTTCACTTACTTAGGCTCGAGGATGGTTAGGTTTCGTACGGATGTTTTTGTGATTTTTAGGGTTTTAAGTAAAAATAATGCAATTAAACTAAATGTGAGTATAAACGTAAAGACAAGAATTAAAGTGCGATAAAGTAAATCAAAGTGATAAATAAAGCAAGAACGAAATAAAAACGATAAGAATGATAAACTGAAATAAACTTGAAATTAAACTTAATTGAAGTGCGATAACAATGAAAGAGAGAGCGATGAAAATAAACTTGAATTTAAATAACAAGAAAATATAACTGAAACAAGAATTGAAACTTACACTAGAAAAAGGAAGAACTCACTACACTAGGTGCTTGAAAATAAAATCATAAGTCTAGGAAAAGAAAAGTGCGAGACAAAAGATAGGTTTTATCTGTCCTGATGTTGTGTGTCTGATGTCTTCGTCGAGCAAGGTTTATATAGGGCATTCGTCAGCTCATGGGCTGGCCATTGAATGGCCAAAGGTTAACTCTTTTAAAACTTCTTTCCTTCCAAGGCCCCCATAAATCCGTAGGATTGCATTGATTAAAATATTATGACATGCTTGATTGTTTCTTGCTTTGGAACATTTCGGAGTTATTATCAAACTCCTTCCTTGTAAGGCCTTTGTCACGTGCATATAATCCTCCGAGAATCTTGGGCTTGAAATTGGTGGCTTAGAACTTCAGTCTTTGGAATGGCATGATGATGCCCTCATAATTTCCGAATTCGTGAAGCTCTAGAATTGGTCTGCCTAATTCAAACTTTATATTCATTTATATATATATATATTCATATGGAATCAGATGAGTGCGGCAGAATGTTGTGGCTGGGCTCTTTAAAGTGAAACCTCATTGCCCTATTATATATATATATATATATATATATATATATATATATCTTAGTAAACCATTTAAAATCCATTGGTCAAAGCTAGATGCTCACTTCCAAGCCCCTGAGAACAAGTTAAGGAGGGACAAGTATCATGCCTCTTTCCCCAAAATTCAAAGAAAAGAAATTTTTAATGAATGGAAGGAATATATGAAAAAAGTAAAAACATAATTATTCTATCTAGACTTCGTAGAAGCCAAATATCTGAGTCAAAAGTTAGAAACTTTAACACAAGAAAAATGGGAAACGTTAGATAGTACCAAAGTTATTTCTACTCACCCCCCAGTCAAATTAATTGTCATTAGTCACGGAAAAGCCAAAGTCACTGCCAGTCCCTACAAGTTAACTGAGCCTAACGAATACCGACAAAAGAATAGTTGAACAAAATAATTACACCAATATGAGTCTAGTCACAATAGGAAAACAATTGGATAAGATAGAAACAAAAGTTGACAAGTTAACCTCACAGGTAGTAACCCTTAAGTCAAAAAAAGAAAAACCCTTAGTTACTTTCTCATATTCTAAGCCTACGCTTAAAGTTAGCCCCACAATGAGAAAAATTGAAGAAATGTTTAAGGAATTAACCCCAGTTAAACCAAAACCTAATAAAGACAAAGACAAAGGTAAAGAAGAGGAAACCTCAGTAAAGTTTCACAATTTGAAGTCAATTCTGATAGTGAGTCAATTATGTCTTTAGAGTCCGCCTCTAGTCATGAGTCAGAAACTAATAATATCTTTAAAATTGAACAAGCCTTTAATAATCTGCAAGTTAACCAGGATCCCCAAAGTCTCAAAGTCAGTCGTCTAACAGGTAAGATTAATCCCACAAGTCTTACCAAAAATTGGTATCCTAAGCCTACGCCCCCAGATGTCCAATTTGAAGAAAGAACCCAGAGTCAATTCTCAGTGTCTTCTAATAAGCTATACGAGTGGAATATCGATGGCTTGTCTGGCAGGAGATACTCAACAAGTTGCAACATATGTCTATGGTAGCCAATAGTTATGCCACCAATCACCAGTTAAGACAGTCAGAAATAGTTTCCCTTTTAGAAACAGGCTTCACAGGAACACTTCGTTTCTGGTGGGATAAACATCTCACAGAAGATGCTAAGTTAAGAATCATCCATGCTTTTAAGAAAAATGAAGAAGGTTACCCTATTTTAGATGAAAGAATAGGAACAAGTATAGAAGACGGAGTCAATGTCCTTTTATATACAATAATTGAACATTTTATTGGTACACCTAGTAGTACAACAGCTAGGATCCATGACCAACTAAGCAATCTCAGATGCCCAAAATTAAGCAATTTCAGGTGGTATAAATATGTTTTTATTTCCAGAGTTATGTTAAGAGATGATAGTAATCAACCATTTTGGGAAGAAAAATTCATAAATGGTCTCCCTAATTTGTTTGCTCATAAAATTAGAACAGTCTTAAGCAACGAATCAGGTCAAATTAATTATGATGAGTTAACCTATGGTAATATAGTTAGCACAATTAATTAAGTCGGAATGAAAATGTGTGTAGATTTAAAAATAGGAAAATCAATCCAAGCTTACAGTAAAAATGCTATGTATGAATTAGGAAACTTCTGTGAACAATATGGTCTAGCACCAGTCCCGCCATCTTGACAAGCCAAAAGAAGTCATGATAGAAGTCTTAGTAAACATAGGTATTATTCCCATAGAAAACATTCCTTTAAACCAAATAATCAGTTTTATAGTAGAAGGAAGTCTACCCCTAAGAAAAACAAATGGTCAAAAGATTATTCAAAAGCAAAGTTACCGACAAAATAAAAGGAATAACTTTAAAGAGAAGTCCGACAAAATACGAGTAAGCTTTTGTATGTTGAAAATATTTCTGATTTTTCTTGCAAGAAATATACCCATGTCTTTCAGCTATAGTCATCAATAAATGTTATGAAATACATATTTTTTTTTTCCATTCGATGCAGGATTTATAGGTTCACATATGTCAGAATGAACCAGCTCTAAAGGTTGTTGAGCTCTCCAAGCTTTTCCTTTTGGAAAGGACTGACGATGCTGCTTTCCGATCATACATTTTTCACAAAATTTGAGAAGGAGAATCAATTTCTAGGAGACCAGTCACCATATTCTTCTTGTGCAACGTCTTCAAACCATTGAAATTGAGATGAACATATCAAAAATGCCAAAGCCACGTCATATTTTCAACCTTGGTAATAAGGCAAGTTTGAACATATTTTTGGATTTACAAAGGAAACATTTGATTCTTTGTCATCTTCACTTGAGCAATTGTTCCTCTTCTTGGATCACTGATCTCACAAGTGCCTTCTTTGATGGTGATCACATAGCCCTTCTCTTGCAGCTGGCCAATGCTAAGCAAATTGGTTTTTAAGGCAAGAGCATAATACACATTAGAAATTGTTTGAAGGGAGTTATCCTTTGCTTTGATTTGGATATCACTTTTCTCATCACTGAAATCATAGAATCATCACCAAACTTCACAGGTAGCATGAAAGGATTCATCTAAATGATGAAAATCATCCCACGCATATGATTGCTACATCCTAAGTCAATATACCACCAATTGGAATGGGATTCCTCCTTTGTATCGCAAGCCATAAGAAGAATTTCTTCATTTCGTTGTTCAAATTTTGATGTCCCTTTCTTTAGACATGTTAGTGTAGCATTCAGAACGAATAGTGACAGTACCTGCCACACGTATAGCACTCAATTTGTGATTTGTCGAGTTTTGACTCATGATGTCTTTGTTGTTTGTATTGACCTCTGCCTCTACCTCTAGAATCAGAATTTTTTCTACCATCGGAATCATGATTTCCTCTACCGCCAGAATCATGAGGACCTCTCCCTCTTTCTCTTGTTTGACCTCTACCTCGACCATGACCGGAGCCTTTCCATGATGAGGATTCATTGCTGGTTGAGCTTTTTAAAGCTATCTCCTCTATTGTAGTATCTTGACTTTAAAGTTTTTGCTCATGCAACAACAGTGAACTATGCAATTCATCAATTGACATTGTTTCAATGTCGTTTGCTTCCTCAATTGCACATTGGCGACATTGAATGCATATTTTTTTCAATAATTGTGACATCATCCATCTTGTCACCATGAAGTCGCTGTTGAAAGTTGGCTCAAATGTAGAAGAATTTTGGAGTTGCCCATGTGAGTCAAAGTTAGTTGCCCATGTGAGTAAATGTTGGCTTACTATGAGGTCAAAAAGGGTGGATTGTTTGGTAGCCATCCATTGGTAAGTTTGGTAGCCAACAAATGAATAGTTGAAGCTTGCATTCACACTCTTGCATTTTTGGCTATAAATTGGAAGTAAATGGTTCCATTTGAAGCATCCCACCAAGTATTGAGTAGAAGAGAAAAATAGCAAGAAAGGCATCTAGCCAAAGAGAGAAATCTCTCTAATTGTTCTTTGCTTTGTATCATTGTTTTCTCTTCAATTGTTGTGAGAGTGAGACTTGGGTGTATTTGGGGCTTTGGGTTTTCTTGAGTGATAAACACTTTGTATACTCTCTTTGATTATAGTGAATTACTCCGTCGTCTCCAAACTGGATGTAGGCATTGCCGAACCAGTATAAATCTTGGTGTTCTTGTTGGTGTTGTGTTTTGTGTTCTATTTATCTCCTGTCAAGTTGTTGTTTATTTTTCACTCACAATTAGTTGACGTTTCCGCACAACAAGTGGTATCAGAAGCTCCAGTTTTTGACTGGGGTTTCGTAGGAGTGAAAAATTCGGTGAAGCTACAATTCCGTGAATAGTACTGGTGCTACAGCCCGTGAACAGTGAACCTGCTAAGTCGTGAACAGTGCTGTATTTGTGAACAGTGCCGGAGTAGATGGCTGGAGATAAAGATGAACTCGTGAAGGAGAAGGAGTCGACATCGTCTTCGTCGACATCCAATAGACATCCAATCGCTACTACAAGGTTAGAGGTTGATAAATTCAATGGCTCTAATAATTTTGGTATGTGGCAATGTGAAGTTATGGATGTGTTGTATCAACAAGAGTTGGATATTGTTTTGGAGGATAAATCCAAAGAAATTGATGATAAGCAGTGGAAGAGACTTAATCTTCATGCTTGTGGCTCTATTCGATCGTTCCTTGATAAGGAGTTGAAATACCCGTATATGAAGGAAACTTCTGCTAAGGAGTTTTGGACGAAATTGGAGGAGAAGTATATGACCAAGAGCGCAGAAAATCGGCTCTTCTTGAAGAAACGACTCTTCCGATTTCAATATCGTTCAGGTATTTCTATGCACGAACACCTCAATGATTATAATAAAATACTTGCTGATTTAGCAAACCTTGATGTGAAAATTCCTGACGAGGATATGGCACTATGTTTGTTAAATTCATTGCCTGATGATTATGATCATTTGACAACTACTTTGTTGTATGGAAAATCCGAGGTGAAACTTGAGGAGGTGTCTCGTCATTGGTGAATCATGAGTGTCGTAAGAAGGACCAGATGACTCACAATTCACAAACCGAGGCACTAGTTGCAAGGAGTCGAACAGAGGAAAAGAAAATCTGGGAAGCGGGGAAAGTTTCCTGCTAAAGATGAATGTGCCTTTTGTCGCCAAAAGGGTCATTGGAAGAAAGGCTGCCCCAAATTGAAGAACAAAGAGAAGGAGAAAGCGGATTTTGAAGCAAATGTTGCAAAATCTGGAGATGATGATTTCGAGTTTGCTTTGGCTAGTTCATATGCTGATGGTCACTCCGAGGAGTGGATTTTGGATTCAGGTTGCACCTATCATATATGTCCCATTCGGGAATGGTTTTCTAGCTACGAGGAGCTGGATGGTGGAGTGGTTTTGATGGGCAATAATAATGCTTGCAAAACACAAGGGATAGGCAAAATCTGTTTGAAGATGCATGATGGAACAATCAGAGAATTGAGTGATGTTCGATATGTACCGGATATGAAGAAGAATCTCATCTCATTGGGCGCTTTGGAATCCAAAGGTCTCAAGATCACCATGGACGGTGGAGTTCTTAAAGTTGTGTACGGGGCACTGGTGGTGATGAAAGGTACAAGAAGAAATAACTTGTATTTCTTGCAGGGGAGTACAGTTATTGGTGGAGGCTGTCACCGGAAGCGCTGCGACGCAAGAGCACAGACACCACGAGGTTATGGCACATGCGTCTTGGGCATGCTGGTGAAAAAGCGTTGCAAGGATTGGTGAAGCAAGGCTTATTGAAGGGTGCAAAGGCATGCAAATTGGAATTTTGTGAACACTGTGTGCTTGGTAAGCAAACTAGAGTGAAATTTGATACCGCTATTCACCACACTAAAGGCATTCTAGATTATGTTCACACTGATGTTTGGGGACCTTCCAAGAATGCACCTTGGGGAGGTTACCATTATTTGGTCTCCGTTGTTGATGACTTCTCTAGAAGAGTATGGGTGTACACCATGAAGCGTAAAGATGAAGTCTTGAAGATTTTCCTGAAGTGTAAAAAGATGATTGAAACGCAAAGCGATCGAAAGATCAAGACTCTAGATCAGACAATGGTGGTGAATATAGGTCTGATCCTTTCTTGAAAGTTTGTCAAGATGAGGGTATTGTAAGGCACTTCACGGTTAGGGAGACACCGCAACAGAATGGGGTGGCGGAGCGCATGAACCGTACTTTGCTTGAGAAAGTTCGGTGTATGTTGTCTAATGCTGGATTAGGCAAGGCGTTTTGGGCTGAGGCGATTAGTTATGCAAGCCATCTCATTAATCGGTTGCCTGCTGCTGCGAACGAGGGGAAAACACCCATGGAGGTATGGTCTGGTAAACCTTGTACTGATTACAAGTATTTACACATATTTGGTTGTTCTTCTTACTACCATGTTAGGGAAAGCAAGTTGGATCTAAGAGCAAAGAAAGCTCTGTTTATGGGCTTTAGCACTGGCGTGAAGGGATACCGACTTGGTGTCCAGATGAGAAGAAATTTGTTGTAAGCAGAGATGTGACTTTTGATAAGGTTGCTATGGTTAATCAGAACAAGCATGAAGGTGAAATTGAAGCGACCAAGACCATGAGTAGTTCAAAGCAGGTGGAGTTACTAAAGACTCCAGTTGTTCCAGGTAAGGTCTAATGTTCCAGACACTAGTCCTCAGTTGATCCTGATGATGAGGACAAGGATGATGAAGAGGAGGCACCTACCCAAGAGCCTCCACAGCAACAAAATTGGGTGTATGCCAAGGAGATGGAATCCTTGGGAAAAGACAATGTAAGATTCAAAGCCAGATTGGTAGCAAAAGGCTATGCTCATAAGGAAGGCATAGACTACAATGAGGTATTTTCTCCTGTAGTAAAACATTCTTCTATTCGTATTTTGTTGGCTTTGGTTGTGCAAATTGACTTTGAGTTGGCTCAACTTGATGTCAAGACTGCTTTCTTACGTGGTGATTTGGAGATATATATGTCTCAGCCAGAAGGTTTTAGTGTTGCTGGAAAGGAAAATTGGGTTTGTAAATTGCAGAAATCATTGTATGGCTTGAAGCAGTCTCCAAGACAATGGTACAAGCAATTTGATAAGTCGACGAAGCCAGTTTCGTTGTTCAAGTTTAAGCATTGCTTGGACTTGATTGAAATTCGTAAAATTTGTTGATTGCCCATTGGGGGATTGGGAGACGACTATTGGGAGTGTTACTATGAGAGTTTGTTACATGTTGAGCCAAGGTGGAGATTGTTGAAAGTTGGCTCAAATGTAGAAGAATTTTGGAGTTGCCCATGTGAGTCAAAGTTAGTTGCCCATGTGAGTAAATGTTGGCTTACTATGAGGTCAAAAAGGGTGGATTGTTTGGTAGCCATCCATTGGTAAGTTTGGTAGCCAACAAATGAATAGTTGAAGCTTGCATTCACACTCTTGCATTTTTGGCTATAAATTGGAAGTAAATGGTTCCATTTGAAGCATCCCACCAAGTATTGAGTAGAAGAGAAAAATAGCAAGAAAGGCATCTAGCCAAAGAGAGAAATCTCTCTAATTGTTCTTTGCTTTGTATCATTGTTTTCTCTTCAATTGTTGTGAGAGTGAGACTTGGGTGTATTTGGGGCTTTGGGTTTTCTTGAGTGATAAACACTTTGTATACTCTCTTTGATTATAGTGAATTACTCCGTCGTCTCCAAACTGGATGTAGGCATTGCCGGAACCAGGATAAATCTTGGTGTTCTTGTTGGTGTTGTGTTTTGTGTTCTATTTATCTCCTGTCAAGTTGTTGTTTATTTTTCACTCACAATTGGTTGACGTTTCCGCACAACAGTCGCATCTTACTTGCAATTGCCATCGTCTTCGAGAAGTATTCATCAATAGAATCTTCTCGTTTCATGTGAAGAGTTTCAAAATCTCTCCGAAGTGCTTGAAGCTATACACGCTTCACCTTGGTGGAACCTTGATATTTTTCTTCATAGACTTCCATATCTGCTTGGAAGTATCCTTCTAGATAATAGTGTCCAAAATGGATCGATCAATCGCTAGAACCGACAATTTTTCACTTTGAGGTCCTTGAAGTTATGTTCATCAAGCCTGTTCTGTTGCACTTCCATCAACAATGCTCCCACTGCTGGTTTTTCAATTCTAGTTTCAATGAGACTCCAATACTCTTTAGATCTCAGAAAATTTTCCATTCACATGCTCCAATGATCATAATGACCATCAAAATGAGGTATGGCTGGCTGCACATAGTTCTCTTGAAACTTTTCGGATGCCATCAGTCCTTGCTGCTGCAAGTCAAGAAAGCTGCTCGCTTTGGTGAATTTAAGTCAGGCCCAAGTGGGGGCTGATACCAAATGTTGGAAAATTTAGAGAAATCAAATAATAAGAGATAAAAAGCTATGTTTAACTGAAGTGAATTTTCATTAACTGAACACAACTTAAATAACACATACAAAGCAACTGACTCATATAATAAAGGAACAACTAAACATCTCACTACTACTAATACTAACAGACTTCTCCCACAACTAGTACGCACCTATTGAATAGGTAAAACCCAACTAATTTCCTAAAACATAGGAACCAACAATTATTGAATCACAAATAACATAAATAATTTATAATATCTCTCTTTCCTTTTTGTTTTCTTCCTCTTTATTTCCTTATCTCCTCTCTTGGTTTTTTTTCCTTGATTTTCCTCCTCTCTCTCTTTCCTTTTTTTTTTCTTCTTCTTTCTATGCGCCAGTTTACTACATTGGGAGGAACTCCAAGCTGCTTCTCTCTTTGTCAATATCCCAAGCATTTGGATCACTCTGCTTATAGTGCAGAAAGAAAGAAGAAAGAAAAAAAAAAAAAAAAAAAGAGGAACGAGAGAGAGAGAGAAGGGATATACGTACTTTCCTTCCCATGGGAAACCAAGGCCAACATTAAATGCATTTTTTATGACCAATTTGTCCATATTATTATATAGATTACAATGTTATCCAACAACAAAGATTGTTGGTTTTTTTTCTTCTTCATATGTCTAACGTGGTATAATTGGAAAACTTTATTTCTACACAATTAAAACATGGAAAATGAAATAAAGTGGTATTTTCTTGTTACTTTCTTTGCTTTACCAAATATGAGAAAATACAAGAGGCTTGTAGCTCAAGTGTTTAACAGCATATACCCTTGCAAATAAGCATTCTCATCCCTCAAGAAAATACATGGAAAATTATTTCTCATCAAATCATATTTGTGAATTAGATGATTGCTAATAACCATTCTCATATATATATATATATATATTATTATTTTTAGGAATTACATTTTTTTTAAAGGACAAATTTCCAAAATGTCTGCCAGAAGTCAATATTGAATGCTTTTTAAGTCCAAAACTAATTGACTATAGGGCTATTCTCTGGTGGGAACGTCATTTTGCGAACCTCTAAATCAGAACACCGTTGGATCAAATAACGGATGATAAGAAGCAAGTGTAACTGAAAGTGGGTAAAACCATACCACTGGAACGTGGCTTCCTTCCTCCAAAACAAACGCACTGTGCTCTTGAAGACCACAATATCTCCCTCCAAAAAAAGTTCTGTTTCCTCTGCCTTTTCTGTGTCTGCCCGTCCTCGAAGAACATGGTTTTCTTCTTTTTTTTCTGGTTTGCTATTCTGTTTGAGGAAAGAGAGCTGTTCAAATCCCATGAGGAGAGCTTTAACCTTAACCTCTCCCCGGCTCTAAGTGGTTGCACACTTTGCCACCATTTTTTCATCAAAAAAGAGAGCTGTTCAGTTTTCTGGTTTGGTGATTCAAAACATACAAAGCAAGGTATTATCCCGATGAGCACATGCAATGTAATTCTTTTTGTGTTTTCATTTTTTTGGTTTGACGATTCTGTTCTGTGCACTTGTGAAGCCTTGAGGACCCATCTGGTACCCATATGTGCTCTTGAAGACCACAATATCTCCCTCCAAAAACCAAAGGCTCTCTTGAAGAACACAATTTTTTTTTCTGGTTTGATATTCTCCTCCCTCCCTCCCTACGGTCTACCCCTCTAATTCCTTTTTTTTCTTTTTCTGGTTTGGTCATTCAAAGTCAGACCATACAAAGCAAATTACATCTACCCCTCATTTGTCTAGTTTGGTGATTCTGATCTGAGCATTCGTCAAAGTGTATCAACCTCTTCCTCACTCTTTGCTGTAGAAGATACTTTGTATCGAGAAGCTTGAAAGATAGCAATTCACGTTGCTGCCCCAATTTGATTAGGACGAAAGTAAGGATGATTCTGATGTTGCTGATGATGATATCTTTAGTATTTAATTGTTGGTTGTATAGAAAAAAAGACGAAAATTTTGATTTTGAATGATTTAGGTGATTATATCATAGGGGTCAATGCTAAGTGATTATCTTTTAGTCTTGAATATGGGTGATCTGACAAGACATATTGAATTTCTATACGTGTTAGATTCTGTATATGAATGTGTTGATAATAACGTGTGTAGTATGGATATGGGTGTCTGTTTTGTATCTTGCAAATAAGTGGGTAATATGGATTTGGGTATCTTATTATGTATCTTTTTTTTAAGAAAGAGGTATCCGATTGTGTATCTGAATGTCTTGATAACAGTGTGAATAGTATGAATTTGGGTATCATATGAGTATCTTTTTTAGAAAGATGCAGTAGGAAACTATTACAATGGCTAGGATAATGTCATTTATGTTTTATGGAAAGAATACTCTTAAGTCTGAACTGGCCACATAAACAATCCAGTCTTCCTTTATCACCGATAATAGTGTCGATGTGTATCTGAACCAACATGATAATACTGTGAGTAATTTGGATATCAGTATCATATGAGTATCTTAATGTGTTCATTATAGTGTATGGATATTGGTATCAGAGTTGTATTCTGAATGTGTTGATTATATGTCATTCGTATGGATTTAGGTATCCGTTTTGTATCATAATGTGTTTATTGTAATGTGAGTAGTATATATATGAGTATATATTAAGTTGGGTAAATGGTGTATGTTGCAGGTCAAAAATGGAATCTGGGTTTGAGCTTTGTTTTCCTGAATTAGAGGTGTATTCGGCGAGGGTGAATAATCTATGTGTGCCAAGTATAGTACTCTCTAATTTTGCATTGAAGTTTAATGATGAACAAAGGAGAAGATTTAGAGAGACCTGCTTTGGGCACTTGATTGAGCTGGATAAAATTTCATTTAGTGGTCAAATGGTGCATGGTCTGGCTAAAGCTTACTGTAGACTTGTTGCAGGGATGCTACAATATATAGATGTATGATTATGGCTGAATGTTTAACTGCCTTAGTTTTGAACTTGGGAGGTATTACCAACCGTGTGAACACACATGCAACATTGTTTTGTTTTGATTACGGTGATGTGAATATATTAGCAATTCAGTCTGAACACAGAGGTGCATGTTGTTTAATTAGAAAGGTTTTTTTTTAAAAAAAAACTTGAGAAGCCGCAGAAAATATGTACATACAATATTGTCATACAATAACCGTGATACAATATGAGAAGGGTGGATAAAAGGATGTTATGCCATATTGTCATACAATAACCTGAAAGCACTTCCCAATGTACATATGTGAAAACAAAATGTAGTAGTCGTTTGGGTTTTACCCCTTACTAGTTGATCAGTTTACAAACAGAATATTGAAAGCGATTCCCCATGTATCCCAAAGGTGGGTTTGGGGTTGGTTTCGGTTTCTTTATCCTTGGTTTTGATTTCTTAATCCTTTAATCGTGAGACTCAAGACGACATGGTTGATTTCAACATATCTTCTTGTTGCTTTGGTTTATTTTCTTGTCCTTGCTGTTTCACAAGTTTGGTCCTCTTGGTGGTTTTTTGTCTTATTGTTGCTTTGATTTAACCACATATAGTATTAGTATTAACTTGGTTTTTGAAGACAGCACAAAAATAATATTATTTAGTACCCATCCCAAGTTATTATTTGTTGATAGCATAAAAACATACCCATCCCAAGTTATTATTTAGTACCTAAATTCCTCAACAGATGAATGTTATTCACAATCCCATTACTTGCTAGACATGTGGACACACAAACCCTTGCTGCCTATCTCTTCTCTCCACATTGCCTGTCTCTCCTTTGTGTAATTATGATTTCACTTTCTTCCTCTCCTCCAATACGTAGATAACTCTTTTTCTCCATGAACTTCGCATTCTTTTTTTTTGCTTCTCTTCAAGGCGTTTCCTCCTCTCCTCCAATACTTGAATAACTCAACATTGATAATCAAGCTCTTGTTGTCACTCACATTTTCGTCAAAGTGTTTGCTCTTCTCCTTCAATACTTGATAGAATCCTGCTACAACACATGCATTACATTAACCAAACAATAATTTACAAATGGAAATAAAAGACATACTTTGGCTGCCAAAAAAAAAAAATCGTCCTTTTCAGTGAAAAGGGAAAGTCATTGTATTCAGAAAACTTGGACTGTTGAATGTTCCAAGTGAAACATCTCAAAGCATTAAAACATAAAAAAATGAATTAAGTACAGGGTACGTGTGCAAGTGAAAGATCTCAAATTTGACACAGAACCAACATCAAGTGAAACAAACTTTGAAGACGGGCAGAGCTAGTTTTAAACACGAATTCTAAGCTTGTATGGGACTTAATTAATTTGGAGATGATATGTATGTCAGTTTAACAAACAAAAATGGGAAAACCAAAAGGCAGTAATATCATATTCCAAACCCAGAACCATTCCAACCCTCTGACCCTTCAAAATACTATGAACAACAATCAAAGCATACCTTTTCCAAAGAGCTGAGATCCATATAGCAAATTCACGGAAAAATCGAAACCTGGAACACAAGAGAAACCAAATTCAGGAAGAAAAAAAAATTCACCTTCTCCAAGTCATGCTCGTTGACAGATGAAAGATAGGTGCATACACAGCCTTGCTATTTTGGTGTTGAACTCAGAAATATTTGTGAGATTTGGAGAGTTTGTGGATGAGAGAGAGGAAGCGTGGGTTTGCGTTAGAAGAGATAGAACCAAAGAGAGAGACACGGAGAGAGACGGAAAGATGACGAGAGGAGGTGTTGAGATTCCTGGCTAATCTCCTAGCGAAAGAGGAAGAGAGGCCGGATAGAACCAAAGATAGAGAGAGAGAGGGAGCTAGAGTGCGAGAGAGAGGCAGTGCGAGAGTGGGTATTGGAATTTTAAGGTTTGGGTCTGGAGCGAGAGCGCGAGGTTAGAATTTTCGTGGGGAAAAAAAAAAGCGCCATACGACAAAACCCATAATAATATATTTTTCTAACAAAAACTCAATCCTAACTACAATAATAAACTTTAAGCTACAAAATCTTATGTTATATTTAACAAAAGTATAAATAAACTCTTAATTGTTAGTGAATATATTGTTTTGATGACATACGCATTCTACGAAACTAGTTTCAACGATCCAACCGTCAAACTTGTTTGTTTATACTTCCAGATCATATATGCCAAAAATCGAAAAAAACAAACATCCATAGATCTAGTAACCCTAAACCCTAAAACCTAAACCCTAAACCCTAACCCTTAACCCCAAACCTCTAAACCCTAAACCCTAAATCCTAAACCCTAAACCCTAAACCCTACAACATAAACCCTACAACCTTAACCCTACAACCTAAACCCTAACCTTTAACCCTAAACCCTAACCCTTAACCCCAAACCTCTAAACCCTAAACCTTAAACCCTAAACCCTACAACATAAACCCTACAACCTTAACCCTACAACCTAAACCCTAACCCTTAACCATTAACCTCTAAACCCCCAACCGCTAAAACCTAAACCCTAAACTCTACCAATTTAAACCCTACATACGTAGGCATTTTCGGTGTATTTTTCTGATTTTTAATTTTTTTTAATTATGAATTAGCATTTTGGAGCTTTAAAGAGAAGATAATATCACAAGATGTTCATAGGAATTTTCTGGGTATTTTTCTGATTTTAAATTTATTTATTATGAATTTTAGAAATTAAATTATAGAGAAATAATATGAAATATAATAGATTGACACGTGGCAGAGTCTTGTACATTGATTTTTATGACATGGCATGTGCGTCATAGACATTGATTTCTTCTCCCCATTTTTTTCGCTGGCGCTCTTTTTTTTTTGGGGAAATTCTTTCGCGCTAACCCTCTCGTTCCCTCATCCTAAAAAAATTCACGCTTTTTGGGGTCAAATTCTCTCTCCCTTCCAGAAGCGTCATATTCTATCTCCAATCTCTAATTCATTCTTTAACCCCAAATGCTCTCTCAGATCTCTTCCTTCTTAGACTTTGCAAATTTCTCTCTCTCTCTCTCTCTCTCTCTCTCTCTCTCTCTCTCTCCACACACACACACACACACACACACATACACACATCAAATCCCATCGAAACCCTCCCTCTCTTTCTGTGGCTTCTTCTCTGTCTCCCTCTCTCACAATCTAATTTTCTTTGGTGGGCACTTCAATCATCGTTTTGTATTGGTTGGGCATGTGTGCTGGAATTTTAGTTTTTGATTGATTATATCTCTTTTTGCACCATGTAGAGTTTAATTAGCTTTGGTTACATTTCAGAAATGTATCAAATATCCCTTTTCAGTTTCTGTTTTCACAGAATCATCATCCCTGTTTTTCAAGTATTTCATGTTCTGTTATTGACTTCAAGCGTATAATATTGCATTTCATGTTCTGTTATTTCATGTTTTGTTCACCAAAAGCACTTAAGCCATTGCTTCCACTGTTTCTATCAGAGCTGCCGAACTTGATATTAATCTTGCTATTGCAGATATTGTCATTCTTTATGACAGTGATAGGTATTAATCGTGCACTGAGATGATACATTTCCAGCTATGCATTGATGGCTCTGGTTGCCCTGCAAATTTGGTAATTATTATAAATGAAGTTGGGGATGAAATTGATGATATGTTTATATTTTTTAAATGAAGTGAAAAGATTGGTCATACCTGTGGATTCAAGAAATGGTAATTTGTTTATTAGCAGCAGGAATGCAGTTTTTTTTGTTTTTTTGTTTAGAAGAGGATTTCCATTAAGAGGTTTTTTAAAATGGTTTTTATTGTTGATGTTGGGACATTGGAGGTTAGCAACCACTTACAAAAATTAAAATAATTTTCTTGTTCAATGTTATTCGAACTCATCGTTTCATTTGCTTGTGTTATGTTGCTGGCTCATCTTTTGGTTTTTTAATTTCTTTTAAACTTGCTAAACAGAGTATGAGAAGAGTATCAGAAGAAAGGTTTAGAGTATCACAAGAAATGTTTCTGGTTTCAATTATGTTTTTACCAAAGGACTATCCAAAGGTCGCTTTTCTCCCTTTTCTCATTTGGTATCCAAACTTGTCTCCCGGGAGCCAAGTTTGCGGGGGAGTGTTGAGAAGAAGACATGACATAATCACTAAGCAGACAACACAATATTCTGGTGCATGTACACAGAGCTGGACAAACGGTAGTGTAGGTGTGGGACCAAGACAACTGCATGTGGTCTTGACTAGTGCAGAATATTTATCAAATTAGTGATATGTTATTTTATTCTTAAGAATACTTGTATATAAATATAGTCAGCATCTTGTAAACGAGTGCAAGCAATGATAAACTAGTTTCCTCAGTATTTTATTGTGAATTTTAATACTGACGTTTATCCATAGAAATTGCTTGATTATAAGACCGTACTCGCCTATGTGAAACAAAGTTCAAACCCATATTCCATTTTATACCTGCAACATACAAAGTTTAAATAAGATATCCTGAAACTATAACGAAAACATGAAGATATAGATCCGATACTCATACTCATACTACTCACACTATCATCAACACATAAAAAAAATGATATTTACTAACACTATTGTCAACACATTAAGATACAGAAATGATATCTACTAATACTATTGTAGATCCATTAAGATACAAATGATACATACTAACGCTATTGTCAATACATTAAGATACATAAATGATATTAATGCTATAGTCCATACACACACAGAGAGATCCTACCAAGCCAATGCCCAAGGCTTGATGATACACACAGAAAGTACAATGACACCACACTATACTCTCCCACTTTTACCTCACTCAAACACTTAGTAGAGTGGTATACAATTAACTCTCTCACTCTCACAATATTAGAGTGGAAGACTGATGGCTTTCAGATGGTGTTCTCACCCTTCTCTCTCTCTCTCACGACGTCTTCTCTGGTGCAACACGCTCTCTTTGTTCCAGCTTTGGTTGCTGCCTCCTTATATAAACCCATGCAGCAACTCTCCTAATGAGGGAAACCGCATACCAACCCACGTGATGGCCAGCCAAAGAGAAAGAACATTCTTTATCATTGGACCATGCATTGTCTCCCACCAAAGACATCATCATTCCATGCAATATTATTAGCCACCAGCCATATTCCCTTTAATTATAAAAATAACATCTCAAAAGCACTCTTCCAAAACTCATCACGTGAAGCTTGAGAAGGAGCCAGAAAGTTGTGGGAGACTATTTTCTTCTTCCATCATGGGCTGGACCAATATGCCAACTAACTCAAAGATTTGAAAACCAACAGTATAGAACCAGAGCCAAGTGCTCACTTGAGGTCTCCAATCATCAAGTAATGAACTCAAGGCCATTTTGATGAAGCAGACCAGAATCACCAAACTAGCCAAATGAAAACAGAAAATTGAATTACAGAGGTAGATGTAACTTGCTTTGTATGGTATGAATGACCAAACAAGAAAAAAAAAAAAAAAAAAGAGAATTGAGGGGTACACCGGGGGGAGGGAGCGAGGAGATGATTAAACCAGGAAAAAAAATGGTGTTCTTCAAGAGAGTATCTGTTTTTTTGGAGGAAGGGATATTTTTGGAGGGAGAGAGGACAGAGCATGCTCAAGAAGAAGAAAAAAAAAAAAGAGAATTAGAGGGGTAGCCCGTAGGGAGGGAGGGAGGATAATATCAAACCAAAAAAAAAAGGGTGTTCTTCAACAGAGCATCGTTTTTTGGAGGAATGGATATTTTTGGAGGGAGAGAGAACATAGCATGCGAAAGAAGAAGGATAATAGAGAATTAGAGGGGTAGACCGTAGGGAGGGAGGGAGGAGAATATCAAACCAGAAAATAAAAATTGTGTTATTCAAGAGAGCATCTTTGGAGGGAGTGATATTTTTGGAGGGAGTGATTTTGGAGGGAGTGATATTTTTGGAGGGAGAGAGGAGAAAGCATGCGGATGAAGGGAGTGTTTCAGTGCAATAATTTCAGTTGCAACCGCTTTTGGAACTTGAAAGCATCGCAAGGAATGAACGAAAAAGGCGCGAGCGGCAAAAGAGAAGTTGCAGCGTACCCGATTCTAGTGTGAGCTTGTTTTTTTCCTCAGCCGTTGAGATCACTTCAATGGCTGAGATGGAGCCCCAAATAGAGGTTCGCAAAGAGATGTTCCTACCTGAGCCGCGTGCTTGACTATATGTATTTAAAATGTAAAAATGTAGACTTCTTTTTTTGGGTCAAAAGTAAAAATGTAGACATTAGCCCAAGTAGAAATGAGTAGTTTGGGTAGTTTGATGATGGGGTACAGAAATGGTGAATTGGTCATCACGTCCTCCACCAACATGAGATGTAACCTCCAAAAAGAAGTAAATAATATTTGTATATTGTAATCGCTTAATAATTAAGAAATATGCAATGGAAGGCAAAGGAAGGAATAAGGAGTGAAAGGGGGAGATCTGACTTGCCAGAGGTGCGAGTGACAACACATCAACGTGTTTCCAGAAAGTACGTGTGGTTGAGCTTTGAGGCTCCTTCACTTCAAGGACAGAGAAACAAAGAAACAGAGAGAGAGAGAGGGTGGGGTGGGAGGATCACTCACACTATTTACCCATCATCCACCAAGTCAGTCATGAGTCTCATTGCTTCCTGCTCATCTCATCTCATCTCAGATAGAGACAGAGATTGAAAAAGCATAATGACCAGAATGCCCTCGATGGCATTAATCCCCAAATCCAAAACAAGATGCAAGTCCTCCCTCCTCCTGAGTAGTCCAACTGGTGACTGGGACTGGCCGCCTCCCCTTCCCCTTTCCCCTTCTCATTCCCCTCTGCACTGCCAACAATAATCTCCATAAATTTAAAAAATAAAGAAATGGGTGATCATCAGACGTTCTGGTGCCACGAATGCGACATGAGCGTGAGCCTGGTGCCTTGTTCTGCCCAGGAGACTCTGCTCTGCCCTCACTGCTTCAGCGATCTCTTGGAGCTCATGGATTCTGCTTCTTCTTCTTCTTCTTCCTCTTTTTCTGACCATCAGCATAACTCACAAGACAACTTCTTGCTCAACAGCCCATTCCTCCACCGCCTCATCCACCACCTCTCCACCCACCCCATCAACCACGACGACCGCCTCCCTTCACCCACCGCCGCCGTCCCCCCTTCTTCTCTGCCTGCCTCCAAGGCCTCCGTCAACGCCATCCCCACTCTCAAGATCACCTCCTCCATGCTCGATCTCGACCCCCTTCTCCTCTGCGCCGTTTGTAAGGACCCATTCCTTCACTCTGTCGACGCCAAGCAGCTCCCTTGCAACCATCTCTACCATCCCCACTGCATTCTCCCCTGGCTTTCTTCCCACAGCTCTTGCCCCCTTTGCCGTTTCCAGCTCCCCACCGACACTCACCAACCACACCTACGACACCAAAACCAAAACACCCCCTTGCCCTTCGACGACGACGACGATCAGTACGATTGGTTCATGGAATATGGATCCCATGGGGGCAGTCTCCGCCTCAGCTACATTGCTGCCAGTGGAAGGCAAATGGCCAACCCAGGAGAAATGGCTCCCGCTGCCTCCCCCAATGTCAATGCCAATGCCAATGCCGACTCATCTTTCAACGGTTCGTTTTCTTTTCATTCCCATTCCCGTAATTTCTATCAATTGCATTGCCTTGTTTGGATTGCATTTTTGTGTGCTGCTCATATTAACAACCCCTCGCTTGTCTTCTGAGTTAGGTTGAAATTCTGTGCTTCTTTGAATGCTATTAGGAGTTCACTAACCAAACAAATCTATGGTATTGAAGCTTTTGCCAAACATGAGCTTATCTTGTAGTTGTAATTAACACTTCAGAGAAGTCTTGGCCTCCGGAGTTTTGCGTTTTTATATCCAAAATAAACAGGAATTCCTTTTATTTTCTTCTCGGTTTTCACAATAAAACTTGATTTGTGTCTTCTACAGCTAAGCTGTATGCTATCCTGTTTAAATAGACCTCTTCCTGGTTTTCACTAGGAATGATATCCCAAATGAAGAAATTTTAGTGAGCACTTGGTAGTTGGTTGGCTACCAAAGAGGCTCATACTCATATCAGTGACAAACATTATTCATGTTTTAGGTAGTTTCAAAGACTTTCCTCAAAAAATTTCTATACAATTTTGAAATTCTTGCATAAAATTAGCAAGAAACTCTGGCCTTTAAATAATTAACATTCACTGGTGTATGGAAAGCTATGAGTCAAACTAGACAAGAGTTGATTTTGATGCTGGATCTACCGAGTTGTAGCTTAAAGTCCAACAGTAAACAGTTACATATGTGGGTTGACAGAAGTCCATGATCCTCTTTCTCCATGAGTATAGGTAGCCTACTTCAATTTTGCTGTGATATGGATAACATTTTTATGGGTTCTGTCCTTTAGATCATACCAGAGATTATGCTTCAGTGATATCAACTTTTTGCGAGTTCCCATTTTTGTGCATTGTCAGTGTTTAATGGGGGTGGCTTGGGGGTTGTTCTCCTTCTAGGTGTTTCCCAAATGCCCCATCTTTATCTTTGACAGAAATTTCGTGCCCAATTGATCATGGTTCAAACCTGTGAGCATTAGCTTAAATGGTTCATCAATTTGGAGGCCCAGGGCCTGCTGGTTCCTCACTCAGGGCCTGTCCTGTGCCTATCGGCCATAAGTGGCTTGTAGCATCCCCCACTCCCTACACCTCTCAATTCTTGCTGAGGCCGAACATGAGTTATAGGCTCCCATTTCTTTGCTAGGAGGCTTGATCAACTAAGAAGTTGGCACTTATCCATTTGGCATTTATAAAGGTCTTGCTTCAAGGATTTACTAAATCCATGTTATGGAATAAATTCAAACTATAAGTGTTGGATAGCTAAATCTTATTTCACTTTAAAATATGCCTGTCTTTTACATTTTTCCTCTAACACATCTAGCTATTCTCTTTGCATCCAACAATTTCATACCCATCGTTATGGTTCATGGGTTTATTTATATTGAAGTTGTACTGGGATTAGTATTTTCTAACCTTACATACAGGGATTAATATGATTATTCAAGATGACATAAATTGCCTTATGTACCAATTTGAAGATTCCCACCACTGCAGCCTTAAGTTGGGGCAAACTCTTCTCTTTGTTTTCTTTCTTTTTTGTAGTAGTTACTTAAGACTAAAACATGACAATGAAATCATCTTCCTGGACAATCTTTGGGGCCAAAGTTGCTAAATGTCTGTTCTAGCTTCGGCATGGCCTATGCTTAAACCATGATGGCCAGAGTGAAGTTCACAATGCCATGTCACCTGGCTAATTCTTACCTTTTAATCAATTTTTAAATGCCAAATATCCAAGAGCAAGGCTTTATAGATTTTACTAATATATCTCCTTCAATATTTGATTGCAGGAAATTTGTAGTTAGATCTGTTTTGAGGAAACTTGAGTGTCACCATAAAATTGAAGTGTAAATCTGCAGAGGATGGTTGTGTCACTTTTTCCTGCCTCACCCTGATCATATGTGATAATCGTGCATTATCCCCTCCCCTTCTCTCCTTTACAGAGCTGGGGTTAAAGTATGTGTATACCTTTTTCGTCTTCAATTTCAGTTAATAAATGGAAGGCCTGTCTGCCTCTTTGGTTTGTGATGCCTCAAAGTTGTTTTAACCTCGTTTGTTCCTTGAATCGGTCAACCTTTGATCTGACTACTGTTCTGTGATGTCGCTTCTTTCCATCATTATCTCTTTAACAAGGGGAGTTTGTTACCTGTGGTGATGTGTGTTCTGGATCTGAAAAGTAGCAGTTCACATTCCCTACCGGCTTATCCACCCAGGAACGCAGCTTCGTTTCATAATCCAAATAACAGGTTCTGTGCCAGTTCTGCCATGATTAGGTTTTAATTGAAAGATTATCGCATCGACTGTTATGTACTGTAACTGATCACGCTCTCAGCTCTTTTATTCTTTTTTCTTTGTAAATCTGTATTTTTGGGGTGGGAAGGGATGGTGTTTGAACAAAGTGAGGCAGCCTGTCCTAGTATGTTTTAGGTCAATAAAAGGATTGTTGAAAAGTTTAACATGAATATTTGGATTGACCCTTCGTGGAGAAGAACCGTTAATGTCAATTGGTCAAGTGCGTGAAAGAGAGAAATGCTGCTAAGCTGTCTCTAACTTGTGAGTTACGACTTCTGAGAGCCGTGGAAGCAATTAGCCAATTCTCCACACTTCAATTATTATTCTGGAAACAGGCAATAGCCGGCGGAGGTCATCATCATCTCCATTTGGGGCTGCACAAGCAATCCCTATAGAAAATATTTTTATTCACCACTTTAACTACCCTCATCATCTTTTTCAACACTTAGACACATATCAAATGTGTGTGATGATGATACATTATATGTTATAGTAGCGAGCAAAAATGAATCCAATCTCCATCATCGCCGTACGTGGTAGAAAACAAATCATCAAATACGCGTAAAGTAATAATATCCAGATGTTTTAATCACGTGATCCTTTTGCCCTCTTATTATAACTATTTTCAAACAAACACATCCTAATCAAACTAACAAACACTCGCATAAAGTCGCTACGCATACAATCCATTCAAGAGTTATTTTATTGACGCGAATTAGGTGATGATGAGTGCTCGCTTCGTCTGACATGCAAACTATTGGCTAATCAAATCAAGCGCTATCTAACTTCTTAGCTGCTTTCGCTTGTCTTTCATTCATTGCATCTACATCACTCATCACGTAACTTATTATGTCTGTTATGTGATGTATTTTATTTATCGTGACACGTCATCTGGATTAGGTTGCAGCAAAAACTGACCCAATCTCTCTGCTCCTCCTTCAGAGCTTCTTTTTTGATTACCGTGATGGCTTAGGAATTAGGAAGACCGTCGAGATTAGCTGCTTTACTTTTCAACTACTCCGACATGGTCAACATGATAATAACCACGTCAGCACAAGTTCTAGACTGTGAAGGCAAGTCAAAGAGGTTGGCGCCTTTCATGTTTTACATGCTCCATAATCAAATTCGCATGCTTCTCTTCTCACGGAAATTCTATAAATACCATCTGCCGTACATAGTTTTAAATCCAAATTCATTCATCACTTGCCAAATTCCTCCTCCAGCCAAATCAAAACAAGGTTGTCTGACACAGAAAACAGGTTAGCAAGGACACAAATAACTAAGGATGATGATGATTATGGAAAGCAGCATAGCAGATGTGTTGGTGAAGGTAGCCATGTTCATACTGATTCAGGGTTTGGTATATCTCATCCTTTCCAACTCATCAAACATCTTCTCCAAAACCACCAGGAGATCGCATAGCTTCAAACCAGCTCGCTCTGTAAGCATCCGTCGGATGCTTGCTCTTCTTGCCGACTTACCCGCCGGCGGTGAGCTCTCTCCTTCAACAAATTACTCAAGGGATAATTCGCAGTCTCCTCGTAGCCCGGAAAATGCAACGCCTATATACCACTGATCAGCATGCATATTCCATTTGGTTTTTTGTACAAGATTGTTAATATGTTTGCTTAAATATATATGTTTATGAGTTTGAGAGATTCATTTGTTCTTTGATTAAATATGTATTCAGTGTTGAGATAAATAACACTGATGACACTACGATTGTATACATTCTGTGAAATCAATATACAGAGCATATCATTTTCTTGAATCTTCTTCTTCTTTCTTAGCTTTCTCAATTCTTAAGCTTCCTCTTCTAAACTGTTAACAGTTTGCTTAGTGTTTTGTACCTTTTTTTTATTCTCGCTTGAAATTGGTTGTGGGGTGAACGAAATTGATATTTTTATACAGAATAAATTAGGCTTGAGGATTGTTTAATCCAAAAGTTGTAACAACCTCCTTGACGTGTGAGACCTATCTAATAGCCCCAAAAGCAATACTTTGAAAATCACCTGCCCAAAAACAAAAACTCTTGAAATAGATTCAGAAAATACCTTACCTTAGTAATTTTTCACTCTCTTCAACTTCTTACCGCTTTTTAGGTTTGGGCTCACAATGCGGAGAGTTCTCTGTTAGGAGAGGATCAGTATACGAATAACTTGATTTTGATATCATGGGAGGTTCCAACTCAAAAACAATAGGAAATAAGTGAAGTGAAGAGGCTCGAAATCATTTTTTTTAAAATTAACGGAAACGAATATCGTTAAACTCAAACTGCATTACAAACATCTTCTAGCAGGCGTTCATGAGCCTAAAATCACAGAAAAACTTGTGTGAAACGGGCATAACATTGTTTTGTTATTCTCAACCAATCACAGATTACCACATCAAAAAGTTGTCATACATGGCATGTCGTGATTGGTTGAAGATAGCAAAAATAGTGTTATTCCCGTTTCACATTTAAATTCCAGATATTTCTTTTGTCTCCAGAAGTTCCAGATTTTTATACAACCTTCTTCCTCAGAGTGTATGGCTGGGATTTATCTGCAGGCAATAGTCAAAGGCTTCTAGTTGTAGCCCCAGAAAACCAGTTTGATTACATATATATGTTCCAATTTCCAAATGACCAAACAAATTTTCATGGTTAACAATGTAAACTATCTTTAATTAAAAAATTATTGGATCTTCAATAGGAGGAGATGTTTAGGGAGGCAAAGTACACTCCTTGAGCAGCAGTAGCTAGTTTCCAAGGAATTGCTGACAAAGAGGCCCTCTGTTTGATCATCACACGTGTTATGCCAACAAGGAGTACATGGCTGGGATTTATTTGCAGGAAACAGTCAAAGGCTTGCTAGGGATCGGACGTCTCAGAAATCCCGTGAGCTTGCTACGTGTATGACTGGGATTTATCTGCAGGAAATACTCGAGGGCTTGAAAATGCAATAATCAGTTTACGCAGAGAATAAGAAAAAGAAGAGACGTAGGTAAATGATATTCTTGCAAATACGAAGGTAAGGTAGAGAATCATTTGGTGAGTTTTTACTAAAAGCAATAATAGAGTGAAAAAAGAAAAATCAACAGAATGCAGAGAGTGTATTCTAACAGTAAGGGATTGACGCCACCTCTATTTGCCAAAAGTGTATTCTGATTGACACAAGGCAGCCCTATATTTTGCTTGCTCAGCTTTGGCTTTTTACCTCAAACAAACACAATATTGTTGTTTCATACAACTTAAAATCATCTAACCCAGGCCAAGCCAAGAACATCAATTTTTGGACGTTAATTTTAAAAGAATGTCAAATCTCATAAGATAAGGTGTTAAATTTAAGAAACAGGTCACGGCCCACTACTAATAACATTGATATTGTCCCTAACTTAAACATCTATAAAGTCCAGTAGTTATGAGATTTTTTCACAAAAGGCATCGGTTATATTAGTAGTTGAACCATTTATTATATATTTTATTTTATTTAGTTAAGTTTCCAATGTGGAACTTATATTCTTCAATATAAGGTAGTTGGTGTTATCAAATCAAAGACCGTTAAAGAATATGGTGATCCAAAACTAGCCTGAATGAAAAAATCAATTTTAAAATGGAATGTCAATTTCTGCCAAGCGTGCATTTGATTTGTTTAACAAATACAGATCAGTTTCAACAAAATTGAAAAGCATAGGCCTTGTTTAAGTGATAAATTGATTGAGCAATTTTAGAAGAAAAAAAGAGAGTAAAATATTGTGTCATTAAAGATGTATTTTTTTTCTCTTTCCAAAGGTCAGATTTAAAAAAGAAAAGAAAAGAAGAATAGACGTTCTATTTGCTAACCTGGATTATTATTCTGCGTTGGTGCACGACACCTGCTCCCCCACTATATATATAGCTAGGTGATTCGAATAATGTAAATACTTCATATTTTTCAAATGTAAGAAATTTAAGAGTGGCTATTTAATAATATCTTTCAGGGTTTGGCGGCCAATGTATCTCTACTAGTTGACTTGTTATTTTGATTTTGTTTTGAGTTTTATTTGTAGTTTTTAAGGGGCGTGTGACACTTTTTTTCCTTCGTCGCTTATTTTTTAAATTGGGTTTTCTGAGACAAGATTTTGATGAGGCCACGTTTGTTCGCTCAGTCCGTGTGTGTGATGAAAATTGATTAACCACAATGAACTAGACAAGGAGGTAGTGCACCCAAGATAAATTGGTTTGGAAGCACATTTTGGGCACTGGTGGTGGTGGTGGGGACAAACAAAACCGCAAGTGAAGTTGAGGCAAATGATGATCGGCTACATATCTTTCACGGGGAAGGGGCCATCTTGCCAATGCCACACGTGACACCAACTCCAAGAATGGGTCGTCTTGTTGCTGCACTGCACTGCACTGCAACTGCAACTGCAACTGCACTGCACAAAGTTGAATTGTTGCAGCAGCACTAGTACGTAGTAGTAGTAGTAGTAGTAATCTGCAATCTGCAACAATTTGAACGTTTGCACTCACGTCACGTGCATTATGCATATCAACAGTATTGCATGCCAGACCCATCATTGTACCCTACATGAAGTACACTGCATGCCCTTTTATTTTCTCCTGTCATGAACAAAGCCTTTAAATCAAATGGCATTGAGGAGGGATGGGCAATGGATAAAGAACTTTGAAATTTTGGATTTTAATCCGAGACTAGAAACCTTAAGTATAAGCTCTAAACTAATGATGATTCTACACCCTAAAACAATCAACCATGCTATAATAGATTGGATCAAAATTGAAGAAAATTCAGTAAAAATGAGGTTTTCTAAACAGGTTTTATCTTTAAGAAAGACGTGACTTCATGTACAAAATCGAATATACATAATATATATATATATATATGTGTGTGTGGAATTCAAGGTTCGGCTTAGTTTGGTCATTATGTTGACATAATAAATTCAATTATAACCAAATGAAGGCCCAACGAACTTTTTTATTTTTTTTTATCAATGAAGTATAGGCGGAATTTGAAATTTGGATATCTTTTAACATTAGAAAAATAAGTAACCAATAGACTAAGCTAATTAAAAAGTAATTATACATGCTTCAATGTATGCGTGTAATGTTGAAAAAAATTAAAAAAGTGATTATATAAGCTGGCAGGGCCTAATAAATTGGTCTTACGGTAGTTCTTTGACTTGGGAAGTATTTAGCTTATATTTAATCTTTGCTTCCAAAGGTCAACTTTGCTATGGTTTGCCTTCAATTAAACCTGCAAATTCTTGAACAGTACTTCCCTTCCCTCGTATCAATATATTTCTTCTATATATCTACAAAACCCCGATACTATCTAGCTTTGTTTCCACACAAAAATCAGATCTCTTATATTTGACTCCATGGAGAAGATGATGAAGAAGCCACAGTACTCATCATGCAATCCTAGTTCAGCTTCTTCTGAACTTGGCATGCACAAAGATTCACATAAAATATCGAAGACGGCGTCCAAGCCAAAGATTCGCATAATCCACGTATTTGCACCTGAAATCATAAAGACAGATGCGGCCAACTTTCGGGAACTGGTGCAGAATCTCACTGGAAAACCTGCGGCAGCACCGGAAGTAGTAAATGGTAGTAGGAAGAAAACAGTAAGATGTTCTACTTATTCATCACCAAGCAAGAAAATATTGGAATTGCAAAATGATGGGGATCAGAGAGTAAAGGAGGAAATACAAAACTACACGTGGAGATCATCATCATCAGGTGATCATCAGCCGGAGAAGATAAATAGTTTCTTGGATGGTTTCTCAGATTTGGATGGCTTTATTGAAGATTTGAGTACTGAATCTCCTTCTCTTTATTTGGACACGCATGATCAGTAGTGCTATATATCTCTAGAGAGTTTTCTTAATTTATTAATGATTAAGTAGTAGTACAAATTTAATTATCCCCATAAAAAACCATTCATATATTCTGGTTAAGAATATTCTTGCTCAGGATCTCTCTCTCTGTCTCTTCTTTTTTTCTTTTTCTGAGAAAATCTCTCTTTTAGTTACCTGCTTCATGTTAGATGAGCAAGGAGACTATGTAGTTATATGCTCATTGTTTATTTCTTACTTTCTTTTTTGTGTTGGGCAATTGCAATTAATTATATATAGTACTTAATTTGCAAACTTTCTGCATGTATTCTTCTAGTTTATTTTTCTTTGGATCAGCTCCATCTCAAGACCAATGCGATGATCATGTGATTATATTGTTCCCATGTATATTTGCGTGTAGGTTTTTTTTTCCCTGTGGTGGAACTAGGATGGGGTAAATTGGGAATTACATTTTTTTTTATTTCTTTTTAAAAGTGGAGGGTAAATTGAGATTTGTGGGGAGGTCCTCCTTAGTTTTAATTCTAATCCAACAAGAAGAATATTTGATTAAAGAGGATGTGGTTCTTGAATTGTGGGTCCTACTTCTGATATTTTTTGGGTCTCCGGGGGTGAGACGCATGGGATGGCGTACTGGGCCACAATTCTTCCTTTATTTGGGCGGTTTTAAGGGAAGGTCGATTCTGTCCTGCCAATCATTTGGGTCCAGTCACTTCCTAAAGTGGTCTGGACCTAATTGATATTTGATATCAACATAGAATACACATATGTTAAGATGCAGTACAAATTGATTTGCAGTGCAGGGCAATACTCGTACTATATACTGGGAGGGAAATTCGAATTCGGATGTAAGGGCGTGGGCATATTACTTGGTTTAAACTCTCTGTTTCATGTTTCCCATAAAATTTTCTATGTCCTTGGACAGACACTGAAGACAACTATTTTCTATGTCTGAAAGCCAAAGTAAAAGTGTGAGATTTTTGTAGAAATGTCACATGAACTTATATCTCAGTTTCAATTTGTCACCTTAAAGAAAAATTTAAGAAAAATGCAACCTTAATTTTTCAAATTTCATACTTTGTCATCTGAACTTTAACACCATCCAATTTTCCATCCATTTTATGGGTATTTTAGTCTTTCCATTTTCAAGGGTATTTTAAAAATGGATAGAATCATTATATATATAAAAAAAAAAATGTATATCTTTTAAACAATTAAAATTGAAAAAAAAAATCTCACCATCCCCCATCCCCTACGCGCCACTGGGGGCTCCAACCAACCCCGTCTACCTTGAAATCAATTCCCCCTTTACTTTTCACAACCCCTTCCTCCTTCTCTCTCTACCATAAAACACCTACCATCCACACACAAATTCCCTCAGCCCAACCAAACAAGAGTGGAACCAAGAATTTATGTAGGGAAGAAAGGGGGAGCGAGGTCTCTTTTTCCTTTATTATTTTTCCTTCATAATGGAAAAACTAAAATACCCTTAAAAATGGATGGAAAATTGGATGGTGTTAAAGTCATATAACAAATCATGGATTTTGAAAAATTGAGATGACATTTCTCTTAAATTTTTCTTCAAGGTGACAAATTGAGATTGAGATATAAGTTTAAGTGACATTTTTACAAAAATCCCTATAAGTGTTGATGCAATAAACCCCTAATTCCGTTAACGAAAAAGATGGAACATTAGAGAACATGTCTAATAGGAATTATCTGGCCCGGGCTAGGTCTCTGGCCTCAAATGGAGAGAAAAAAAAAAAAAAACTTTCTAATGCATATGTCTAGCCTAAGGCAAGATGAGGGGTTGGTTTTGCTCACCTGCTGGCCCGGGCAAGATAAGGGCCCCACTGTCCTTTTTTTCTTTCTTTTAAGGAGCAGCAAAGCTGACTTCAACAACCATTGAGGAGCTACCATGTGGCGCTATCAAATGCAACAGTCCAATCCCTAGTTGTTTTTTACATTTCCAAAAATAAATTAATGTGTTAATTTTCTTAGGCTTTAATTTTTATCATCAATAAAATAATAATAAACTAAATTAACAAGTTTTGAGTTTTAATCCTAATCCATCACCACTAGAACAACAAAAAAATTGAGAAGCTAAATTTTGTGAATGGTACCATTTTGAGGGGCTAAAATAACCCCTATCCCCCTTTCCCCTTCCCTTGCATTAGACATGTAAGAAGTATATGAAATAATTCCAAGAGAGAGACTTACCCCATGCATCCTTGGAAATCCCACATAACCTCTCTTCTCTCTCAAAGTCTGAAAACCCCAAAAAAACAAAAACAGACACAGAAGAAGATGAACTGTGTCCGATGTTATAATCACGCTCTTTTGTTTGGGTCGACATGCCCCCATCCTCTTTAATTGGCATTCTAAACAAGGATGGTCTCCCTTGCCCTCCGCAGTGTGTCTCTTGACACATTTAGGTTGTCTGTGACGTATCTTGGCTTGTTGAAGCAGCAGATTATTAAATGCCAAAATCATTTTGTGAGGTAAAATGCCAAAATCATTTTCCAAGGAAAATGACATCAGTTGATTATTAAATCATTTTTTAGTGTGTTAAGTTAATGTTTCTACAATATTGTGATGCGAATTAGAAGAGAGTTGTTTTTGTGATTGGAATTTACTTTTTCACTAAAAAGATTTATTATTATTATTTTCTCAATACACAAGAGGAACAAAGTTACAATTTGAAAATGAATGCAAATTAGAAGAACACACGTGGATTGCCGAAAGCAGCAACACCACCACATATAGCCAGTTTGACCTCCGGTGTGGATCACAATCAACAACGTCATCTGCTGTCACATCAGAGCTTTTGATTTAATTTTCTACCACTCCAAAATGCAGTTGGATTGGATTATATACCAACTCATCTCAGATTGCAAACCACTCTGCCACTTTTAGATTGAAATTCAACGTCTAATAATCTTCTTTCTTTTGTTAATTATATGCAGTCTATACACAAAGAAAACAAAATTGAGGTGAGCATTGTTTATACCTTGGCACCAAAGACACCACCAGACTGTTGACATTTTCAATTCGTCCCCAAACAAGTCTGTTATCTCTATATGCACTATATCTTATTGTAGTTCATTTTGTCACATGTTCTTAGAGTTATAGTTTGCATATAGAGATAACGGACTTGTTGGAGGACGAATTGAAAGTGGTAACAACAGTCGGGTGGTGACTTTGGTGCCAAGATATGAAAAATGGCCACCCCATTTTTGTATATGCATATCCCCTACTTATAAATTAACAAAGGAAAAACAGATTAAAGTAACATATGAAAGATATCATATAACAAACACACAAAGACGGCAAAGCTTACTCTTAACATAGATAGAGAGACAGAGGAGGCTGTGTTTGACAGTTCAATAACACCATTAAACTAAAACTAACTAGTTTAGCAGTAGAGGGAGGCAGTGCTGCTGCAACCTCATTTCTGTTGTGTTTTATATACACAACGGTATGTACATAATATAAAATTTATATTTCTGACGCAGAGTACATAAGTACACATCTTCTAAGACGCAGTACAAATTTGATTTGCGGTGCAGTGCAGTAGTACTCGTACTACAATGGAACTCTTAGAGCAAGTCCCCCACAGCGGTTTGGCCCGGGCAGGTAGGGGCCCTAGGCCCGCGAGATGACTCCAGCGCGCATAGGTTAGCTCGGGCAAGACGTGGGGGCCACCAACTAGGGCAGGCTCAAAGGCAAATTCAGCCCGTGCTGTTGCTTGAGTTTGCTAACGTCGTGTGACGCTAGGCTAGCGTGAATGCGCTTTTCAAATTTGTTTTCCACTACTACAAGAGACGTGGCAGCACCTGGGCGTCCAATCAAATTTTCCACTACAATCCAACAACTACCATTTTTATGTAATAAAAATTGGGAAAAAAACTCAAAAATTCTGAATTTTTTTTTGCTATAAAGTTTAAAGTTTAAGTATAAAAAATAGAAAATAAATTAAAGTAAATAGTAATTGCCTTTATCCTTGCCCGTAAGGGTAGAAACAAAATTGCAATCGGTTGTCACTATTCACGTGAATTGCGACAACCCTTGCCCTTAACTCGGTGATAAAACACTGAAGCAGCTTGAAGGAACATCATTGCAACAAATGGGCTTGAATCTATAGGGTTGGGTTTTCTATTATTTCAGCCCCTCTATTGGGCCTGAATCATAAACTCCCCTTGTTTAATTTTCTTCCAACAGACAAGAACATGTGGGGATTTTTAGCGAAGGAAAAAAATACAACAAAAATAACATGGATCAATATGGGCTTAAGGTTTTGACAGCCAATAAGAATAGAAGAGGTATTTAAAAGTATTTATCATAAAACAATTGGAAGTCTAAAATCACGTAGGGTGGCTGATGGGTTTGAATGGTGCCAACAATAACAGCAGCAGGCATCAGATACGTTTGGAAGGTGGAAGTGGTGATGTTGATAGATAGCTAAGCACTCTAAATGGCATTGCCAAAATGCCATGCATGTTTTAAGAACTGCGTTGGAAGTTTGAAAAATGAAAAGTAAGCGGAAGCCAGCCCTCCATTCTATTTTTCTACAAATGCCATTACAACTTTATTTAGTGCGAAAAGTAACCAAACCCAAGTTAGGTTACGTGGTCCTTTCTGTTAAGGGATCTCTCACTTTTTAAGGTCCTCTATAATATTTTTTTTTAACAATTCAAACCGTCTAATTTTTCAAACCTTCATTCATAAATCATCCTTACTAAAAGTAAGCAAATCGAAATACATTAAGGCATCTAGTTGGGTTCAATAAAATAAACAAATACGGTGCTTGAATAAAAGACTACAATAACAACCATCTAATTGAATAATCAAATAGTTTTTAATTCAAGTGATTTTTTGCAAAAATAATCTCTCAGAAAATATCTAAAAATTAAACGATTTTGATCATTAAAATACAATGTGTGGTGGCCCAACTGCTCTCTCATGCTATAGGTATGAATAAATTTAAGTATAAAATATAAATAAATAAAATAGATATGTAAAATAGGATGAAATAAAATAAGCTTTGAAAGGTAAACGATTGACTGACTGCACCCTTTGCGGTTTTATATTTTTATTGTTCGGTTTGATTTTGGTGGTGGTTGGAGCCAAATCACGTTTGGCACTCGAAAATTCCAAACACTTGTTCACGGCCCATTTCTCTGACTTTGACTCTGTAAGTTCCTTTTCTGCCCCCCCATTTAATTGGAACTGTGCATCCATCTTCTTCATTCTCACCCAACACCTCCTTGCCTTTGGCTTTGGCTTTTCTGCCGTTTAAATTGCTTTCTTTGTATTTTGTGTAATAATTTTCATACGTAAATTGGTTGGGTGCGGTGCGGTGCAGATATCTGATAGCGGCTGCTGTCAACGATGGTGTTATTCAGGAGTGTCACTGCGCTTTCCAAGCTCCGTTCTCGTCTTGTAAGTTGTTTTTCCGAAACCCAGAGCGAAAGAGATTGATATCGTTTTGCTTTTATATTATTCTCAGATTCACCGGGAAATTGCTTCTTTCTTTCTTTGGAACCGACTCTGATTATTTCGATTCATTGTTTTCTGCAGGGCCAACAGTCGAATCTCAGAGATTCCGTCAGATGGCTTCAAACGCAGACCTCCACAGATCTTGTGAGTTCGTCTTCTTCTCCTTCATCTCTATCTCCCTCTCCTTATAGTTCATAGTTCGTACCATTATTTATGATTAAATTTGTTATGCACTTGGGGAAATGACGAGTCGTTTTGGCGTACAAATCAATAAATATTTTATTGATCAATGCAATTTTATTACTACGTGCAAATGGGGGCCAGTAAATTCTCATATTACGAGGTTCATTTTATGTAAATTACAGTTTACTCTACAGTAATCCTTCCTCATGACCCTCATTGTTTCCATGCAGGACCTTCGTTCTCAGTTGAAGGAATTGATTCCAGAACAACAGGTTTCTTCTATTAGTCATGATAGCATTCACTTACACCATTAACTTAATTTTTTCATATTTTGTTACTCATGCTCGAAGATCGATAGGTTGTCTTCTTGATATTGAGTGTTGCTTTGGTGTTCTATTTGTGCAACATAATTCAACCATGTCTATATAAGTTGAGCTACTTCCTTTTGGTGCATTCTTTGTTTGTTGAGATGACTGGGTATAATGGATGGGTGAATCAGTTCGTTTTGTGTATAAAGAAGTCTTATATTTGAACATTGAATATGTTAATAAGTTTGTTTAGTGTATTATCACACCTATATTTTTTGGTTACAGGAACGTCTGAAGAAAATCAAGGCAGAATATGGAAAAGTTCAACTGGGAAATATCACTGTTGATATGGTAAAGTATCTTTTTCTTTTTTCTTTAGAAGTTATTCTTGTAAGATGTGCCTCTTTGTTATCAATGGAAGAAGTTAATGTTTGTAGTACTGGAAAAATAGCGAACCTTCATCTGATATTTGTTCTTCTTCTTTTTAGAAAGAATGAAACTGCAACTTTGAACTAAATATTGGTCATAGTGCGCAATTCATTTTGGATTCACTTTTTACTGCATAGGTTCTTGGTGGAATGAGAGGAATGACAGGGTTGCTGTGGGAAACTTCCTTACTTGACCCAGATGAGGTATACATTTTAATTATAAAGTCTTGAAACTTTGTGAATTATTATGAACTAGTTTCTTTCATAATTCTAACAATTAGTCGACAAACATACGGTCATATAATATGATATCTTGGCTGTTTTTTTGCAGGGGATTCGCTTCAGGGGTTTGTCAATTCCAGAATGCCAGAAAGTATTACCAGGTGCAAAGCCTGGTGGGGAACCTTTGCCTGAGGGTCTTCTGTGGCTACTTTTAACAGGAAAGGTGTGGCTCTTTAGTCATATTTCATTACTGATGTCACAGCTCAAACTTGGACAAAATATAATTTGCCCATAACATGTACCAACATATTACTTGTATTTATTTATCTTATTTTTTTTTTTTTTTTTTTTTTTGGTGTGGCTTTGTATGCGGTGTTTTTGGTTTATTCTAATAATAAACACACTTTTTGCCTTGCCTATGCGCAATAGGTACCAAGCAAAGAGCAAGTTGATGCATTATCGGAGGAATTGAGGAGCCGTGCTGTAGTTCCAGGTGCTGTAGCTTATATTTATCAATTTCACTGCCCATATTTGATTAACTGAATAATAGTCAGGATTATATTATATATTTTGTTAAGAAAGACTAATAGTTATGATGGCTTAAACCGGACTTAAAAAGTTGTCATATGTGAGAATGCTACCAACTGCAGATGTTTGTTTCACTTAAACATTTGTATCTAGAAAGTTTTTAAGTGCATAAGGTTTGATTGAAGTGCTTCTGTTAGCAGTCACTCAAGTTTTACACTCGTATGGTCATTAATACAAGATTGCTCATCAAATAGCTGTCATTCATGGTTGCAGATTATGTGTATAAGGCCATTGATGCTCTGCCTATTACAGCACATCCAATGACTCAGTTTACCACCGGTGTTATGGCCCTCCAGGTTGGTAAATGGGCTGCTTATCATTGCTTTTCATACTCATATATTAGTTATTTTACATTTTCTTTTTGGCATAATCATTGTCTGGTCGAAATCATTTGGTGTGTTGTGTTTATGCATTTAGATTTGCACTTTTTGGTTGGCTACCCAAATTTTCTTTAGCAGAACTCTCAGGCTTCACGGTAAATATGCAATGGAAGACAGTGGGACATAATCTTTTAACCTTATCCATAGCTAAGGATGCATTTATACAAGAGAATAACTTGAATGATATTTTTATCCATAATACATCATTGGTTATCATGTACACAAATGTTTCCTATTATTCCCCTCTTTAGCCTGTCTTTTTTATATTACAAATTATGATTATCAGCATCCCTAATATGTTTAATGTGAGTTTATTTAGTTGTAAGTTGTTCCCAATTTATTTTTTAGATAGACTTAATTGACCTGAGTATACTTTGTAAGTTTTTCTAGCACAATAAATTACCAGAAAGGCAAAGGTTGATACATGCTACTTCTTATGTGGTAAAAAGACATGTATCGTCATTCAGTTTCATTCTTGTCCATCTAGAGTTAAGGAGGCTAAATTTTTCAATTGAATATTCTTTGTTGGAGCATTAGTCAGATTCAGTGTTTCTTTTGGGTTTTATAATAAAACTTTTATTAATTATATTTCTCTCTCGGAAAATGAAATCTAGTCCACATAAATAAAATACCTGAATAGTGCATTAAAAGGGTGGCTGGACTCATTTACCAGCTTTTCTGAGTATATCCAGTAGATGCAATGCAACTAACAGTTTCTAATCATTTAATTCTGTTTTCAGGTTCGGAGTGAATTCCAGAAGGCATACGATGAGGGGATACATAAATCAAAGTAAATATGTTTGTACTTTTGTGATCTTGATACTCAGTCTTCCATTAGTTTTTAGGTTTCTTAAAGCATCCTAATGTGAGTTATTTTTAGGTACTGGGAGCCAACTTTTGAGGATTCACTTAGCTTGATTGCACAACTGCCAGTAGTAGCTTCTTATGTTTACCGGAGGTTGGTAAAGCATATTACACCTTACTTATAGTTAAATGTTTGACCTTGTGTTCTTTCCACGAAAAATAATGTTTAACCGACTGATTTATACATGTTTAAGAACAGCACTTAATCTTAATGTGTAAAACTTTTTCTAAAAGTGTTAAAAAGTTGTTTCTTATGTACGACATTGTCCACTGACTGATGAGTGATGGCATGCTTTTCTCCATGTGATCTGCAGACACCAGTCTTTTGACACCAATGGATATTATATCTGTCTTTTTTAGCCCCTTTGTAATATTTATATTTGATTTGTCTTAAATAGCATTGGGATTAATTCATTGTTTTTTTTTTTCCTGAAGAATTTTTAAGGATGGAAAAGTAATACCTGTTGATGACTCCCTAGATTATGGTGCAAATTTTTCACACTTGTTGGGCTTTGACGATCCCAAGATGCACGAGCTTATGAGGCTTTATGTCACCATTCATAGGTTTGTATAAATTTCTCTTCCTAGGACCATGCATGATATGTTACTACAAATCGAAGCTATATGACTTTTAAGTAATTATTCATTACAGTGATCATGAAGGTGGGAATGTCAGTGCTCACACCGGCCACCTTGTAAGCTACCCTATTTTTGTTCTAAGATTTAAATCTCATATAATTAATTTAAACTTCGATTATGAGAACTCTGTTAACCATCATTTAATCTTGAAAGATGTGATTATTTGATCCATAACTTGATATTTCTTACCTTTAAATGTTGATGTCTATGTTCACTAATTGATTACCTTCTGAATACAGGTTGCTAGTGCACTTTCAGATCCTTATCTTTCATTTGCAGCTGCATTAAATGGGTTGGCTGGCCCACTCCATGGTTTGGCTAATCAGGTATTACATTTGTTGTTGTCCTGTTGTTTCCATCTGTCTATTCTTTTGAAAGCATTAGCGATTATTTGTTTATCTAAAAAATTTGATTGATGTAAAGAAATGATGCATGCTTCTAAAGGTTAAAATGACATCAGTCAATACTTCTCATAATTTTTTTTTTTTGAAAAAAAAAAACATCATTCAATACTGAGGAAGATTTCATTCACAGTATGGTATCCAAAATATTTTTTGTGCTTTTAGTCACTGTTGGTATTGATGTAAACTGTAAGCTTTACCAAACCTCGCCTGTTGTTATGTGAGGCGCACTTGTTTGGATTTTGCATTGCACTCAGCTTGGTGCAGCAGTGATAGTTGTAAAAGAACTGCACGTGTATGCTTACGGATCATGCCTAAATAGATTGGAAGGCAGCAGCTGGAGAGTTACATTTTTGTTTTAGCTTTGGCCTGGGATGTTGAATCTTTTGACTGTAGAGCTGTCTTTGTAGTTCTAATGTGAACTTCTTGTCCACAACTATTGTACTTTTTAGAGGAGATCAATAATATTTGGATCTCTTAAAAAAAATGCGTGGAATATTCACTTGCAGTAGTATTGGATTTCAGATGCATATTCTTTAAATGTCCGGAAGAATGGCATTTTGTCTGTTTTCTGTTTTACCATAGAGCTAGGTGGCAAATGTCAGAATAGATGCATTTTCAGTTTAAGGGTGGACTTTGTATGATATATTGATTGATTAGCAGCCAATGTGAATAATCGCTGGAGTTTTGTTAATGAATCTTGTGCTGATGGACTTTTTTTGGTTAATCAATCATCTTGTAGTTCTCTTGCTATCGTTATCACAAATCTATGATTTACATGACCTACTTTAAAATAAAAAAGATTCATCCCTCTTCTGCTAGTTTTGGTTGTTCAAATTTCTATTTGACATTAGGTAGACTGTTAATTTAGGAACTTCGGAGTTCAAAGTTGTGTTTTCCCTAACTTTGTTGGCTTAATGATGTCTTCATAGCTTTCTCCCTTCTAAGGCCACACAACTTTGATTGCAGGAAGTTTTGCTCTGGATAAAATCTGTGGTAGATGAAGTTGGAGAGAACGTAACTACAGAGCAGTTGAAAGATTATGTCTGGAAAACATTAAACAGTGGGAAGGTAATGCCATCAGTTTTACCTAAATAATCAATTTAAATTTGTGCTATGATTAGTTTATTCTTGATAACTGTTAATTCTCTTGTTATTGAATTTAACATGCACAGTTGACTCTTTGCTCATGAATTTGATTGTTCGTTTCTGTCTGGATTTAATATCAATTGGGCAATAGGCTTCTTTGCTTGTTGCCATGTTCTAGCCGAAAATGGCTAAATCGCACAATCCTGTCAGAACTTGTCTACTGAACTTCGTCCTGTCATTGAATAAATAAATAAAATAGGTGTTCACAACTAATAGGTAGTCTGAGTATTTTGCCCTATGATTCTTGTAGAAGTCTTAAACTTGCCAAGGAAGTTACCTTATGGGACTTGATTTATTCATTTAGCTTGTGTACCTAAGAAAAATGGGCTTTCATTTTATTGAATCTTGGCTATTTCAAATTATTTTCAAAACTACATTCTATGCTCTAGTCTGATGAGCTGCTAATAGTCTTGTCTTTAATTATCCCCTCTTTTGCTCATATTGCAGGTTGTTCCTGGTTTTGGACATGGAGTCTTGCGTAAAACAGATCCACGATACTCATGTCAAAGGGAGTTTGCACTGAAGCATTTGCCTGATGATCCGCTGTTTCAGCTGGTATGAATCACCCTGATAACATGAGGGTGTGCCTTTTTCATGCACACTTGAATCATAATTGTAAGTGCATCCTTTATGAGCTGACTTAGTCATTACCTGAACAGGTCTCCAAGCTTTATGAAGTCGTGCCTCCCATTCTTACCGAACTAGGCAAGGTAATTTAATAACTTTATTTTATGAATGTAAAATATTTCACTAGTTTTGTCATTGCTGTGAATTACCTAATCTTTATCTTTTCCCCTCTGATATATGCTTCTATCTTTTATATTGCATTGAAAAATTAATAGTTTCATTTACAACGCGTGTAAAATCTTTTTATGGTGGCTGGAATTAGGATCTTTGACACTAAAGCTGAGTGAGAAATTGATGATTTTCACTCAATTATTATATCTGTCTTTTCTTATCAACCAAAGGAGCAATCTGATGCTGGACTTACCTGAAAATCTGCCATGCTTGTAGGTTAAAAACCCCTGGCCCAATGTAGATGCTCACAGTGGAGTTCTGTTGAACCATTTTGGTTTGACCGAGGCAAGGTATGATATTTCATGATATTTATTATGTTGTTCCTTGATATTCTGAAGCTGTTAATCGTTTTGAGATGATAATGTTCTTCAAATTCAATTGTGGGCAGATTTTTTACTGTTCTTTTTGGCGTATCAAGGAGTATAGGGATTGGTTCTCAGGTTCTCTCTCTCTCTCTCTCTCTCTCTCTCTCTCTCTCTCTCTCTCTCTCCACCAACCTTTCTCTAATTTAATGCTAATTGTTGACTTTTCGTTGTTTCTTTGTTTGGTTCAGCTGATATGGGACCGGGCTCTTGGTTTGCCTCTTGAAAGGCCAAAAAGTGTTACGATGGAATCACTTGAAAATTACTGCAAGAAAGCAGCTTCGTCCTGAGAATTGGAGGGCTGTGTCATTCTCTCAGTAATAATTGCTCTGATGAATTCATGGCATTGTGAAGGATGTACTGAGGGGTGTAAAAATTTCAGTTCTACTGTTTTTAGTTGAGTTGTTACAGGAAAACCTCAACAATAGAGCATTTTTACGTACTACGAAGAAATTTTGAAGTTACTTAGGTTCAGGGTGTTTTACTGCTCTGTTTGATTTTAATAAACACACTGAAGAAGGTATTTGGAATAAAAAGTATAGTCGAAGATGGCCCTTGCATTTTAGGCTTTTCCTTTCTGATTTGGAGATGTTTACTGTAAAAAGCCGATGTAGCCACATTTGTAATTGCATTGGGCAATCATTTTAACACACATTTTTTTCGCCTTGTGCACTAATATGTTTGTGAGTGTAGAAAAAGTTACAAAATATTCATTTTGCACGATGTATTATCTTCTGCTATGCTTGGTTTTTCTTTTTCTTCTTGTCATAATTTTCTGAGGATACTTGGGAAGTTAACTGGTAAATAGTAAAATGGGTGGTTTTACTTTTACCTCTCTTTTCTTGTATGCTCCACAATGAACCATATAATATAAACGTGGAAGCCAGCGACTCTGACTTAATTTTCTAAATTTGATCTTTAAAAAATTTAGAAGAAAAAAGGAGCTCCATTCCGTATGAACTGCGGATTTATGAAAATAATTAAAATAATTTCTGCTAAACAAATCCATATGAAACCGCACGTGTGTATAAGAAAATTGGAATATATAAAGAATCCAAAACAAATGTTTCTATTTTTATATGAAAACAGCCGCTCACTTTACATTTGTTTGCGTCTCACTCTCAAATTGATTGAAATTGGATGAAAATGGCATCCGTCTTGGCTGCAGCACAAGCACGACTTTCATCCCAGCTGCTTCGTCCAATACCTCAGAATCAGATTCCCATCACTCACTCCCTCAAACGCAGCTCCGTTAAAGCAGCGCCTGTCGATTTCAGGTACTTTGAGTTTCTTCTTACCTCCTCAGTCTTCATACCCATTTCATTTCTATTGTAACGATTTGATGTTCGTTTCTTATTCTGGTGTATTTGTTTACGGATACTTCCTTAAGCCCATTACCGTTAGAGTAATTGCAATAGTTGGTGCTTATTCCTTTGCGAAACTTTGAGCAATTTAATTAGTTGAGTGTTTCCTCTCTGAAAATGGTCGTCTAGCATTAGTCTGCTGTGAGTGAACCTTGCGGAAGAGAAATTTGCTGTTATGGAGTCGGGTGAGATACGCTTTTGTCCTAAATAAGAAAATGCAGTTCCTTTGCCTCTAAAACCCCAACTTTAAACGCAGAATTAATATGACTCAGAAAAGTTCCTTGTATAAATCAAAATTTTGGCTATTTATCAAGTGGTGAGGTAGATTGAGCTAGGTTGGGGTAATGGGTTAGGATTAAGATAGGTCAAGGGTTCTTTTCCCTCCTCTCTAACCAAAAATATCCAAATTTTGTTGTCACAAATATAGATAAAAGAATAAAAAGAAAAAGGTACATGGTGGAAAATATGATGAACCTCCTAGCCTTGGAGCCAATTTTTTACCATCTTCTTCTCACTTCTGAACTTAATGTATTTTTCTGTGGCTGAAATTTCCATCTCTCGTTCTTCGTTGTGTTGAGAGCATCTCCAGGAGACTCCATTTCTCTCTCCTCCTTGCTAGATGTAGAGAGCCAAAAGTTGGTTCTCCAAAATAGAGAGCCCAGTAGGGAGTCTGCTGAAAGGAGGATTTTCCTTCTTTTTAGCCACAGTAGCTAGGGATGAGAGGATAGGGAGTCTGGGGAGATGCTCTGATATACTAATTGTAAACGTCATGTTTTAGTTAACTAAGCTATCTCCTTACCCACATTAAGCTTTGAATTCTCATATATCCCTAAGCCCATGTTTAGACTCTACTAGACTGTATTTCCACAAATATGGATGAGTCATTTTCTTAGTTATGTATTTGGAGGGTCACATCCAATGCGGATGGACTGTTTTGATCTTATTAATTAACAATCGCTAAATTAATATATCAATATGGATAAGGCCCTTCAAGGTTGAAGGAAAATGTTTCCCAAGTTTTCGGGTTGTTATTGCAAGTTCTAAGCCTATACTCCGTCGACAACTCGCATTATTTGTCATGGTTCCTATCTGAATAATAGATTAGATATGAGAATCTTTGTGGGTACTTCATTCTGTCTACTTCCGTTTCTTGTTTTCTTGATTAGTTGGCTGAACAAGTAGAAAATACGATGGTTGTTCATCGTATATTGTAATGCTTGCTTTACTGCAAGTTAAGTTAATGTCAAGATGATGTGAAATATCCTAAATTTAGTTTCTTTCTTTTAATCAGGTTGGAGAGGAATGTTTTGAGATTGAAAATAAGGGAAAACTGGCACGCTGTGTCTGCATCAAACTCTAACCCTTCAAATGGAGATTCCGTTGAAGATAAATCAGGTGGGGTTAAAACAAATGATGCTGCACAAGGCCCTCCTTTGCTTACCATTGTGGCTGGATTTGTCGTCTTTTTTCTCTTATTTTGGATTTTGGGGTCAATTCTAATGTGGTTGATTGGTCTAGTTGTTAGATTTCCTCCACCTAAATAAGAAAATATTTTCATCAATTTTGCTGTTTATGTTAAAAAAGCATGTACTCATCTCAATATTCATGAACAATGAACGTGAGTATTGGATCACAAATTTTTGATTCCTTGCCCTTTTTTCCCCCTCCTTTTGTAGAGACTAGTGAATGGAGATGTAATGTAAAACCTGATATATTCATTATAAATTATTTTTCATTACAGGTTGATATTCTAGTTGATTAATTTTCACTTTGAAATTTGTGGCAAGAGGAATTTTATCTCCTTGTTAGGATTAATAAAACAAGCACAATATCATCTTTATGAGTCTGAACCCATAGTTGACATGATTGGTTTGATTTGAGTAATGCGCATCAAACACCGATAGCCATTTGAGCCTAATGACACTTCATCTCTAATTGTGCCAAAGGTGGGGAGTAAAGATCACTCATTTGAGAACGATCCCTGGCTTCTTCTCTTCTTTGTTTTCTTGGTTGCATCTACCAAACGCGCAAACTCTCATGACAATCTTCTGAGGGAGATTAGCTCGAGCAAAGGACCCTTATTTTGACTCCCCATTGGGCTTGGCCCGAAAATGCGCAGCTTAATTTGCTGTCGTTTTTACATGGAAAATGAGTAATGCTAGAACCACCAAAACAAATCCAGGATTTTATGGGTTTTTTTTATAATATAATTAGTACCAGTGTAGAACCTGGACCTCATCATCATAGCACCAGTGTTCTACTTAGACGGTTATAAGGATGGTTCAATATACAACAAGAACCCGGAACTTTGAAGAGGTAGAAAAATCTGAAACTTCAGAGAGTTGGATATGTTTACAGTTTCTAAAAATGGACAGCCAACACATATCACATACATCAATGAGTACAAAGAAACAAAACATTTACACCAATTTGGTCTCCTGGTATTTCTCTTCCCAAACGTTGGAAGGTCTCAAGTTCAAATCTTCCCTCCACCATTGATGAAAAAAAATTCAAAATACAAATAAAAACAAAACAAAAAATTTAGCCATGTAAGAGCCTAAAAGAAGAATATATTTCTTATTAGGAAGATCAAACAAGCATGAAATATGAAACTATATTAGAATAAGATTCAACAACTAATTGAAACTTTTCCCTTTTGCTTCTGGGCTATCATCTGCTGTTGATGAGGTAAAATTACGTCGTTCATCAGCATTGGCAGTAATAACAGGCATCCATACATCAGCAGTACCACTCAGCAGTGACTTCACCTGGGGATCTGCAGCCATCGCTGAAGATATCATCTCATCTACATCATCCAACTTTGCCGATAACTTATCCAACTCCTTGGCTATTTCCAGCTGTAAAGATGGTATGCAGATATACCAACAGAGAGAAGGCATTGAAATGTTTATTTCATATATAGAATACATGGTTGTATTGTTTCTGATATGGTAAAACTTAGAGGAGAAATGAGGAAAACTTGGAAAAGAGAATGTATGTTCAAAACTACCTCATCCAGATGATGAGTTGACTTTGACGGAAGTTTAGTAACCTCTAATCCAAGGGCTTCAATTTTTGAACGCAATTCAACCTCTTCTTCATTGTTCAATGCTTCAACCTGCACAATATAAGTTATAGAAAATGTTCTTTTCATGGAAAGTCTCTTTTAGGTAAAAGTGAAAGGAAAACATTCAGACATCCATCAAAAGGTAGCACCAAAACGAAGACAACATGGATAGTTGTCATCCCATTAAACAAAAGGATAGTTGTCATCCCATTAAACAAAACGAAGACAACATGGATCAGATCCTGATTTAGAAAAGTGTAATTCAGCACTAGACAAAAGGATAGTTGTCATCCCATTAAACCCCACAGCGACCCTCCTCTCCCAATAAGGTGATGCTTTCAATACTTGAGAACAAAGATGAAAGGATAAAGGAATCATGTAGCATACCAATCCAAGGCTTTTGTGCACTTGCAATGCTACTACATTCATGAATACAAACACAATCTCCAAGCAAGGCTATGAGAAGGTTCTTATGACTGAATTTTCAAACTACTACCCAAAAATTTGGCTGCAAGTCTTGCCTTATATTTACATTAACTGTAAAAATTCATTAGAATCGTATTATAAAACTTCATTATAGTCTTTCATATTATATTAATACCAATGACCCTCAGAAGAACGTATGTAACTTCCTTTTCACATCAAGGAATTTATAATTAAACCATTTTTCTTGGCTATTCAAACTTTACAATCTGAAACCTTCCTTGGAGTGAAAGGTATGAAGGAGAGGTGATACTTCGTACCCAAAAATAAAAAACAAAAGATTACGAAAAAGAAGCATATATATTAAACGGGTAAGGATCATTTCTATCAATAAAACAAAAATATAGACCCGTGCAGTTACTCTTAAAATACAGGATATCTTTGTGTTTTATCTCAATTTCATGACACCTACATCCCTTGTGGCTTTCTCCTTGCTTCTTATACCATTAATTTGATAGAAAATGAATCCTGTGCAGGGTGTATAACACTCATTTTTAACCCATTCACATCCATCATGAAATCACAACAATCCAGGCCCTAGATCCCCTTAATATCCAAACAAACTCAACAAAACAAAATTAGAGAGAGTGACAGATAAAACTTACTCCAATAGATACGTCCTAATAGGTCCTATATCAAACAACATGGGCATAAGTGTCATAAAATCACAAGAATGATATTGCTTCTTAAAAAGCGTACACTTGTGCATCTTCCCCATCAATGGGACTTTTGGTCCAACAGATGACATCATCTTATTCACCCTCAGAAGATAAAGCTAGCCCAGACTCTCCTACTTGCTTTTCAAATTTCAATAGAAAAGAAGAAGGATTTGGCATCATTACTACCAAGAAAGAGGCAGTGAACCTCAGTATAAATCTCAAATGAGGACCTTAAAAATTTTCTTTCAATTTTCTCTTTAGGATTTCAGTCACCTCTTTTGCATTGAGTTAAATCACAATAACTTATGCATGTAACACATAACACGCTTGACATGGTCCAGAATCTCTTCCAGCGCTCACCTCTTAATCAGACATCATGTTGAAATGATTTCCTACATACGTCCATGACAAGGTTCCTTTTTTAACAAAGATGTACCACATCCCTCAGAAGAGACTTTATTTTTTTTGTTACAAAGATGGCCATATGGGATGGGGGAGAGGGAGGGCGGGGGTTCAAACACTGCCCTTAAGTGTGGGGGTAAATGTTCACTACCATGGAAACTACAAGCTCTCACATTGTGTTACAGCATCACATTGCATAACAGTTTAGACGGGCATGACCGTCTTCAATGTTATCTTTAGCATACTAAGCATGAGAGAATATGGTTTTACGCAGGCATTTAGAATCATATAACCCAAGTACTTAAGAATCAACTAACACACAACAAATGGCTAACAATGACATCTATTAAATTATCAAATGTTTCTCAAGAGAATCCAAATCAAGCCAAAATTAAGGACCCACGTGCCCTAGCAAAACACATCCTAAAAAGCAAACTTTGACCTACGAATGGGAGATATCCAAACTCAAGGAAGAAATATTACCATCCAGACACCTTAGAACACCACAAACTCAAACACCCAGATCATAAATTTCATCAAGACAAAACATAAAACGGTTGTCTGTCATAACCAGATGATTATAACCATGTTCCTATTCATAATTATGACATATGAAAACCGAAAAGAGAAGAACATACAAAAGCAAAGCGAAGCAAATCAAATCGGGCAAAATTGAATGAAATAATGGGTGAATTTGGAAAGAAGAGGATAATAACACCTGTTGGAGGATACCAGAGAGGAGCTGAAACAGTTGGGCATCTGGCTTCCCTTCCTCTGCCATGGGATGGGATCATATGTGTTTGTTGGGATCTTTTTCGTTTTTGTTTCTGTTTTCAGCTCGTACCTAGAGGTATCAAACGGGACGGGCCGGCCCAACACGGCAAGAGCCAGTCCATTTAAATGAGGCATGACAAGCACGAGCAAGAATATTAATGGGTCGTCCTCGGCACGGCACGAAAACTTGACCAGAACCGGGATCAAGAAATAGGTCCAATGGACCGGATCGGCCCATGGCCCGAGCCCGCTTCAAGCACGGCACGAGCCCAAGCACGGCCCATTTAGCATTTTTTTTCTTCTCAAAAAGTCACAATGCAATAATTTGACATCTAATGTCATTGTTTATATGTTTTAAAAATATATATAAATACATATCAACTACAAATTACATCTAATTAAACATATCAACTACAAATTAATTAAACAACATTGGACTTGATATCTAATCAATACATATGAAATACATGTTTCTCCTATAATCAAAGCAAAACATTTCTTCACATATAAAATAATAAGTTGTTTAAAGATGAAAAGTTCAAGTGGACTTTGTGGAGTTGGACACTTTTTGCCCTCCGCCCCTTCATATTGTTTGGATGTTTGATTGATTAATGTTTTCAAATAGTTCATAATTTCTTACCTCTAATTATATTTTTAATGTTTATAATTTGAATTATCTAGTGGAAAAAAAAAGTCAAGTGAAAAAAATTCAAATTAAATAGGTTGGTTCTTGGGGCCAAGTATGGCACAAGCACGAGCATGGGCACGGCACGAGCCCGGCCCATCCCGTTTGAATATGGACATGGGCTTTGGGCCGGGCCGGGATCAATGATTTTATTAAATGGGCCGGCACGACATGGCCCGATAAATTAAATGGGTCGGCCCAGGACCAACACGAAAATGTTAAAAGCACGAGTTTAAATGGGACGGGCCGGCCGGGTACGGCCCGTTTGACACCTCTAGCCGAGAGAAAGTTCCTTCGATCAGCTTTGTCCGGCCGAGATTTATTAGGCACAAACATTGCTAACTAAGAAAAATGGGCAATGAAGGCTTGATCCACCACTCTATGGCGGTCCAAGAATCAACAAGCCCGAACGAGCCTTTCGACGGAAAAAGACCCCAACAGATTCTTTAGGCGTTGTTAGACCTCACTTGATCTGTACTAGTTAGTTGTCGTTTTTTTTTAGGATTTGTCCCCCTTAGCTCATCAAAAAAAAAAATTTGTATATATATATATTAATTAACCTAGAAGTCATCATTCCACAATGCTAGTACCAATTCTCTCAACAAAAAAGAACAATAAAAATTCTCCCTACATCGAATGGCTATGATAATAAATGAAGGAACACGTGCAAAACGCTAGACTCCCTAAAATGGGGGAAAGATTTCCATGAAATGGGGATAATACTATTTTGATATATCTAGACCAATAAAGTTATGCCACGTGTGATAACACTTCCACGTGACATAACATTATTGGCCGAGAATAGCGAAACAGTGTTATCCCTGTTGCAACTAAGTTTTTCTCCCAAAATAAGCTAGTAGATGTTAGGTGGCATGTCTCGAATAGTCAGAATCCAACCATTCAGCAGATGCCATGTCAAAGAGTACTCAAGAATTCCACATTGAAAGATAAAATAAGAGGCAAAACTCTTAATCATTTATTAAATGATCGTAGTACTTGCATAAAGAAGGTACACCAACTACTTCCACTTTAAGCCTTTGCTGCTTTAGGGTAAAGTAACTTAAGCATCATAGAACAGTTGGGTCGTATAGCACAGTTACCACTTTCACTTGACCCTTTGGCATATTTATTTATCAGGAATACAATAGCTGATTCATGATCGTTACCTCATACTATCGTGGTGTAAAAGTTATAAATAAAAATAACACTAAAATATAGAAAAATAGTACTTTCATTCATAATTCATAGCAAAAATAACAACAATACAGGTTACAATTGTCTAATTATCAGACTAAACTAATAAAACAAATCATTTTTATCTTCTTCCTTGAGTTGATACAAATAAATTGATTACCTGATTATCGTAATAAACTAATATAAATTGTTTGTCTTGTATTTTTCAGCACCTAATTACTTTCATTTGTGTCGGATCTGATATCTTGTCCAATTTATTTATTTTTTACAATTTTCGTTGATCTGGTCTTTTTTTAGAACCCACAATGTGAGTTCTCTAATACAACAAAAAGAACTTTAATGATTCTCATCACACCATGCATCAGGTCACTACCAAGATAACAAAGACAGCATCCATAGAAAAAAGAGTACCTTATTGGTGGTGAGAAGAGAAGGAAAATCTTTGATACTGACCACCGGGTATCATTTTGATAAATATCTGAATCACCTACATCAATGAAACCCAGAAATACATCCACATGCCAGGCGTTTAAAAAACCACACCCTCTTTCATTTAGGCCTTTCGTTGAACACCTCGCACACCAGCCAATCATTGGGGTGTCTATATATGGACCTCCACAACCAAATTTCCGGCTGCCATGGGGTTGCCTTATCCTTCTGTGGGTCAGCCCTTGGGAAGAGGGGAAGCTATGAATCGGGGAATTTAGATAGGGACCCTCTAGTTGATTTTATTCTTGATTTTTTATTGTAGATTTAATGTGGAATCAACATCATTTTTATTCTTATGTGATAGTAAATGCAAGGCAAATTAAGAATTAGAATAATTCTAATGCTTCAAACTATCAAACAAATTATTTATTTATTCATTCTAATACCCAAGTTTTTTTTTTTTTTTTTTTTTTTTTTCTGGGATATGATAATACCCATGTATTAGTACACACAAAAGTAGGAATTAGAGTAATTCCAATATAAGTAACCATGTTATTAATTTCTTTAATGTTAGTGGCCCACATGAAGAATGACAACTCGGCTTCTCGGAATATTGGAAAAGGAATATATTCATGATAAGTAAACATATTTAGAGGTTGCTTCTTCTTGAAAATTAATCATGGTAATGTTTTAAATTTGGACTAACAAATTGACTTACTCACATCAACTACATTTCACTGGAAAAAAAGGTTACCTTTCAAAATTCACATTAGGAAATAGAACAAGTGGATTTTAAATATTAGATAAACTTTAACTTTTTGTACATAATATTAGATTTGTTGTAAAATGATAAGGTTAAGGTGGAGCCCACATGTTGGAAGGAATTTTGGAGATCGACTGCACACTCACGGGAAGCCAAGAGACTTTCCCTATAAGTGGACGTCCTCCCTTCAATGTAAAAGTGACAGTAAGAGAGAAAAAAGAATCAATGAAAAATATCATAAGAGCATTCTTATCGCTATTTGAATTCTCTAAATTCTCTCCCCAATTTCTTTAGTTTTATAACACGTTATCAGCACGAATTCGCTTTCAAAATACCAGCTGAATTCTCTGATTAAACCAGATCTTTTATTCTTTTTCTTCTTCCTCACCATTATCATCATGGACTGATCTCTGCTTCTAAACCCTCACACTCACACACACTCTCTCTCTCTCGTATTCAAGCCTCTGCCTGCAGAGCCAGAAAGAAAAAAAAAGGGAGAGAGAGGCTAAAGCAGAGAGAAAGAAGAAGCTGTTTGTTTTCCCACCTTTTAGCTCGTGTGACTCACGAGACTCACAAAAAGAAGAAGAAGAAGAAGAAGGGTCACAAGAAAGAAAGAGAAGGCAATAAATAAAAAAGAAGAAATAATGGAGGAGGGCCCAAGGAAGAAAAGTGGAGCATAAGTTTGAGGAGCTCGATAGAGACAGAGATGGTGAGCTCTCTGTGAAGGAGCTTCAGCCTGCTGTTGCTGATATTGGCGCTGCTCTTGGCTTGCCTGCACAGGGCTCTTCCCCTGACTCTGATCACATCTATTCTGAGCAAGGGCACAGCTTTGGATGCTGAAGAATATTGGCACCCTTTGTTCTCGTCCACACAGTTTTCTCAGCCACTGACCCAAGGGAAGCGCTAAAGCATCTTTGATGAGAACAGACCGAAAGGATAAGCTCCCTGCTTCTTATCTTTTATATATATTTTTATTTCTTTATAATATTTAATACATGTCAAGATTAATGCAGGTGACAGTGGTAAAGCAGAGGCTTGGATCCAAACCTACACAAAATCCACTTTGATATGATAATATATGTTATAAAGATGTTTTGGTTTAATATATTATAATGATAAGATAGCAATTGATTGGGCACAGGACAAAAGCAATTGAATTGGAAACTTGGAGCATGCGTGTGATATTCTCGGCCGCTAACCATTTTCTCCACTTTTCTGATTATATACTAGTACGAGAACATATAATATAATAATATATATAATACTATGGATAGTTTTCACCTTCTATATTTTAAGTGGTGGTTTTTAACCCCACATTTACTTTATTTACTGTATGGTGTAGGTTCATTACCCATACAATTTTATTTACTGTATGGTGTAGATTTATTACTCATACAACAGGTATTTATTTAAACGTGTGGCGCGGGTTTATCGTCCACACAACTGCCTTTACTTTTATTTAAAAGTATGGAGTAGAATTAGTGCCCATACAAGCACATTTACTTTACCGCACATTTACTTTATTATTTAAGGTATGGTGCGGGATTAACGTCCATACAGCAAGCAATTTAATTTATGAATTTACTTTACCGCACATTTACATATATTTAAAGTATGGTGCGGGTTTATCGTCCATATCAGCAATTTATTTACCTAATTTATTTACAAGCTATTTATTTTATGAATTAATTGTGTGGTATGATGAGTTTTTACAGAATACAGAGATTAGGACCAGAAGTTCCTTGATCCTCATCATACAACTACATCAGGACTTGAAGATCCTTGATGATGATAATGATATGAGAGCTGCAGTCTTTCCTGGTATTGTATTTGTAAGCAAGAGATCGGACTTGAAAGATCCTTGATCCTTGACATGTAAATAAGGACCTGGAATTCCTTGATAATGTAACAGGACCGTATTGGTTAATAGTGCCGTACACATGAATAGTAACTGTCCTGGCAAATGTACTGTAAGCATGAATAGACATGTATTCATGACCAGATGAATAATATAGTATACATGAATAGTGACGTATGGATAAATATTAACCATTTTGGGTAAACCGTCACTATATACAATAGGGAACCTGCAGTCCCTTAAACTCATGGATGAGCAATTAAATGAGATGCCAGAAGTTCCTCAAAATATGGGCAATTATGTAAAGGACTGAAGTCCCGAAATATGTACAGGAATTTATAAAAATGTCCATACCATGAGAATATGTGATTTTGGCCCGAAGTTCAAAATCTAAGAATATTGAATGTCCACACCATGAGAATATGTGATTTTGGCATGAAGTTCAAATCTGGCAATATTGAGAACCTAAAGTTCCAACAATTAAATGGACAACCCTTGAGGTATTATTGCAAATTGTGGAACACCACATATTTCTTTGGCATAAGAAAATAATGAATTTGATAAAGTTCGGTTATGTTACAATCGACACCTCAAGAAAGAAATATACTTTGTCAATTCCGGTTGTTAAGAATACACCGTGAAATGGATAAACCTCAAAGGATGAATTGAGGCTCCCCACATATTTTGTTATATTATATGATCTGGGCCGGAAATCTACGGATCCAAATATATGAGAGATCCCGAACTTGAAGTTTTGGGTATATAGTAGTTAATGCTCCTCACTACTATATTGCAATATTATCATGGCTTTTACTCAATTCATATTTCATGCCCATTTGAAAAGGGCAAATAAATTTTGAAGTCGTGATTAGCCCGGGGCAGAAGTTCCGAACTCACATGCATTGAAATATGTAAGTTGAGAGATTTGTTGTGGTTATTTGAACCTATAAGGCACAAGGTTCCAAACCGTCATTTTGAAAAGACGCAAAAACCACAAGGTGCAAATTTAAAATTTTGCCCAATTATTATAACAGAAAAGGAGCATACAACAGGATAGATTTTCTTCACCTGCAAGAAAGGAGCAGGCTCTGTAAAATCTATAAAATTCCATTATGTTCTGGAAGCCTCTCCAGGAAGAGGACGACGCCTCTTAAGCTTAGCCATGAGCCACTCGTGTTCTTCCAGAATCTTTTCATTGGAAATCTGCAGCATGTCAAGCCTTGTCTGCGTATCTAGCGGAGTATGAGCTCACTAGCTTCAACAAGGCATTATTCTCTTCTTTAAGTTTCTCCACCTCCTGTTGAGACTCATGAAGTTTTCTCTGAAGAGACGAATTTTCATGTTCAGCTCCTAAATCTCGTTTGCTCTAGCACGCAAACGACTAGCCATGTTAGAAAGGCAGAAGCGCACTCTGAATGCTAAAAGCCAGTGAGTCATCAATGGCCTCTTGTTCAGACCTCCATGTTAACAACATGTCATCCATAGGAGTAAGAAAATTCTTAGCTACTGTGACAGCAGTTGCATCATTCATCATCACAGAATCATCAACCGTGAGATGACGGTTTTGGGATACAAAGGATGGCCGCGAGACTTTGGCGTCACGGGTTGTTTTGGGATCAACATTTAAATCGAAATGATTTGGGCAGGAAGAAGAGGAAGCCATTTTTAGAAGGTTTTGAGGAAAGCCTTGGAAAAACTGAACTTTCAGAGAATAAAAGGGAATTGAGTTGAAACGCAGTTACTCCAATCAGATGTTACAGATGCAATATCTATAGGTGGAAATGTGGCACCGTATCCAGGATCCCAATATTTCCCCGGATCCCCATATTCTTTTTCTTTTCCCAGATTCCAAAACTTCACGTGGTCTCCAGGAATGTCTCGACACTTTCGGCGTTTTCAGGATTACTTTCATCAAAGCCGATCTTGCTTTGCGGATTTCACGGAGCTACTTTTTCAAAAGCTCCCGAGAATCTCGCAAATCTCTACGGTTAATTTAAATTTCACCGGATTTACTTATTCCTCTTATTTGTGTATAAATATGTTACTAACGAAGTTTTCTTTGCAGAACACACTTATTTTCCTCCAATTTTTCTTCATATCCAATGATGCAATATCTACTTGTTTTTCATATTAGTGAATCCTCGATGTGCTTTAGAAGCGAGACTATCTCTGATCATCCATTCAGGAAGCAAAACTATCCCTGATCACGTTTCAGCAATGTCAGGGAACTGTAAAGGCGACCACATGCTCCAATCTCCTGAAGTTCTTCTAACCCAGGAGAAATGAGAGTTTATTGTCTGCGCTCATCAGCTTCCTCACCTGATTGCTTACCTTATCCTGCAATTAATATCATAATTTTTGCATTTTTTCTCTTTTTGTAACTCTCTGTTCATAAGGGATTTGATTTCTTTAGAACAAACACTCGAAGAAAGAATCCATGAAGTGATCCTAGCTCTGATGGTTATTTGTTTTTGACAGAGAGAAGAATTGTGATTTTTGCTCTTGCAGGATATAACTAGATCATCAAGCGTTACATTATATTTGATGAGTTGATACGAGCTGGAATGATACTTGAGAAAAGTTTCTCCCACCTAAGGATGTAAGAAATACTTGTGTTATTTCATGCTTGTACTATTATTTTGATATTTTGTACTACATCCTTAAACGTAACCAAATGAGGAGATAAGGCCGTTCTGGAAGAAGTGCAAAGAACCATTCCAGGAAGAACGACTTGTATTATGACCATTCTAAAGAAATGGCTTGTATCGTTCTAATATGTATCCATGAATTATTAATGCAAATTTCACAGATTGCAAGTTGGATACATTGATAATACACTGCATAGATTAAAGTCCCATAAGAATAGAATATGGGTATAGCAGTGATCAATATGGTGCACGCCTGTTGCGTAGCAAGTGATATGGATTGAAGTCCCTGAAGGACAATCCTTTAACATGTCAATAGTAATCCAGTGCACGCTTGATGCGTAGCAAATTATATGGTTTCAAGTTCCAGAAGGAAAATTAATTGACATGTATATATTAATCTGTGGCATGCCTGGAGCATGACAGATATATGGGTTCTAAATGTTCCAACTCCTTAAATGGAGATTATCCACGCCTCCTGTAAAATAACGCTCCACTGGAGGTTATGATCCACATTCTCACATAATTCATTCTATAAGATATGTCTGTCTGGAAAGAGACAATAAAAGCCCTCTAAAGTGGCTTGGGTACCCAAAAGCAAAGAAATGCTTATAATTGATGCATGCGCATGCACATGAGAATGGTGGGATCATGAATTGATGAATGAAAATTTTGATTTTGGAGTAGCTACTCAAATCATCAATGGGCTGTGTTGATTGGAACCACGTTCTATTATTAAATGTCGACAATATCATTGGCCAAAATGGAAAGAGGCAATTCCATTACAGATGAGAATGAACGTGAAAGAACAAACACACAGGACGAACCCCAAAAGATGTTAATCCTGAAAGTTATACTTGGGTGTTCGGAATAAAAGGAAATATACTCATTTTTTATGACACAATGTTTCTGGCAGAAATAAGAAATGTTGGGTTTCTCCATATTTTCAGATGCAATTGTGCTTCCCTATTGCACATCTACTGAGACCAACATATTATCTTTAAGGGTTATTAAATGCACGGAGCATATCGCCAGAAGCGATTCCCTAAATATATATAAGCAAAACAAATAGCTGGATATAAAGCTATATAATGTGTCATGAAGTATAATCTCTTAAATCCATGAAGGATTGAAATTGCATGAAGCAAGTCCTTGAAGGACGTGTGCGTGAAGCACAAATTTTGTACTCAATACTAATATGTATAAATTTCCTCAGTGAGTACACTAATTAAGATATTGTTGCAACACATTATAGCTCTTAAAAGAGTTGATAATTGATCAAAACTCATGAAGAGTTAATACTTGGTTAAAACTCCTGAAAAGTTCAAGTAACATTTGTCTCGGCTTGAAGATCAAGCATTATGCCAACGAGATTCTTGCTTATACTAACGAAAGTATTGAAGCATTTTATGTGGATTATCCGTTGGGCACTTAAATGATTTTCCGGAAATATGGACCGGACATTGTATTTTTCATATAAAGCTCAGCTCTATCACCATCACTTTGGGATGATGTGAGGCTTTGGTGATACTATCTCCGCATAACATCATATACGGGCATATTCTTTTCAAGTGAACTTACACAGAGCCCAGATTTTGTTAGATAAGCGGACTTTGGAAATTTCTATGATTTACATAGAGATAGCTCACTGGGAATATATTTACTTACTCAATTACATGAATTATTGGTGGCTACATCATTCACTCAATCCGAAAGATCTTCTCTAGAAAGATAGTCATGAAGATATCAGGGGGAGATATTATTCAGGGGGAGCATCCAACAATATTACAAGATTGACTCACAGAAGCAGTGTCAACTATGATATTCAGAAAGATGATCAACAGGACGGCTTAAAGATATTTTGCCAAGCATCAGGGGGAGCGTGTGGTCACTAAAGACCTTCACACACTGTACTCTTTTTCCTTTGTCCAGGTTTTTATCCCACTGGGTTTTTCCTGGCAAGGTTTTAACGAGGCAGTGTCGCACGCGCGTCCATATACACAGAACTTTATGTTATATATGGTTATGTACTCTTTTTCCCTTCGACCAGTTTTTGTCCCACTGGGTTTTACCTGGCAAGGTTTTTAACGAGGCATATTCCATACATAGTGGTCTCCAAGGGGGAGTGTTGTAAAATGATAAGGTTAAGGTGGAGCCCACATGTTGGAAGGAATTTTGGAGATCGACTGCACACTCACGGGAAGCCAAGAGACTTTCCCTATAAGTGGACGTCCTCCCTTCAATGTAAAAGTGACAGTAAGAGAGAAAAAAGAATCAATGAAAAATATCATAAGAGCATTCTTATCGCTATTTGAATTCTCTAAATTCTCTCCTCAATTTCTTTAGTTTTATAACAAGATTAGATTTGTTTTAAATTTTAAGTGATTATTAGTTTGGTATTACTTCTAAAAGGATTAATACTGTTTATTGATAACTAAAAGCGTTTCTCAAGATGTTTGGCCAAAAACCTTAAAAATGATTTGTAAGATCATAAAAGTGTCTTATGAAGAAGTACGGCGGAAAACATGACAGGCGTCAAGTGCTTGAGCTCCTTATAGTTCCTTCTCCATGTCCTGATTGGTAATAAATGTGTGTTAGGCCATACATCATTACATCATGCCATCATTCATACATGTTGGTCTTATTTGTCATTTTTCGTGCTCATGCTGCTTTCGTGAGCAGATAGAGTTTATCTTGCTGATGCTAACATATCCCTAACTTTTGATATTTTTTGTTTCTTATTTAATTTAATCAATCGCTTTCCAATCGACTTTTTATCTTGCTACGTGTATGCTACATATATGAGTTATAAAATATAATAAAATTAGGGAAATAATATGGTTCTTCAAAATAAAAAAATAAAAGTGAGACTTTTGAAGTGGAAATTTGTGCTTAAATAATTACCTTAACCCTCCGTTTGGATGATGAAAAATAACTCCAAATTTAGCTAAAAGTTCGGAATTTAAGAGGAGAGGTTGACAATTCCCTTGTTTGGAAACTTAAGCGCAGAATATTGAAATTTACAAATGACGAAATTTGAAATGATGTAATTTGAAATTTGATCATTTACAATTTCTACGGAAATTAGAATTATTTCATTCAAACACACTGTCACTGTCAGTGTGACTATAAAAATGTGTTTAAGGTATGAAGATTCTAGGGCGGAAAATTTAGCTTTTCTAATCAAACCTTAGCGCGGAAGATACTTTACACAGCCAAAATGTGAATGGAATATATTGAACTCCTTTTGGTTGTGCTTAAAGACTAAAAAAGAGGTTTTTTTTTTTTTTCTTTTTCTTGCAAAGATAAAAAAGGGTCGTTTCATGAGGAATTGTTAACTATAATTTATATGTCGTCGTCAAAGGAATGGGGCCATCCATGCCATGTATAGCCATGTAGCTCTTTCTTGGCAAGCTTATCTCCGGAGATGATATGATTATAACATTGAAAAGAGCTTGCTTTAATATTAATTATAATTATTTGATGCGAAAGTAACCAGTTGCAGTACAAGCTTTGTGCAAAGGACATGATAAAGAAAGAAGAGCTATCTGACTGGCAAGTCCTTCATTCTACTGTGAGCGATGTAGAGATCGACTTCTGTTCACGCGGGATTTGAATATCCAACATGAGTGTTTGAGATTGAAATTTCCATTTTTGATGGCCTTGTTATTTAAAATTTCATGGCTATTTGGTCAGTTTACACATTTAATCTTTTAATTGGCCCTGGTGGTCTGCGCTTGCTGGCTTCCTGTTTTTGGCCTTCTTTTTCAGATTTGCCGTTTTGCGGTTTGCTTTCTGGGGGATGTATGTACACTGTACACATGTGCGTACTGGATACTTGGCCGACCCTCAGTCACTTCACCACCCACCTTTTTTCTGTTTTTTATATCATATTTTCCATATCAGACTGTCCAGTGTCCCAGAAAAGTATCAAGATCGCAGAGGAGAGAGCGAAAGAAACACTGTGAGAAACTTATGTGATGACGTGGCGCGATTTCATTGGGTATTGGGGACCCAGTGCCTTGACTTGGAGAGGGAGAGGGAGAGAGAGAGAGTATAGTCAAGCTCTGTGCATTTCTTTCTTTCTGCCTATTGAGTCTTGTTTTGACCTTTGTTTGTAGGTAGCGCTTGGCATCCACCCACCTTGTAATAAAGTTGAATTGAATTGAACAGAAGCCACGCTGCAGTGCTCTTGCACTTGCACTTGCACTTGCGAACCCATCATAGGGCCATAGGTAGGCCCCATCTCTCTCTCTCTCTTCTCTCTTCTCTCTAAATGTCAGTGTCTCACATCAGTGTGTGTGTGCATGTGTATGATTGTAGGTTACATATGTAAATATGTTGGTTTCCTTAATTTAATGTTTCTTGGAGACTCGAGGGATCTCGTCTCTAGCAACAACTGGTAAAGCGTTTACTCGCTTTTCTTTTCCATCTTCTTCACTACGTTTTCCTCTTCCTTCTCAACTCCTCCCCCCCACAACTACAACCCACTTCATATGCGCCGCGCCTCTCTATCTCTCTCTCTCTCTCTCACTCTCTCTCTTTTGCTTGCTTCTTTCGCTGCCCTGCCCACACAAGCTAAGGCCTAAGTAACTGGAAGAAACACAAAGCGGTAAAAAAGCTTTCAGATTTCAGCGCATATTGTTTTCTTGGTTTCGTTTTCTGTTTGATTTTGATTAGGAACAATATATATGGTCCTGGTGGGTTTTATTGCTCAGAATGAGAGAGCCTATTGCTATTTTGAGTTTTATTGCTCTGTTTCTGTCTTTTCACTTTCATTTCTCTACTATATATATATGCTATGCTTTGCTCTTCTTTATCTCCCCGAAAGTGACCAAGTAGTTAATTTGTGATCTTTTCTGTTTCTGTTTCTGTTTCAATCTCTTCTGCTGTTAAGTGAGGACTTGCAAAAAAGTACACATATTTCATCTTCTGTTGTTTAAATTTCTTGATGGAAATATTACTCAAAACGAAGTCATATAGTTGAATTACTAGACTCGGTTGAGTGAAATTCATAGTTTCCATGGATCACAAATTGGGAAATGGTTAAGACCGAATTTCTACTTGGCATCCAAATTGATCCTTATCCGATTAGGAATTTATGGGACTTTCCACTTATCCTTAAGCTTATGCTACTTGCTATGTGTCCTTGGATTCAACAGGTAAACATTGACAAGCAAGTTTGATTGGCCCTCGAGGGCTTAATTTGTAGAGATGGCATATAGAAGGTTTGATCAGCAGCCGCAGAGGCGGATTCTGCGGACTCAGACTGCAGGAAGTTTTGGAGAGCCCATGTTGGATAGTGAGGTGGTGCCTTCTTCATTGGTGGATATTGCTCCTATTCTCCGTGTTGCAAATGAAGTTGAGTCCAGGAATCCAAGAGTTGCCTATCTATGTGAGTTGCACTTGTTTTCTCATCTTGTAAGCTTGTATTCTATTATTTCTTTGAATGTAAGAGTCACATGTGTTTCGTAATCGGGGTCATGTTTGATTAATCAGAGCTCATGAAACTGGTTGGATTGGATACACTGCAGTATGGACTTTATTCCCATAGCTTCTGACTGTTATTGAAAGGAAAATGTGATGGATGTAAATTGTCTGTCTCGATACTCATTATACATGATTCAAATATTAGGGTATGTCATATGGGAAAGGAATACATGATGGATTTTGTTTATAAATGTACCAACTTGTTTCTGAATGGTGAGGAATCCCTAACCCCGGAAAACCCTAGGTATGCCACCCATTTGGGAGGGGGCAAACCTCGGGTATACACAAATGCCCTTGAAACATGTGGTAAAGAGTACCACAACTGCCGAGGAGCTGGCCCCAAGGGTTGAACTTGAAGAATTATGCTTTCCGAGGCATGTTGGCTTGTCAATGAAGCCATCAGTTGGGGTTTTTAAATGCTTATTTTTTCTTGTAACTTTTGTTTTTTTTTTTTTGTTTACAATGCTTGAGGCTACTTTATATTATTCATAGTCAATGGAATAGTTGGTTAGTTGATAATCCACCTTTTGTAATAAGACGGGTTATGTTTCAAAATTTTATCATGGCAAAAAAGACCTTTAGACAAACTCAAAGTCATTTTTATGAACTATATTGTATGTTTGGGAGTCCAATTCATACTAATGTGTACGTTGGAATTAGGTCGGTTCTATGCCTTTGAGAAAGCTCACAGACTAGATCCCACATCTAGTGGACGTGGTGTCCGCCAGTTTAAAACTGCACTTCTTCAGCGTCTAGAAAGGGTAAGCCTTCATTTCCCCTGGTAATTGCAACAAATTCTTTTTTCGTATATGTGATGTGATCTTTCAGTGACATTGTTACCAAAGCAAGCAAGAAAGAAAGAAAGAAATAGATAAACAATAAATAAACAGATAGATAACTAGATAATAAATAATAAACAATAAGAAGTTATTCATTTGTTGGAAATCATATGTACTATATCTCCTAATATTTTTATCAAGGACTATTTGGAATTCAGCAGAGATATTACTTATCATTTTGATTCTTTTCAGGAAAATGAAACGACATTGGCAGGAAGGCAAAAGAGTGATGCTCGGGAAATGCAGAGTTTTTATCGAGATTACTACAAAAAATACATTCAAGCTTTGCAGAATGCTGTTGATAAAGCAGATCGGTTTGTCTCTAGGAGTATTGACATGTTCTATTTTTGATTGAAAAGTTTCTCAGCTGCTTTATATTTTAGTTTTTTAAGTTTCGTTTTTCCTAACCCAGGGCGCAACTTACCAAAGCATACCAAACTGCTGCTGTTTTATTTGAGGTTTTGAAGGCTGTCAATCAGACGGAAGCTGTTGAAGTAGCTGAGGAGGTGAAATGGACATTTTTGACCTGGAACTTTTTCATAATACTAATCTTCATTTTACACCTATTTCCTTTGTAAAATATATCTGTTTTTTTTTTGTACTGTAGATTTTGGAAGCTCACACCAAGGTTGAAGAAAAACAGCAGATATATGTACCTTACAATATTCTTCCTCTTGACCCTGATAGTCAAAATCAGGCAATCATGAGATTTCCCGAGGTTTGAACATTTTCATTTAAAACTGAGAGTATTATGTCTATAGATCCCAGGTGAAACACATTGTCTCTTGTTTTCGCTCTCCAGATTCATGCTACTGTTTCAGCACTCCGTAACACTAGGGGCCTACCATGGCCGAAGGACCACAAGAGGAAAGTAGATGAAGACGTTCTAGACTGGCTCCAGGCTATGTTTGGTTTCCAGGTGAAGTGACTAACAAAAATGAATGTCATAAACCACCGAGTTTTTCATATTTTACAAGCAGCTTAAGCTCCACCTATTAATGTGCAGAAGGATAATGTGGCAAATCAAAGGGAACACTTGATTCTGTTGGTTGCTAATGTTCACATACGACAATTACCAAAGCCTGATCAACAACCCAAGGTTGTTATCCTTCTCAGTTCTACCTTATATTTTCCCTTACTGAACTAGTTCTACCCCTTCCTCCTGCTACCTTACTCTATTTGCCAAATCTTTTCTTGTATAGTTGGACGATCGTGCTTTAACGGACGTGATGAAGAAACTTTTCAAAAATTACAAGAAATGGTGTAAATACTTGGATCGCAAAAGTAGCCTTTGGTGAGGAATCCTTTTTGAAAGCTTTGTAATTTAATATAATATTGATATTTCTAGAAATCTGAATGAATTGAATTATTTTATTCTCCTTATTCTGAGGTATTTATAAGATGTAAAAAGTATGCAAAAAAAGGTAAGTATACAAAGTCAACTATATTAAATAATAAACCCTAAACCTAATATATCACGCCAACAATATTTTCTAGCAAATGTTAAAGTGGGTTAGTTATAGTCTTCTTAAAAGCGGAGCTGCTGATTTGTTTAGCTGTGGTTTATAGTGGTCCATTGAAATATGGTGATTTGCTTCTGTCCTTTTGTTTCCACACTATTAACATACAAAATTTGTTTTTAACTGGCAGGTTGCCAACTATTCAGCAGGAAGTGCAGCAGAGAAAATTACTATACATGGGTTTATATCTTCTTATCTGGGGAGAAGCTGCAAATTTGAAATTCATGCCAGAATGCCTTTGCTATATTTATCATCATGTACGCTTTAAGATGTTTTTGCCTTGCTTTATGACATGTATATTCCTGGAATTCAAGTTAATCTACAACATCTTGTAGTCCCTAAACCCCAAGTACACCTTAAACACATAGGATTTGACAGTTAAGTTATCTACTTTTTTCTCCTTGGGACTCAATTGTTGCAGAAGGGTGGAGGGTTGGTGCACTAGAAGCTTAAAAGCTTTTTTTTTTCATGCTCTATTCTATTGTCAGGATTCTTTATAGACATTTTGCAAATATGTATTGAGATTGTTAAATGTTATAAATAATTTTTCATGTTCTTTTGCGTTTTTTTAATTTTTTTTAAATTAATTAATTAATTTTCTGTATATATATATTTATTGGATAAGTTATATTATTCTTACCAATGTGATCATTGTTATTTGTGACCCAAGCCAAAGTAATTGGGAGAAAGCCTATGTTTAATTTAGCAGTATGATTCAGCAGTTGTACTTTACACTTTGTAGATGGCATTTGAATTGTATGGAATGCTAGCTGGGAGTGTTAGTCCAATGACGGGCGAGCACATAAAGCCAGCCTATGGTGGTGAAGATGAGGCCTTTTTGTCGAAAGTAGTAACTCCAATATATGATACAATAGCAAAGGTGTTCTGCTACTTTTCTTTTGTTAATAAAATTTCTTTCTTTCCTTTTGACATTTATTACTTCATATCTTGTTAAATTTTTTTGTTTCTTTTTTACAGGAGGCTAAAAGGAGCAAAGGAGGAAAATCAAAGCATTCTCAGTGGAGGAATTATGATGATTTGAATGAATACTTTTGGTACAAGCTTTTCTCTGTTTAGGTTGCATTTTCCAATGCTAAGACTGTACATTACAAGATTTGTTTGGTATGGAATTGTAGGTCAGTTGATTGTTTTAAGCTAGGATGGCCTATGCGTGCCGATGCTGATTTCTTTAGCCAGCCAGTCGAAGAGATTCAAGTTCGAAAAGATGAGGTATGCTGTAACTTTGGACATAAAATATTTGTTTTCCTTCTTTATTTGTTTATCATCCCTGATTTTCATTATGTTACTATTGAATTTGTCCACTGTAAAAATATCCATTTCTTTTTGTACTATTATGTTATCTGCGACCTTGCTTTGTACAAACCTTTTTGTTTGTTTGTTCAATTTTTATTATTTATTTTTTCTAGTAAAGATGCTTCAGCATCTGCCTTGTAAGTGGGACCGGCCCTCTGCTTTTGGGAAGTTTAAGGAAAACTTCAAGTGGCAGGTGTTTGTGGTAATCTGTTGTGGTAATCACAAACACCTGCCACTGAACAAATTACCTTTGTTAATTGGATGGTCCTTGTGATAGCTGCAGGGCTTAAAGCTTAAATCGTAGGTTTCAATTAGAGTGGCTATACTCTAGATGATTATGCAATGCACCATCATCATCAAACATTCTTAATGCATGAATATAACTTTACAAATTACTTAGTTAATGACGTGGATCATTTATCACTTGTTGTTTATAGTTCAACTTTCTTGATTTCATTGATAGATTCCCCCAGAAATTACGTTGATGGCTGTATATACAGCACTTTGAGTTTGTCTCAAATCAACATGTCATGTTCTTACAAGTTCAGGTTTTATGGATAACATAACTTATCTGAATGCCGACAATTTCAGTTCTGATAATTTTACTGATGCAATTTATCAATAGGTTATCTGTTATTGGAATACTTGAAGTCTCTATGGGAAAAATAAAAAGCTACCACTGTTATAGATGTTTAAGTAGGAATTAGATTAACCAGTTCAAAACAACTTTCTTTTTTGGTACTCTATAATCACAAAAGCTTTTGTCTTTCTCATTCTACTCATTGGTTTAACTGTTTGTTTTTTGATTCTGAAATTTTATGATTTCAGAATAAGAAACCACACAATGGGGATCGATGGATTGGTAAAGTCAACTTTGTTGAAATACGCTCGTTTTGGCACATTTTCAGAAGTTTTGATAGAATGTGGAGCTTTTATATATTGAGTTTACAGGTGAATTTTTTCTTACTAACCTTCTTTATCTTCTGTACTTATGTCTGTGCACTCTTGGGACTTATGTAATAATTTCCTTTAGGCAATGATCATTGTTGCTTGGAATGGGTCGGGGAACTTAAGTTCCATGTTTGAAGGTGATGTCTTTAAGAAAGTGCTGAGTATTTTCATCACTGCTGCGATAATGAAGCTTGGACAAGGTAAATAAAACCATTTAACCTTATTATTTGCTGGTTTATTATTTATTTTAGTGTTGCATCTGTGGTCAAAATTCAAATTTGTCACTCTTCCATGTATCTATAATATGTTGAGAGTATTGTCTCACACGGGAGAAGTAATGCCTTTCACGACAATATAAAAGATCTTGGGCCTCTCTGCCCATCGCCATTTTGGTTTTGGGTTGGATGCTCTGATACCATAATTCAATTAGAGCATACAACCTAAATCAATAGGCAATGCGTGGAGAGGCCAATATCTTATTTGGTGCAAGGCTTTACTGCCCGGACGTGGGATAATATTCTCAACATAATCGAACCTCAACTGTGACATACTTGTGCTGGAAAATCACTACAATGCCATTTCCTATGAAAAATTAACCACGTTTACCTTTACTGGTATACATGGATGATAGAACCATGAACGGTCCCATTCTATGTGCCTGCACAATAATCTAGTGATATTCCAAAGGAGGGTCTAGCTATAAAGTAGGGGCAACCCTTATTTTAAGTTCCTTAGATTATCTTTTAAGAAAATTAATTAAATTAAGTTATCAAAGGTCAATACTGTTGAAAAGAAAGTTAAGAAAGGGAGAAGAGGATCATATCAATTGAGTAAAAAAAATCAATGTAAAATTTCTAGAAAATGTTCCTAGAAATCATGCAAATCAGCTCAATCAAATCTAAATTAACTCAGTCAGTAGCCCTAATATCGGGCCAACAATAAGCGAATTATCTTCTGAAAAATTTGGAAGAAATTAATCTGTACTGCTGAGTCATACCTGTTCCCAGCCAGAACCTAGAATGTTACCTTGCTTACCACTTGGCATAAGGCTATAAGGTTGTAGCCTATAAGGAAACTGTTCAGTAATGAAGAGTTTTAAGCTATGTTTAAACTTGTGAACGATTCATTTGGTGTTTGTTTTTAACTCAGTAATATCAAATATGTAATACCTCTGATGAGGTGAAGATTATGACTGGATTTTCTGTAGAATTGCAGAAGGATGCTATATCCTCAAATACATAATGTTTAATGATGACTAATATGAGCCTTCTATGATATCTTATAAATTTTATAATTTGATTAATCTTTTTTCATCTTTTTACAGCTGTTCTTGATTTAATTCTGAGTTGGAAAGCTAGGCGAAGCATGTCTTTCTTTGTCAAGCTCAGATATGTTTTGAAGGCTGTTTCAGCTGCAGCATGGGTTATTGTTTTACCAGTGACTTACGCGTATAGTTGGAAAAACCCTCCTGGATTTGCACGGATGATCAGGAATTGGTTTGGAAATGGTCCAAGTTCATCTTCTTTGTTCATTTTGGCTGTTGTCATCTACTTATCTCCAAACATGCTCTCTGCATTGTTGTTTATGTTCCCAATTGTCCGCGGTTTCTTGAAAGGTCACACTTAAGGGTTGTGATGCTCATGATGTGGTGGTCTCAGGTATGTATTTGTACCTTGTAATTTCTAGTAAAATGTTTTATGGACTGAAGCAGTCAGGACTTGCCTCCTATGGATATGATACCTGCATCATTAATTTTCTAGCCATTTAATTTTTGTTCAAATTTTTTTTTTCCAGCATATTCGCCTCAGTCTAAATTCATTTCTTTGATATGTTTGCAGTCTCAGCTTTATGTTGGAAGGGGAATGCACGAAAGCTCAGTTTCTCTTTTCAAGTAACCATAGAGATTTTGTTTTGTCTTTTCTTTCTATTGGAATGGCCTGGGATAGATATTCACTGGTCTCACTGTTACTGACGGCTTTTGTTTCTAGGTATACCATTTTTTGGGTTCTTCTGCTTGTGTCGAAATTAGCCTTCAGTTACTATGTAGAGGTACTTCTTTAGTCCCTCTTCAACGTTTACAGCATCCGCAGAGTAAACTTTTTCTTCTTCTTATGTCCATATCTATGTTTAAATGATTACTTCTTGTGAAATGCTGATGATTCTTGACATACTTGTAATTTTATGATGTTAGAGGGGCACATACTAGAAAGGGTCGACACCATTTTATTATCATGACTTATTTGTTTATTAGGTAATGGAGGGCCCCCCCTCCCCCCTTAAATTGTTTGCCTTTTCTTCATCTTTTTCTTTTACCCATAATTGCTTGAGGGGAGAATTTAAAGCCTAATTGAATATCAGAATATCAATGAAATAGGAACGCTTAAGCAATGACCTTAGTATGTTGTCGCAGACTTTTTACTTATGGTTACAATGGAAGAGAATCGAATCCTTGAACTAATCTAGTCCTAACCCGTTTCGCACCCACCCTCACCACTTGGGCTGTCGCAGATTTCATTATTTAATCTTTTGGCCAATTTGAGTTTTGTCTATGATTTGTTAATAATAGCATCCTGTTTGGCAATGGGGCAATAATCTTGTCTTAAAGCTGGGCAAAGAAGATGAAGAAAAGTGTCAGATTGGTGGTGGGCAATAGAGTAAGTGTCAATTGGTGGTGGGCAATGGAGAGTAAGTGTTAATTGGTGGTGGGCAATAGAGTAAGTGTTAATTGGTGGTGGGCAATGGAGTAAGTGTCAATTGGTGGTGGGCAATGGAGTAAGTGTCAATTGGTGGTGGGGAATAAGGGAAGTGTCAGATTGTTGGAGGAGTTGTGGTTGGGAGAACAGCCTTTGGCGTCACTTTTCTTGCGGTTTTTCAGGTTATCCAGATTTCATAATATAGTCATCGCCTGGCTTGCATCTATTCCTTTTAAGTCAGGGAGTTGGGATTTTGGATTCAGAAGAAATTCTGAAGGAGTAGAGGTAATGGAGTTATCAGTTTTGCTGCTGCTATTAGATAAAAGTTCATTTATGTGGAGGCAAAGAGGATTTGAGGAGTTGGAAGCTGGAAATTTCAGGGGACTTCTCCTAGAAATATTTTCTCAGAAATTTAGGGTTGGCTAGTGGCTGACCTGAGGGTGAATAAGCATGAGTTGCTTCAGAAAAGGAGACTTAATTGTTGTCTTTCTCGTAGTTCCTGTATATGTGTTAGATAAAATAGGAGAATACTATCTGTTTGTTCATTGTTCAGTAGCTCTAAGTTTGTGGTATTTATCATTTGGTAGGCTAGAGTGAGTGCTTAGTGACTTTCCGTCTTTGGTAGAGGAACGAAGGCTAGAGTTTTGTGGGGTTGCTGCAGGATGGCTGTCTTGTGGGCTTTGGATGGAGAGGAACAGGAGGATTTTTGACAATTATAAGGGAGTTGGGGTTGAAGATCTTCTGGAGAGGGTGATCCGTTTCTATCTTCACTTTGGGTATCTGTTGTTAGATTGAAAGGCAGATATAGGATAATATCTTTGTTTAATTCTTCTGTGATCGGTATTTATCCTGCTCAATGATTAACTGCTTGTCACTTTTTGTAGTTTTTATCTCTTTCTAATAAGATTTGTTTCTTCGCTGGAAAAAAAGGCTTGTTCACTTTTTGTAGTTTATTATCTCTTTTGAATAAGATTTGTGCTTCTCAATAAAAAAAGAAAAGGAAAAAGAGTTGGGTACAAAACTTGTTGAATCAGTGTCATTTGTTCTTCATTGTTGCAGATTAGGCCTCTTGTGAAACCAACTAAAGATATCATGAAAGTTCACATAGGGACCTACCAATGGCATGAGTTTTTCCCTCAAGGTAAATGCATAAATGAAATAAACTTCCTTATATTCAGATGGTTTATGATGTCATCATTTGACCTTTTCAGCTAAGAATAACATTGGTGTGGTGATTGCACTCTGGGCTCCAATTGTTCTTGTATGTTAATGTTTCTCCCATTTTCACATCAGTGTTTTATCATTCACTTAGTTGTGTTCATTTTGCTTGTAAAATTTTATTCATATTTTTCTCTATAGGTCTACTTTATGGATACTCAAATTTGGTATGCCATCTTTTCCACAATATTTGGAGGTATATATGGTGCGTTTCGCCGTCTTGGAGAGGTTGGTGGAGCTTTATTTTCTCTACAATTCTCATGTTTATATCACTTTCCATATTGATGGAGCTCAATAAATCCAATCTGCCAAAAGCCCAATCATCCTAATATTTCATTTTGGTTGGGGGATTTTATTTAAAAAGTAAAAGAATGCCGGGTAGTTCTAATTAATTGCTTTTGATTCATGGTGAATCTACAATCTCATGCATCACTTGGGGTTTGTTTCAAAGCATTCGAGGCTTAATCAATTTTTAAAAAAAATGTCCAATTATGATTTTTAACAAATAAAGTGAAGAAATACTAATAGAAATTATGCGAGATTCTTGCCGTGGAAATAGAAACTCGTTTTGCTTTCTGAAAAATAGAGAAAAGGATCCTCAATTGGTTTCAACACTAGCTGTTTTTTTCCATAGAATATCTTGTACATGTTGGTTCTGTTCGTCTGTTATTCTTTTTTTCTTATTGTGATGACAAATTAAATCTTCCCATTTTAGTATGCTTTTTCCATAAAATCTTCACCTTATATATATGATGAGTTTTTCCTATGTTAAGGGTGTCCTTATTGCGAGAAAAGTGCACACATCTGTCTATATTTTAGCTCATCCTTCAAGGACTATCCTTGCAAAGTATCATTCAGAGGAAGTTGTTTGGTCATCTAAAATGTGCAAGAAAACGCAATACGTTAGATAAAATTGAAACGAAAATATGGATAATCAAATGGCTGAACAATTTTTCTATTTAGCTGATATTTTGCATGGATAATCCTTGAAAGAGAATTTAAAAACTCGATGGTTATGATATTTTGCCTGGATAATCCTTGCTCTGATTGTAGGTTTTTTCAACTTAAATCACCTTACCAAATTTTTCTCTTTCTTCCAGATTCGTACACTGGGAATGTTGAGATCTCGATTTGAATCACTGCCAGCTGCTTTTAATAATTACTTGATTCCTGTGGAGAAGAATGAGCAGACTAAGAAAAAGGGAATACTAAAAGCCACTTTCTCCCGCAAGTTTGATAAGGTTTGATCCCTGTTCTGCTTGAGAAGTTACCAATATTGATAATGACCTTCGCTGCACAATTTGGTACCTCCCTCGGTTAATCATTGAAAGACCATCATTTGAGTCATTGCACATTGGCTGGTTGTTTCAGAGCACGTCTAGCAAAGAGAAAGAGGCAGCAAAGTTTGCACAGATGTGGAACGAAATAATCAGCAGTTTCAGAGAGGAGGATCTGATAAGTGATAGGTAAATAATGATGCCAGACAAGGAAATGTTTTCTTTAACTTGAATGATTGTTGAGTTCCATTATTTTACTTTTTGGATTAAATAGTTTGATATTGAAAGCTTGTATTTGTTTTTCAGGGAAAAGAACTTGTTGCTTGTCCCATATGGGGCTGACCCAGATTTAGTAGACCTCATCCAGTGGCCTCCTTTTCTGCTTGCTAGCAAGGTCTATGTTCTCATGAGTAATTTCTTCCATTAGTCTCACCAAGACCAATACATGTATTTACTCTCTACTAATTCTGTAGATCCCAATAGCACTGGACATGGCAAAAGACAGCAAAGATAAAGATCGTGAGCTGAAAAAGAGAATGAGTACAGACAATTATATGCGCTGTGCTATTCGCGAGTGCTATCTTTCATTTAAAAGTATTATTAATTTTTTGGTACTTGGAGAGCGTGAAAAGAAGTGAGTTCAATACTACTTGAATATGTCTCAGAATAGAAAGAAAACATAACTTCATCTGCCAGACTTTTGTTATCTTCCTGATGACTTCTCTGTCCAGGGTTATAAATGAAATCTTCTCCATAGTTGATGCGCATATTGCTGAGGGAAATCTGACAATGGAGTTCAATATGAGTGCTCTCCCAAGCCTTCATGAGCAATTTGTTCAGTTGATTGACCATCTGGTATTCTTCTTTGACTGAACTTTCACATATTTTTATTGATTAATCAAGATTGTAGCTAGTCTCAACCATATCTTTCTGATGACTACAGCTGAAAAACAAAAAGGAGGACAAGGACCAGGTCGTAATTGTCTTGCTTAACATGTTAGAGGTTGTGACAAGGGACATAATGGAGGATGAAATTCCCACGTAAATGATTTGGAATCTGATATCTCAACTAGGTTAATATTTTGATTTTGTTCCCCTCAATCCTCTATTCATTTCTTTTTCATGCAGCTTGCTAGATTCAAGCCATGGGGGAACTTATGGGAAAGATGAGGGAATGACACCCCTTGATCAGCGGGATACATATTTTGGTGAACTGAATTTCCCAGTGCCAGTGACCCCAAAAACAGAAGCTTGGAAAGAAAAGGTATGTTTCATTTACAATGTTATGATTTCAGTGCTGGATTAGCTACAGTCATCACGACCTGAATATTAATTTTAGTGCTTGACCTTTCATAAGTTACATGTAATAAATTTCTTCTGTATGTGAGTACATTATCTTCTATAGATCAGAAGGCTTCATCTATTGCTTACGGAGAAGGAGTCTGCTATGGATGTCCCATCAAACTTGGAAGCTAGAAGGCGCATTTCTTTCTTTTCTAACTCATTGTTTATGGACATGCCTCCTGCACCTAAAGTTCGAAATATGCTTTCCTTCTCGTAAGTTATCTTCAATTTGGACTTTCTTCATTGTTATTGCATTTTTCCTTTCATGTGTGACTGGGGTGAAGATATTTCAGTGTCAATTATTGTCATGCCCTTGACACGGGGAAAATGTTCTTTACTATTTTCTCAAATTAAAGTTTTGTTTATTGGCCAGGTGTTGCAGCCATGACTGACCAATAAGATAGATGTTAGGTGTATAAGTTCCCGTACTAAACCAATTCGAGTAACTAAACTCTTTGTGGAAGCGTAGACAAATAATAAATTTAAACTTTTCTCTACACCATTGTCTCACGGTTGAGACAAGGAGAGATAATACCAAATGAAAGTGTACTTGACACATCTTCACAATACTATAGTTTCAAGTAAATTGCAAGGTGGTGACATATATACACTAAGATATGTATAACAGTATAAGCATGTAATGTGTAACCAGAACCTTTGACCAACTATATAGTTAGCTAATAAGAATAAGCAACTGTATAGACCCTATTTGTTTTACACAACAAAAATTTAAATGTTCTTCAAGTGTAATGATCCAATAAATTTTGGTACTGGGTATTACATTACAGTTAATGAAGTAATACATTCTTGGGTTTAACCATTTCAAGGACATAATCAATGTCACTACAGAAAACCCCCAAACTATAGGGATATATTCAAATTCATACACGAACTATCACCTTTTTATAAACACGCACAGAAATTCCCATAAACCCTACATTTAAACCACTCCAAGTCCAAGCGTTAACTGCCTATGTGGCTTTGAATGAATTTGAATTTACCCATATAGTTTGGGGGGTTTTCTGTAGTTGATCCGTATTTTAAATTGATGATCTGTCTTATGGTTTCACTATTTCAAAATAAAATAACTATTGGACATATTTTGTATCAACCACTTTGTAATTTCGATAAGTTGTGTAAAATAATATGGGATGGCAGATATTTTTGTCTTTTTGTGGGGTCAAAAGTTTTTTTTGTTCACCATATATCGCCTGACATTTTTGTAATTACTTTGTAGGGTTTTGACACCATACTATGAAGAAGAAGTTCTTTTCTCCGTCGATCACCTGGAAAAGCAGAACGAAGATGGTGTCTCTATCCTTTTCTACTTGCAAAAGATCTTTCCAGGTGAATTTTTTTCTGTTTTGTTTTTTGTTGTTTCTCCTCTTACGATATAGTGTGCATTGTTATCTGAACTGTTCTTTTATGAACCCATGATTGATTGCAGATGAATGGACTAACTTCCTTGAGCGGGTCAAATGTGAAAGTGAAGAAGAACTCAGAGCAAATGATGAACTGGAAGAGAAACTCCGTCTATGGGCATCCTATCGAGGCCAAACGTTGACCAAAACTGGTATAAGCAGATGCGGGCTACTGCCCCTCTCTCTTTGACACTTGATTTGATTTGTTATATTTCATATGTATGATTATGAGTTTTGTCTTCCCCTATTCTCTACAATTAAGTACGAGGTATGATGTATTACCGAAAAGCTTTGGAACTTCAGGCCTTCCTGGATATGGCAAAAGATGAAGGTATTGAAGCTTAGTTGTAGTGTAACTACCATATCTCTTATACGGTTAATTTTGTAAAGGGCATATTGATTTATTTTTTTCCTTATTATTAGCTCTAATGGAAGGCTATAAGGCTGCTGAATCAACTATTGAGGAACACTCAAAATCTGAAACGTCACTATTAGCTCAATGCCAAGCAGTAGTTGACATGAAATTCTCATATGTTGTGTCATGCCAACAATATGGAATTCACAAGCGATCTGGCGATGCTCGTGCCAAGGACATTTTGAAACTTATGGCAACGTATGTTCTTCGGTATCTAGTATTTATATTTATATTTTTTATTTTTTGCATGTGTGTGTGATATGAATACAGTATACTTATAGTTTTGTGTAATAGATTAAGCAAACATCAAGGTTTCAGTGAGGTAGTTATATTATGCCAAACTTTTTCTCCCAAAGGGTCAAAGCTTTTCTTATTTCACAAAAAAAAAAATTATAACTATTTTACAGGAAAAAAATTTTGGGGTTTAAAATGGTAAATCAACTTTTGACTAATATAACAATAGTTTTGTTCATGTGGGCAACAATAAAGAAAAAATTCAGGTGGTCAGTTGACAAAAGGAGTTAAGTTCAGGTGGTATTGCTAAAACTTTACCTTTCATGTAATGATATTGTAAAGTTAAACAAAAATCACGAACTGAATATGAGTGATGAGAGAAAGTAAGAGAGAGGGTGGGGGGGTGGTGAGTGTGAGACATACACCTAGGTTCTTTAACATAGAAGCAAAGGAATTCCGAATTAAGGTGGATGATCTCTCCTTTGGAGGGTCAATTCTAATTACAGAGAAGGTTCGAATGCGGTTATTCCATGTTTCTCTTGAACTTAGATGTGTGAAATGGCTAGTCAAAGAGCTGCAGGTACTCTTGGAAAATAAAGAACAAAGATTTTTCCGACAGTATAAGGGAGATTCATATCAAATGTGGGTGGAGAAGCTTATTAATGGGAAGGGAGTTCATTTGCGACTGACGAAGTGCGTAAACGGAGTACTCAGGTCTGTGGTTGTTCCTCAGGGACAAAACAACTTTGGATGGGCCTTGATGAAGGAAAACTTAGAGGTCATCTTGACAGGAAGAAGCAGCTCGAACAGGTTCAACTCATCGGAGAAAGTTGGTGGTATTAACTCGAGTGGAGAGGCAGAGCGTTGGGCAAAACTTACAAGGAGGCGGCACAAAGTGAGAATGGGCCAGGAAAGGACAGCTCCTGAGAACAACAATATGGCTGGGAAATCGAAACTGGAGTTGGGTGGTAGTCTGTGAGAGGCAAGTTCTACATCAAGCTTGGTGTGATATCAGGATGGCCTTATCAAGATGGTTAGATAAAGAGGTTGAACTATTTCCCTACCCAGATTAACAGGGCGTTCTTCGTTTGTGAAGGTAAAGAGGAAGCCATGAGAATTAGTAGAATCGGTAAAGTGGCTGTGGAGGGACAAACAGATGTACTCTTGCATACTTGGGAACGGGGTCTGGAAAATAATACCCCTAAAATTGTTAGCTATGGAGGTTGGATTGGTGTCTCTGGCCTTCCTATGCATTGGTGGAGAAAAGACTTCTTTGAGCGTATAGGGAATGAATGTGGGGGGCTGATTGAAGTGGATCAGAGGACGGAAAATTTCAAGTATCTGTTCGAAGCAAGAATCAAAACAAGGAAAAATCACGTCGGATTTCTTCAGAGATCGTGATTATCAATGAAGGTTCAGAGAGTTATTTCGTGAAGATCAGACCTCTATCTCCTGCGATTAGACCCACCACTGATCGGCTGCCTTTGGCTAAAAATACGGACAGCCGGAAATCATGGGTACCATGCGACGGAGACGGTCGGCAAGGCCTTTCAATCTGGGGGAAAGGGGCAGTCACATCGGGAAGAGAAAACTCCGAAGGTACCGAGGAGGAGCACTGTAGTTTGGCGGCTAAAACTTTGGAATGCGGAAGCGGGATTTGCGGGAACGGCAGATCATATGGGTGGCAGGTTCCACAGCCGGAGCCATCTACGGAACCTTGCCAATTTCCAGAAGATATAGTTGGAAAGTCAAACATGGTGGATGTTAAAAAATCTACCACTTGGAATACTAAATTGGGCCCAAAAGTTGGGCCAGCTTGGAAACTAATTCTGAGCCCAACCCAGCAAAAACAATTTTATCTTGCTTGGGGCTTGGAGGCAATTGTGAACCACTACCTAATAGTCAGGGTAATAGAAACTGGCTGGACCCTGTTCAACATAGAAGCAGATTTTTATCCAAGTTTAGCTCTGCTAAAGGAAGGAGGACCTATCTAAAAGACGATGCGTCTCTTTACTGAGGATCTACGACCTGGTCACGGAGGAGAGTTTGCTCCAGTGACTGAAACGAGAAAAGGAGATGAATCATGCAATTCTAGGACGGCAGATCTATCGATTCAGGAGCGACAGAGGAGGATGACCTCCCATCTGAGGTGGAGGAGTCAATTGAAGTAATTGAATGCAACGACGGGTCTATCGCTGGAATTTTTGTTGGGGAGACCGAAGGGAATGTCTTGGAGGATCGCGGTGGGATGGAGGATATTAAGTTTGGTACAGACAACCATGGTGGCGATGATAAGACGGGAATGGAGGGGGATGGTAACAAAAAAGATAATGGGTATGCGAAGGAATTAGAAATATGCAAAAAGGGGTCCAAGCCGAGATTACGGCTATGGAAGACGATGACAAAGAAAATCAGGTAGGCGATGTCGTGCATTTGATTTCACAAGACATGGAAGGGGAGGCCGAAGATGACAATGAAAATCAGGTAGGCGATATCGTACATTTGACTTCACAAGACATGGAAGGGAAGGCCGACGCGGGGATGGTGGGGAAAACGACAAAGCAACTGAACTAGTTAGTTACAGCGAGAAGAAGAAGACTGGGTCAAGAGAAACATTCCCGAATTACGGCTAAGCTGAATCTCACGATTGTTCCCATCAGGAAGCAGCTGTCACAAGGGTGCCTCTCGAAATCAAGCCGAACAAATGGTGAACCGGGCAGAAAAGGGGAGACGTAATTCGGCTAGGGTCGAAATGGAAGCGGATAGTGCAGTCTACTTTGTTTAAGAGGGAGGCCAAGTTAAATCAATGAAGATCATATCTTGGAATGTGAGAGGCCTTGGGAGTAGAAGGAAAAGGGTTGTGGTAAAGGAGAGCTGGTACGGGTTAATCCAGATATTGTTATCTTGCAGGAGACTAAGAAAGAAGTTTTTGACAGAAGACTTGCAGCTAGTATTTGGGGGTCTAGATTCAAAGAGTGGGTGTATGCCCCTTCAAGGGGCAGGTCTGGTGGGATTGTGGTAATGTGGAATTCTCAAACTGTCTCCATTTCTGATTTTGAAATTGGGGAATTCTCTCGTTTCTATAAGAATTCTGGATGCTTCTAGAGGGGATTGGTGGCTATCAGGTATTTATGGCCCTTGTCATCCTAGGGATAGGAGAAGATTTTGGGAGGAACTAGCGGGGTTGTTCGGTCTGTCGATAACAAATGGTGTATTGGGGGGGATTTCAACGTGGTCAGGTTTGTATCTGAGAAATCTAATGGAGGAAGGATGACAAGTAGTATGAAGAGTTTCAATGAATTTATTGATGACACAAATCTGCGTGATCCATGTCTTTTGAACGCTTCCTTTACATGGTCAAATTTTAGAGAAAACGCAGTGTGCAGAAGACTTGATAGATTTCTCTTTTCAGAAGTTTGGGAAGACTCTTTCCCCCAGGTTAAACATACGGCGCTGGCTAGAGTCACCTTAGATCATTGTCCCATTTTGCTGGACACTTCTAAGTTGAAATGGGGTCCTGGCCCTTTCCGTTTTGAAAATATGTGGCTGGAACACCCTGATTTTAAGAAGAAATTCAAACAATGGTGGGAGGAAGACCAGATTATCGGGTGGGAGGGTTACAAATTCTCTAGAAGGCTGAAGACTCTAAAACAGAAAATGAAGGACTGGAATAAAGAAATATTTGGGGATTTGGTCTCTGCAAAGAAAGTGGCAGAGGCTAGAATCGCTGCTATTGATTTGTTGGAAGGGACAGGGTGGGCTAAATATTAATTCTGAGAAAAGAAAGGGAAGATTTATATCTTCTGGTGAGTGATCTAGTCCACAAAGAAGAGGTGAAGTGGAGACAAAGGGGGAAAATTAGATGGGCAAGAGATGGGGACAGCAACACTAAGTTTTTTCATCGTATAGCAAGCGGGAGAAGGAACAGGAATTTTATTCAAAAGCTGGAAGTAGAGGGCTCTGGTGTGGTTGTCAGTGAAGGGGAAATAGAAATGGAGATCATTAATTTCTTCAAAAACTTATACAGGAGCAACGCAGAGGCGGGGTGGTGTTTGGAAGGCTTGAACTGGAATGCAATTAGTGTTGAGGAGGCTGAATGGTTGGAAAGACCCTTTGAAGAGGAGGAAGTTAAAAGGGCTGTTTTGACTGGGACGGACAAATCGCAGGTCCAGATGGGTTTTCCATGCTTCTTTTTCAATCATGCTGGGATATTGTGAAAAAGGATCTTATGAAAGTCATGGTCGATTTCTTCGATTGTGGTATAATCAATGCAATCACTAATGAGACGTTTATTTGCCTCATTCCCAAAAAGAAGGAATCCATTAAAGTTCCTGATTTCCGAACAAGTTTGTACAAAATGGTGTCGAAAGTTTTGGCTTCTAGATTGCGGGAAGTTTTGGGCAGCACTATATCTAGCTCTCAGGGTGCTTTTGTGAGGGGTAGACAGATTTTGGATGCTGCCTTGATTGCCAACGAGGTGGTGGAGGAAAGTCGAAAGCTTAACAAATCAGGAATGGTGTTCAAAATAGACTTTGAGAAAGCCTATGATCATGTGGAATGGAGATTTGTAGATGAGGTTATGATAAGGAAAGGTTTTGGGGGAAGGTGGAGAAGCTGGATTCGAGGATGTCTTGAGTCGGCTAATTACTCTGTGATGATTAATGGAAGGCCTAGGGGTAAATTTTGGGCCTCAAGGGTCTGAGACAAGGTGACCCACTCTCCCCTTTCTGTTCACTTTGGTAATAGATGTGTTGAGTAGAATTATAGAGAAAGCCCAAGCTGATGATCAGTTTCATGGTCTTATTTTGGGGCATGAGACGGTGGAGGTTTCTCATCTTCATTTGCAGATGATACCATTTTTTTCATTGAGGATAAAGAAGAGTCCTGGAACAATCTCCTTCAGATCTTGGATTTATTCTGTTTCATGTCAGGAATGAAGATCAACAAATCGAAATGCTCTCTAGTTGGCATTAATGTAGAGGACGGGCTGTTGAATGAGCTGGCAGGAGCTTGGGGATGTGAAGTGGGGGCTTGGCCTATGTCGTATCTGGGTCTTCCCCTAGGTGGGAACCCAGAGCAATCAAGTTTTGGGACCCCGTAGTGGAAAAGGTGGAGAATAGATTACAAAAATGGAAGAAAGCTTGCTTATCCAAAGGGGGAAGACTCACAATGATTCAGGCAGTGTTGAGTAGTATTCCGATTTACTACATGTCCCTTTTTAGGATTCCCATTGGAGTAGCCAATAGAATTGAGAAACTTATGAGGGATTTCTTGTGGGAAGGCTTGGATGGGAAGAAAAACCACGTTGTGAGATGGGAGATTGTGGGCAAAGCAAAAATCTTTGGAGGACTAGGAGTGGGTTCGTTGAAAGCTAGGAGTGAGGCTTTGAGAGCCAAATGGCTGTGGCGATTTCCTAATGAAATTCATGCTCTATGGCATAAAGTGATCAGAAGTATTTATGGAATGGATACAAACGGGTGGGATGCTAAACCTGCGAGACAAGGATCTTGCCGCAGTCCTTGGAGAGACATCTCTAGTGGCTATAACTTATTCCGTCAAGGCTGTGTCTTTGTGGTTGGAGAGGGAGTTAGGGTCAGATTCTGGGAGGATGATTGGAGCCGGGGTGGTGTTTTGAAAGAGAGGTTTCCAAGACTTTTCAATCTGTCCAGGAAGCAAAACCACATGATTTCCTCCTTTACGGTATCGAATGAGTTCCCTCTCAGTTGGGATTTTAGTTTCAGGAGGAATCTTAACGAATTAGAGATTGCGGAGGTGGCTAGATTATTGGACTTTTTAGAGGGAGTGAGATTGGTCACTACTAGAGTGGATAAGAGAAGATGGAAGCTAGATCCCTCCGGGTTTTTTTCCTGTCAGTCTCTATGTTCCTATATTCAGAGTAGAGGTGAAGGGGAGGTTTTCTCTCCGTACACTCAAATTTGGAAGGCCAAAACTCCTCCAAAAGTTAAGATCTTTGTGTGGCAAGCGGTGTTGGGAAAAATTAATACGGGAGATACACTACAGAGACACTGTCCCTATATGTGCATTAGCCCGCACTGGTGTGCTTTATGTAATAAGGCAGGGGAGAGTGTGGACCACCTTCTCCTTCACTGTCCTTTCTCCCTAAAATTGTGGGAAACGTTACTAAAGGAAGTAAACACGGTGTGGGTAATACCGGAAGGCTGCTTTGAACTTTTTTCAATCAGATTTGATGCTTTGGGAAGGGGAAAGAAGGCTAAAATTCTTTGGGGCAGTCTGATGCAAGCAGTGGTCTGGAGCCTTTGGCTGGAACGTAATAGGAGAATATTCGAGGAGTATAAGGGGGTGGGGGTGGAAGAGTTATGGGAAAGAGTGAAGTTTTGGGCTGCTCTTTGGGCATCAACTTCACCTGCTTTTAAGAATATACCCTATCCTACAATTATGCGTAATCTGCTAGCTGTAGTATCATAAGGGGTCTCTTAAGTTTGGCTGTTTTATTTTCTGTGTTGAGTGGTATTGTGTCTGCTCTTCAGGATAGTGTTTCTTTCGTTTGGTCTAAATGTTCTTATTTTATCCTTCATTTTGAATAAAAAGTGTTTCTATTCAAAAAAAAAAAATATTGTAAAGTTAAACTTTTGTGCCACACAAGCGTACACAGAGGTGTTTGTAGAAAGCCCAGGTGCTTCTAGAAGCAAGTCATGGTAATGTCTCCTATTTTCCCTGTTGCAGTTATCCATCTCTTCGGGTAGCTTACATTGATGAGGTTGAGAAAACTAGCGAAGATAAATCCAAAAAAAATGTTCGGAAGGTTTACTATTCGGCTCTTGTAAAGGCAGCTCCTCCAACTAAGACAATTGATTCCACTGATCCTGTTCAAAGGTTGGATCAGGTAATAATTTTTATAACATTCAATATTGGGCATTGACAGTATTTGAGATCTTTCTGGCAGAGCTTCCTAGACCTGTAAGAGACTCCTAGGGGTCACCCCAAGTTTGTTTCCTTCACTTTTGTGCTTCTTAGAGTAATTATTGTTTTATTTCAATCCAACAGTAGGCAATTGTAACATTGTAACACATCTTCTATACATGAATAATGCTTTACAATGGATTGTTTAAATCACCTTGTACAGGATATTTATCGGATAAAGCTTCCTGGACCTGCAATATTGGGAGAGGGAAAGCCAGAAAATCAAAACCATGCAATCATTTTCACACGTGGGGAAGGCTTGCAAACAATAGATATGAACCAGGTATACACACACACAAACGACAATATGCAAATGCTTTGTGCATGCGTGTGAAAAAGTATATACTAATAGTTATTACAAAAAGAACAAAAGCACCAACTACCAAGTCATTAAGAGGAGAGGAATTAGGATTTTTAGGGAAAAAAAGTAGGAATGGTGGCCAGGTTTGGGTCATAGAGAGGAAAGGGCAATGAGAGAGGGTGGATGAAATATGCTATTTTGGAACTTGGACATTAAGTGATTTCAAGATTCTTTGACATGTTTACAATCCTTATGTATTTAGGGTCGCTAAAACTTCTGTGTCTAATGCTGGGGTCTTTTGGCGATAAAAGCTCGACACAAGTAGGGGGTTACATTTGAATAGGGTATCGGCTACGCTTACAGTTTAGGTATAAATTCTATATGCTTGTGCTTTTTTGAAACTCAGTACCACGTTGTTGTATCTGTTCAACAGGACAACTATTTGGAAGAAGCATTCAAAATGAGGAATTTGCTGCAAGAATTTCAGAAACATGATGGTGTTAGATATCCTACAATACTTGGACTTAGGGAGCATATATTCACTGGCAGGTATTTGTGGTGTTGTTGCTCTGAAGCAGGAATTCCAGTGCTGCTAGTAAATTAAGACTTCATAAATTTTTTGTTTTTAAAATTTTCTTCTGTGCTCATGTGTGTGGCGTTTCATGTCTTCGGTTATCTTTTGCAGTGTTTCATCTCTTGCATGGTTTATGTCGAATCAGGAGACTAGTTTTGTAACTATTGGACAGAGACTGCTGGCTAACCCTCTGAGGTAAGAATTCAGAATTTTGTTTATATTCTGTTTCCAGAACTTCTAATTTATGATTTATTTCCCAGCCCAATGACATTTTAGCTGTCACAATCCGTATTAATCATTTGATCATCATAATTTCGTACGAACTATGATTTTAGGCAGACTGAGAATGTTTTTCATATTCGACATTCATTCAAATATTACTTAATTAATTTGTCTACGGTCCCGTATGATATTGATTTTCTGTATTTTGTCTGTTGGAATGGTGGTTATTTATTTTCAACCAAAAGTACAGCATAGTTGTTTTTTTTTTTTCCAGGACTATGCTCCTGCTTTATTGATTTTGTTAAATTTAATCCCTCTAAGCAGGTTGCAATAACCCTAAGGAGCATGTGTTTTTGTCAGAAAATATCCAAATTAATTTCGTTATTATAATGAAGCTAAAGTATCAACTTTAAAATTTTATAAGTTATAACTTCCATTTTACACTTCTGTTTGTGATAAAATTTGTAATCCTGGAAACATTTTTGAGGTTTATCAAACAAAGTCGATGTCAAATATTGAATTATGCAAAAAATATCATAGTAATTGTGACGTGATTAAATTAGTTTCATCTGCAAAGTTTGATTACTGCATTCTTTACTTCTGTCATAGTTTTGCATTATTTAGTTAAAGGTAACAGTGGCACAACTTATTAGATATTCAATAGAACAGATAGATTATAACTACTTTCTTATGTGGTTATGCAGTCTTAATGCAGTTCTAATTAGAAACCGAGCTATGCTACAATGGAATTGTTTTTTAATACACTACACAGTTGATAGTTTGATTAATTATCCATTGTTCTTTATATTTCTTTAGACAAAAGCATTAAATCTTTTTATACAATTTCATTGATATCGATAAGTACTTTCTAAGAATAATTTATTTTATGAAAAATAAACATGGACAATAAAAGTTGCACTATTTTAAAGTTCGAGAGAATATTATTGTATTTAACCAACAAAAGTTTTCAGGAGAAAGTGTATATTTTTTTGTTGAAACTTGAAATAATAATGACAGTTCTGTAATTCAATTTAGTTTAATAGGTATCTGTAGTTACGAAGCTTTGAATATTCAACATGGGACACCAGTTTTACGTTTTTATGCTATTGGATTGTTCCATATAGAAAGTATTTATCAGATAATGGATCCAAAAATTCCAATTTTTATTTCGTGTATCAACTTTTGGCTTGAAATTAGAAACAAGTCCAATTAACTGGCACCGACAAATGCAGTCTAAGCCACTTAAATCAACATAGTGCAGTCCAAAATATGACAAAAAGGCATTTAAATATATTAACTACGAGCACCTCATTATGAAATTGAAAATAACAGCTTAGAGTAGTCATGTTAGTATTTTATTTATTTTTATAACTTTGGAGTTTCAGGTGTTTTTTTTCAGTTTGAAAATCAATTTTTTTGGATGTTTTCAAATTTTGGATATTAACTTCTAAGAACACATAGATGTTGACTAAGTTTTCAATATCAAGCTTTAGACTGTTTTAGACTATGAATCCTGTATGTGAAATTTAACATTAGTTACCTGTTTTGAATCACCCAGTTTTTCAAATATAAAGCAAACATGGAGAAAGTTATGTTTAAAGAAAGTAATGCTAAGAATCAAAGCAGACCACAAAGAAGGGCCTATTGCATGTGATCAATTATTACTCACAGCCCTCTTTTCAACGGGGTCAGGGGACGATAGGAACAATTTTGAAAACTCTAGGGCATATTTGTAACACAAGTGTATGATACTAGACAGTTTTTTTTTGGTTGTGTTTTTCTTGAAGTGTTTCAAGAAACACACTTTACACATTTTCAGTTACCATATGTTTCTTATCTAGTTCAAGCTGCTGAATCCTTTTTTTTTCCTCATTCAGAGTTAGATTCCACTATGGTCATCCAGATGTATTTGATAGACTGTTTCATCTGACTAGAGGGGGTGTCAGCAAAGCTTCCAAAGTCATCAATTTAAGCGAGGACATATTTGCAGGCACTCTCATCGCTTTGTTTAAGACTTGTTTTGTTTTGGATTGGTAGTGTACCAATTTCACATGTTTCTTGTCTGCAGGTTTCAATTCTACAGTACGTGAAGGCAGTGTTACTCATCATGAATATATACAAGTTGGTAAAGGACGAGATGTTGGCCTGAACCAGATCTCAATTTTTGAGGCAAAAATAGCTAATGGGAATGGCGAACAGACACTGAGTCGTGACATCTATAGGCTTGGGCATCGATTTGATTTCTTCCGGATGCTATCCTGCTACTTCACAACAATTGGTTTCTATTTCAGCACTTTAGTATGTATAAAATATACCTCTTTCTCTTCATTTATTATATAACCCTTTACCATTATCTCAAATGTTTTGGTTCTGGTTTGACAGTTGACTGTGCTTACGGTCTATGTGTTTCTCTACGGTCGCCTTTATCTTGTTCTCAGTGGGCTTGAAGATGGTCTGAGTACTCATTCATGGAGCTATTCGAGACAATAAGCCTCTTCAAATAGCTCTTGCTTCTCAGTCTGTTGTGCAAATTGGATTTTTGATGGCCTTGCCTATGGTTATGGAAATTGGTTTAGAAAAGGGGTTCCGTATTGCACTAAGCGATTTCATATTAATGCAATTACAATTGGCCCCTGTATTTTTCACATTTTCTCTTGGTACAAAGACGCACTATTATGGAAAGACTTTACTTCATGGAGGTGCAGAATACCGAGCAACGGGTCGTAGCTTTGTAGTGTTTCATGCCAAATTCGCTGATAATTACAGGCTCTACTCCAGAAGCCACTTTGTCAAGGGCATCGAGCTACTGATTCTGCTTGTTGTGTACCACATATTTGGTCGTTCATATAGAAGTGCAGTTGTATATATCCTCATTACGATACAAATTTGGTTCATGGTTGGAACATGGCTTTTTGCTCCATTCCTCTTCAATCCATCAGGGTTTGAGTGGCAAAAGATTGTCGATGACTGGACGGATTGGAAGAAGTGGATAAACAATCATGGAGGCATCGGTGTCTCTCCTGATAAAAGTTGGGAATCCTGGTGGGAAAAGGAACATGAGCATCTTCGTTACTCTGGAATACGTGGTATCATTACTGAGATAATATTAGCATTACGCTTTTTCATCTACCAGTATGGGCTTGTCTATCATCTCAACATTACAAACAACAAAAGTTTTCTGGTACATGCTTTTTATGCTTCTTTTGACCATTATTAATGCATTCTAATATCTATTATTTTTATAAAGCAGGTGGAAATATTAATTTTCCCTTCAATGCGCTTGCAGGTCTATGGTGTTTCGTGGCTGGTGATCCTTCTAATTTTGGTGCTGATGAAGGTGGGTAATTAAAACTTCAGGACTCCTAATATGTGTATTTCCAAACATAGGCATACTTTCTTGTTTCAAAATTTGTATTTATTGAAACTTCCTAAGATGTCATTCATGAGTTACTTTGGTGGCAAAAATTACCATGTAGAAGCTTTCTTCTTTCGTGCCTTTTTATGAAGCAGAGGCGTTTTGTATTTGTTAGGTTATAAATATCAAAATCTGTCTTTTAAGAACTGAATTAACCAAAAATCTGACTCTCTTTTCTTGTTCTCTCAAATACAGCATTAAAACAGAAACAGTTCTTAAACTGTCACCATCTAGGCTCTGAAAAATGATTTCCTCTACCAACCAATGGACTGTACTTTAACTTTTTTCTGCATGTCAAAATCTGACAAACCATTAAACCATTTTTTCAGAGAGTCTTGTTCTCAACGTACTTACATAGAAGCCAAATGCTTATGTAGGCATTTTAGGAGTCAATAAGGTTGTGTATGTGGTTATGTTAATTTCTGCATATTTTTCATGTCAGAAAATGTTTAACTTGGCTTTTACCATCTCTTTTGTCATTGCAAACTAATTTATGACAGTAAAAAATAAATTTATTGCTTCTTAGATTTATTTTGACAATTGTGCTGAAATTTTTCAGGCCGTGTCTGCTGGAAGGCGACGATTAAGTGCTGACTATCAACTTTTGTTTCGACTGGTTAAGGGATTTATATTTATTACATTTTTATCTATTTTCATTACCTTAATAGTGCTCCCTCATATGACGCTTCGGGATGTCGTAGTCTGCATTCTTGCCTTCATGCCAACTGGATGGGGATTGCTTTTGGTCAGTAAATCATATTAATCCTTTTTATTTTTTCGCTAACTTCCTGTTCTAACTATTTAGTGTTTAATATTTTTAACCTAGTTTTCAATTGTCTATTAACTCGTTGATTTGTTCTAATTGTTTCTTCTGTTTTTTTTTTCTTCATAAATATTCCTATAGATTGCACAAGCTTGTAAGCCACTAATTCAACAAGCAGGATTTTGGGGGTCAGTTCAAACACTTGCTCGTGGTTATGAAATAATCATGGGGTTGCTTCTTTTCACCCCAGTTGCATTCTTGGCTTGGTTCCCTTTCGTTTCCGAATTCCAAACACGAATGCTGTTCAACCAAGCATTCAGTAGAGGTTTACAGATCTCACGTATTCTTGGAGGAGGAGGACAAAGGAAGGGCCACCACTCCTCCAGCAACAAGGAGTAATTTTTATCCAAATTATAGAAAGGATGGTCTCATTTATCTCAATGTAAATAGCTCCAGTGCTTGCTCAAATTATTCATCAAAAGAATTCATAGATGTCTTTCTTTATGCTTTTTGTCAAACTTTAGAATACTTGTACATGTATATTTATGATAAAAGGTTTGAAACTTAACAATTTCATTGCCTGTTTGATGCATGATATATATCTTCAGCTGATCTTAAGAGGTCGAGACACCTGCTTTAAAACAATGTTTTGACCACAAAAAGAAAAAAGAAAACCGCAAATTTGGTGCTCGTAACTGGAAAGTTTGAACTGAAGATTTTGAAAATGATGTTCATAGTAAGAAAATAAGTTGTTTGAATACTGTTGACCCAAATAAAAAAGTTGTTTGATTATGTGAAGGAACAGACTATATATGACGAAATTATCTTAAACAAGACCACCTGTTCTCCTGCAGACTGGTCATTAAACGTTTGGTGAGCATGAAAGACAGGTTTTGGAGGCCGCATAAAGATAAAAAAACCATCATGGGATGTTATATGCTAAATTCATCACCATTACTTATATAACACAAAACTATTATTTACGCTGGCCATATACAAGACTCTCACTATAAAATTCTTGTTCTAGATATTTAAAGATACGTATTACATTTTTCTAGGGCTTTTCACATATAAGTCCATTAATAGGGTCCAAAATATATAAAAAACCCCACAGTACTCAAAACTCTAAGAAAAAGCACCTATTTGACTTTTCAAAGGGATCAAATATATCATTCAAGCCTTGCAAAATCTAAAACTTACAACTATGCCATATAATTTTTTTTTCCAAAAAATCATAATGCAAGGATAATAATGGTATTCACATATCATTCAAATTAAAAAATATTGCAGCCTGTCCATTTTGGGTTTTTCCTTCATTCCTTGCCTTTGGAAGATTAGGAATATGCATTCAATTCTAATTTTCAGAAGAATCTGTCTCCTGTTAGTGTAAGTTCATATTTCCATCTATCTGTCTTACAAGCCTGTTTTTAAGCATTCATCTGCCTAATACCACAATGATTTGTTCACGGCAGCAAGGAGGTGGTGAGCCCCCACACGGTTCCCTGGGCCTTCATCTCTACTCCACACGATAATATCATAACCCAACAAACAGTCCAAATTTGTGTTGGGGTCAAACAAGAAGTTACCATATAAAAGTGGGAAAAGTTACAAGGACAAGAGAGAGAGAGAGAGAGAGAGAGAGAGAGAGAGAGCGATTAAAATTGAATCAAGATGAGATTATTATTTGATCTTCCGGGTAATCTTGAACAGCTTCAGCAGTTGAACACCCCAGATGGGTACTATAGTCACAATCTCTGCAAGAATAGAACCAGCAGCCCCGAGGGACAGTGCCTTGACAAAAATCACAGATATTAAGCTTGCCTTCATTGTCATGATGATCTGGCAAAGAATAAAGCAGAGTGAGCAGGTGGTGATGATGGTGATGGCTCAGGTTTTCAGGCAAAGTAGCACACTGAACATGGAGATCATATTTGCAATGGCTGCAATGGAAGGTGAAACAAGTGCCAAATTCACCACATGCGTCGCACGTGAACTCACCATATTCATAGGGAGGGGTGGAGAGAGTAAGAGGGTGTTTGGGGTGAGACTTGTGTTTGATTTCTTGGGGAAGTTCAAAGCACAAGTCGTGGAGGTAAAAGTTGCACTTGGACTTGGTGCATTTGTAAGCAGAAGTAGCTGAATTCATCATGAGGTCTAGAGGTAACTCACAGCTGGAGCAAATGATTTCATCATCCTCTTGCACTTGATATGAGCACAACTCATGGCGGTGGCTGAAATGCTTCACCATCGATCTTAATTTCACCTCTTCTCTCTCTCTCTCTTTCTCCGTTGGCTTTCTTTATTTTTCTCCAATTGGATGATCTTCTAATGAATCATATATTATTATGTATTATACGATTTTTGAGAGAGGAAGATGATGTAGCTAGTCTAGTTATGTTCACATCGTGGCGACGACTAAAATGTGGTCAGATAAAGTGGTCTGAAATGTATGGCAAAAGTCAACTTATTCCCATCTCAATATATTTTGACTGGGTCTTGTATCTACCAATAATATGATATACATATGATTCCTTTGACCTTTGCTAGCCCTTTCCCATGATTCTTCCCTTGTAATTAGTAAGGTATTAATTAGTGCAAGATTTTTTTAGGAGCATGAGAGGATTTATCTTGATACCCAAAAAAAGAGAGGCGCAGGCCCTTTAATTACAAGGGTATATTTTCCTATATTGAAGTAGCAATACATAACCCAATTCCTCGAATATTTGATGGGAGAGAATTGAACTTGAGACTTCTGCCAGTAGTATTTTGAGAAAAGGAAATATCACTAGATCAACAGATCTTATAGTTTATAAATTTTTCAGACTATCATCTGAGATCTGGCTCCTACTAATTAAAGTCAATATCAGAGTGCAAATATTTATTTTAGATATGCAAATCACTCTTTCTTATTTTCTAGCTAGTTGGGTGATCATTATTATTCCCTATTGCCACAGAAGGTCGACGTCAACTGCATTTTGCAATTTGGTTAATACACTTCGAACGTATCCTTCTACCAACATTCTGTATAATAATATTAAATAAGCACAGGGCATAATGAACTCAAAAGGCACACATCTCATCTTTAGCTAAAGGAAAAAAACTAAGTGGATATAGTCTGTGACTTGGTTGCTATATATCTCTCTGGGTGCTTCGACCAAAAATAAATAAAAATCTCTCTGGGTGCTTCGACCAAAAATAAATAAAAATCTCTCTGGGTGCCATCTATTCTTTGACAATATTCGGAACACTCTCTGTCGCCCTTTGCCTCTCCCTTGAATGACAAAATATAAGGATAATATCTAAAGATTCTAAACATGTAGGTTTGATTTGATGGGTTCAAGTAAGCTAGTAAGTAACTGAAAAATAAGAAAAATGTAGATATTGTTCAGGTGGATTAATCATGAGGTAAGGATAATATATATTTTTAGAATCTTTTCCCATTGAGAGAGGCGATAACATACTAAACTCACACACATTACATAGATACTAGGACTCAAAACCCAAGATCATTCCTAAGGGCCACCCCCATCCCTTAAGACTTTACAATCACCAACCCCAGCAGCAAACCCTAAACCTGCAGCAGCAGCAGCAGATAGCCTCATGTGCATGCTGCAAACTCAATGTCTCTGATGGATGGATTTATAGTTGCGCACCATGCAATTACTTCCTCCACATACCATGCTCACAAATGCCTCAGCAAATCACTCACCCATATGATCATCAAAGCCATGTCCTGATTCTGATCCCAACCCCAACATACCCAGATGGGGTCTTCAGTTGCGATGCATGCATGAAGCATGGGAATGGCTTTGCCTACCATTGTGGAGCTTGCAGAATTGACCTCCACCCATCTTGTGCTTCAAAGCCATTGGTTCTCACTCACCAATCCCACCCTCACCAGCTCAGTCTCTCTTTCTCACTTCCTCCAGGATTTAACAACAGCAAGACCTTCATATGTAATATATGCAACCAAGTTGGGTACAAAGAGTGGCTCTACATGTGCAATCCGTGTGGTTTCACTGCTCATTTGGGCTGCACCACGGCGAAACCAAGAGCTCCTCCTCCTCCTCCCTCAAATCAACAAATTCAAGCAGCAGCACAAGTAGCTTTTGTTGGAACTCCATGTTTTCCAACAAGTACTATTTCAGCTAGTCCTCATCAGTTCCAAAACTATGTGCCAAATAATAGTTTTAATTATAATAATTATAATAATAGCAATATCCCTGCCGCTGGTGTTTGTGGACAACCTGTTAGGCGGAACAAGTCAGGGAAGGAGCTGGGAAAGGCTATTGTGAACACAGCAGCTCAAGTTCTTATTGGTGTCCCTATTTTTGGACTGGGTGGTAATTCCTCTCAACAGCAACAGCAACAGCCACAACAACAACCACAGCAACAGCAATACCAACAGCAGCAGCAGCAGAATCCACAACAACAACCACAGCGACAACAATACCAACAGAGACAGCAATGCCAACAGCAGCGGCAACAACAACAGCAACAGCAGCAGAATCCACAACAACAACCACAGCGACAACAATACCAACAGAGACAGCAATGCCAACAGCAGCGGCAACAACAACAGCAACAGCAATTGGTGGGTGGTGGTGTTTGGCCTGTTGGGTTTATATCTGCAGGTGCCAATGATATGCAAGGAGTTGGTATTAGTATTGATATTGGGAGCAGTACTAATGCCACTACTGATCCATCGCCATTCGGATCCACCTACACTGAGGCTGACTATTTTGGTGGAACTGGAGGAGTGGGAGATACGATTATACCGTATACATTTGATTTGAGATATTAATTCTATATTTGTCTTGCAAAAATAAACATGAATGTTTGTCTCCATTTCAATACGCTATATTGAATTTACATCGGGATATGGCATACAATAGGTGTTTTGATATGTTACCAGTTTTAGTTTTGATTTTGCTTCAACTTTGATCTCACGATGTTTCCCTGATCAGATTAATCTTGCATATATATATGCAGGCTCTTTCTTTTTAACCGCACTATGTGAACAATCCGGAGCATGTTTTCAAAATTTTCCATGACTAAAATTGTTGAGTAGAGTAATACTACATTGAATACTTCAACAAAAAACTACACATTTGAAATTCCCTTTGCCCCTTGTGGGGAAGCTGGGTATTGATCTCCTATTTATGTATATTTTATGTTATGTATGCAAATGTCTTTTATAATTTCTAGCTAGCTAGATGGTCATTCGTCCTTTTTTTTTTCTTCGGCGAAAACAGTAGAGATCCATTTGAAGAACAAGGCACAAACCCAGGATACAACAGTAAGAACACAGCCACGAAAGGAGGTTCTTGTAATACAGAGCTGTAATAGCAACACCAACTAAGCACAATTATTACAAGATAGTTAGAAAATAAATATACAACTTGAAACCCAGCTAACAATGAGTTACAGATGCGGAGGACCCTAATTCAGCAACAACCAGTGCTTTAATAAGATCAAGACAAAGAAGAATCTCAAACACCCCAAGAGTGGAGGGCATAACCGCTCAACTTCCACCAAGACATTCCAAAGAATATCACAACATCTCCTAATCCCCCTTGATCCCCAAGCACAATAAGAGTAGATCGACCAAATTTAGCAGCCCCACCTTCAAAACAGAGAGATCTACCACAAAAGCAGCAGATCTAGCAAGATCATCCAATAACCAGCCCCAAAAGACTGGGATACAAAACCCTCAAGAAAAAGGTAAGAAACAAAACCTTGCAAAAGCAAGGAGCCGACAAAACCTAACAAAAGTTGGGAGGGGGGAAGAGAGGCCTAGATTATTAACCAAAGCCCTGGAACCAAGGAGATTTGCAGGTCTGGAGTTGGTTTTGGGTTGGGGGAGAAGAAAGAGTCGAGAAGAAAAGTTCCAAGGGAGGAGATTTTTATGGTCATTCTTCCTTATTGCCACAAATTACGGTTGATGTCAATTGCATTTTGCAATGGTTGGTATGTTGTGCGGAGACACTCTAAGACATTGTCAACAGCACACACATCCTTTGAGAATAAAACACACGCACACCGAAGAGAGAGCAAACACACTAGAACACAAAGATTTATAAAGGTTCGGTGTCGTACCTACATCCTCTTGACGATCCACCCGAGAAATTCATTAGTGTGTAAGAACAAACTTTGGTCACAACTTAAACCCCCTTAGCTCTCACAAGAACCCTAACTCTCTTTTCTCTTACCATTTATTCAAACCCTTTGATGCCCCTATAAACACTCAAGAATACACATTGAATTATGTCTTCTCTCTTGTGAATTTTCCTCTCTTACAATTAACCTAGCCCTAAAAGTCCTATTTATTCTTCTTTTACTTCTCCCGCATCATGGTGAGCCAAAAAACTTCAACATGGTACCCTTCTAATGGATACGAATTTCCATGTAATGGGATGTTATAGTGGTGCTATCCCGAGCCAATGACGCACTATTATGTGGGAAAATTAAAACGCATGGCAATGCATGATTAGTTGCAATTCCGCCATAGTATCATAATTTAGTAGTATTTCTCTTCCCAATATTGGAAGAGATCTCAGTTTGAATTCCCCTCTCCTATTAGTCAACCAAAAAAAAACACACACACAGAGGGCATGAACGGCAGATTTCATCTAATTTAAACCAAAGAAAGAGAAAAAAGAGTTGAATCTCACTCAATGTGACCATCAGTGCTAGAATATATTTTATAGGATCCGCAGCACTTGCTAACAATAATGTAATGATCTTAAACAATTACCTTCAAAACTTTTTTTATAACAGTTATACCTTCAAAACTGGTAGTCTTTGATTTGTTTCCAATATATATATCTGTCTGCGTGCCTATCTATTGTGATAGAAAAGTTACGAGCTTGTTTTTTTCCATTTTCTTTCCTTCTTTGAAAAAGTTTTCGTACATTCTTTCGCCCTTTCCTTTCTTTTCTATTGTGTTAGAAAAGTTGCTGGAGTTATATTATATTTGATGTGTTAGATTAGTTTTACTGATTTTTTTTTTTCCATTTCCTTTCTTTGACAAAGTTTTCTTTAGAATAGAAATTTCAAATTGGCAGCTATATTGTAGTAATTAATTTTATAGCGTTTCTTTTTCCAATTAAACTTTGTAGTCAATGACAAGGAAATAATAATAATAAGAAAAGTGAATAGTAAAAAAAAATTATTTGCACTAACACCCCATGAGGTTTTCAGTTTCATAAAACTACCTGAGGTTTCAAACATTACACGAACACCCTTGAGATTTAATTTAGTTTCAAAAAATCCATTTCCTTTTATTTTTCGTCCAAAAATGGATGATTTTATGTAATAAAAAATTCTCCAAATGACAATGTTAGCCTTTGAGATTAGATTGCACATGCATTCATTGAGATTAAAATTATCATTTGCATAATTTTTTTATAATGAAATCGTCAATTTCTGGATGAACAATCAATAAAAAAGGATTTTGTGAAAACAATGTGAAACCTCAGGGGATGTTCGCGTAGATAACTATATAAAAAAAAAAGTACTTTCGATGCTAAGGTCATCTCCTAGAAAGTTAATAATTCATATTCACACCAAAGAGGTTTATGTCGCCCTCTCCCTTGAACAAAAGATAAAAAGAAGTCTAGGCCGGCAGTGAGTGTACGTACTGTGTAACTAATTAATGGATGCATGAACTAATTTCGTATTTTTTTGATTCCACAATAAATTAGAGGGTGGTTTAGGTCAGAAGAATGTCAATGATACTCATAAGCTCCAATCCAAATATTCTATTTAAGCAAGTCTGATGGAATCAACTAGCTGCTACATCATATACATACGTTGGCAAAATATTCTTCAAAAGGTTGCTTCTTCTGCTTCACATAATTAAGATCTCAGTCTTCTTTTCTTTGCATTCCATTTGAGAAAAATAGAAGCAACAACTCTTGAGATGATCAAACGGGCAAAGTATTCAGTCTTTTGCTTCCATGAGAGGTTCATTGACTTCTATATATATAAAGAACCAGCAGCTTCCTTCCAACCAGTCTATCTCTTTTTGTTCATATATATAAAATGCAACATGTATATATAACAAAAAAACCCAAAGGTATATACTTTGGCCCGGTAAATGCGTCTCATTATTGTTAAGTTGACTAGGTTTAGGAAAGACTTATACATTGTACAGAACTGCACTAAATTATTATTAGAGGACAAATATTAAACAAGTTGAGAGAGAAGACATCATCAGAATTTCAGAAAGAGAAAATATTTCTGTGGGAGAGAGAGAGAGGGAGATGAAGCTGAATTTTCAACCAAAGCCTGATGTTCAACATGCTAGCCACCCCCATCCATTAAAACTTTCCAATCACCAAGCCCAGCAGCAGAACTTAAACCCGCAAGCCTTGTGTGCATGCTGCAAACTCAATGTTTCTGGATGGATTTACAGTTGCAAACCATGCAACTACTTCCTGCACATGTCATGTTCAGAAATGCCTCAGCAAATCACTCATCCATTTGATCGTAAAGACCATGTGCTGTCTCTGCTCCCAACCCCAAAATACCCAGATGGGGCCTTCAACTGCGATGCATGCATGAAGCATGGAAATGGGTTTGCCTACCATTGTGGAGATTGCAACATTCTTCTGTAAACATGTTTGCTTACTCTAGCAATCAAGTCCATCGGAGCCTCCTTCCTTACATGGGGTTTCATCAGCAGCATACAATCATATAGAGGCATTTCTTTCTCTTTTCCTTTCCTTTCGTGCAGCAGCTCAACTGGCTGGCCCTTTAAAACTGTACAGAGTCATATACACAAATATCACAGATTCACAGTCAAATTTGAAGTTTATTACCTCCATAAAAAATTTAATTTATCAGGAAAACAAAGCTTCACACGTAATAATCTTTATGAATCAATTATAAGAAATAAAAAAGAAAAGCAGATCATCATTTTCACAGCTCACATGTCTATTGGGCACCAAATAAAGATGAAGATTGAAAATTTATAGCAGCCCCTCGAATAAAAAGGACTAATGTAAAGACATTAGCATATACATAATCACAACAACCACAACTCATACCCAATGTCAATGAATCCCCAAAATAAACAGCCCTAAATACCCAAAATAAACAGCCCTAATATTTCATCACAGCCATCCCTAAACTTGTTTAGTCGAATAAAAGATTAATAACCAAGAAGCCCTAGGGGAAAAAAGTACCTAGCGCGCTTGCTGTTGTGGTGTAGGCTGATGACAAGTTGGATCAAAAATCTTTAGAAGAACCCAGAAACAAGCATGATCCAGATGAGAGATACCAGTGACTTGTAACTAGGCAGCTGAGTTCTTTGATTTACAAATTACAATACAAATTTAATAACTTTGATCAATGAATATCTATCAAGATTGTTCAAGTAGGCAAGACTAATAGAACTAAAAGTGAAGGTGTGGATCGTTTACCTGATCAAAGATCCGATAGGGAGAAAAAAGAAGCCGAAAAGGGGTGATCCATGTGCAACAGACTCTTGATTTTTAATCAACCACCTCAAGTTCAAAACTTCATTTTTTCATCAACATTTACAGTTAAACTAAGCATATACATATTCATTCATGATCATATCTTCACAGAGAGAGAGAGAGAGAGAGAGAGAGAGAGAGAGAGAGAGAGAGAGAGAGAGAGAGAGAGAGAGAGAGAGAGAGAGAGAGAGAGAGAGAGACTTACAACTGCTTCCTGCTACAGAACTGAAATTTGAGGCTCTTCGAGCTCTTGGGCGATATAAATACAAATATACAAAGACAGACTTGGGCGAGATCTTGGGGAGTCACTTGAGCTGTGCGATGGCGGCGAGATCTACATCTAAGAGATTAGAAGGAGAGAGAGAAAAGAGAGGGACTGAGGAAAACCTAATTCATGTAAACTAAAAGGGGTTTGGTTTTATCAGATATGGCCAGTTCTATTCTAACAAAATAGAACTCACCTAATAAAATAATATTTTTATATTTTATATTATATTTAAATACTGGACCCAATTTCCAAATCCAAAACTGGTCCAAATTCTGTCATATGTAAAATCGAAACCGAAATTGCTTTAAATTGGTCCGGTCCTAAATTCGGTCCAATTTTGTTGACTTTTTAGTCAACTCGGTTTTTTGCGGTTTTTTTTCTTTCCGGTGCGGTTTGGTTTTCCGATTTTTCGGTTCATATGCCCACCCTACTCTTAAGTAATAAATTTGTATTGTTGGCCCTCCCCAAGAACTGAAACCTAACTCTAGCATTTTCTTTGCTTAGTAACTAATCATTTCATTTTGAAAGACACAAATTAGTTAGTTTCTTATCGCGCAAGCTTCTGTCTTAATTTCATTCTATTAGGGTTTATATTGCTAATCAGGGTCGGCCATGGCCCAAGCAGTGGCGACAGCCTAAGGCCCATTTGGATAAGGGGCACAAAATTTTCTTCTTATAGCACATTTGCATAGACAATAAAGAAAAAGGAAAGAAGTAAACACGTATAGGAAAAAATTACTCCATGTATTATACATTTCAATGCCAAGAAAGGAGGCGTGTTCTGGAGAAGTGCTATCGACATTTTGTTAAGCAAATTAGAGTACACAACTCTAATATAGACTTGTTGGAGACAAAACAAGTAAACAATTTACTTGTATTAGACTCACAAAGTATTACAACAAGACAACTCTCAAAGGAAAGACAAACTCTTACAAGCACTCTTTCTCACTTCACTCACACCTCTCACAAAGACTACTTAGCTCTATAGCTTATTGCTCACTCTACTTATTCACACTCTTCACTTCTTGACACACTTCACTTCTTGATTAATTACAAAGCATGGCTTGATGCCTATTTATAGTTATGTGTTGCTGACTTTGCTCTCCATTCCACCGCCTTGTTTTATCTTCTAGACAATTCTCCATGCATCAACTTGGCTGCCAACTTGCTTAGCCTTCCATAACTCCTAGCCGACATAGTTTATGTATCTTTACTAGGTCGGTGGAACTTCCTTCACTTTTCCAGATTTTTCTATACTTATCTAGCTCAAGTGTTGACTATCTTCTCTAGGCTTTATTTCCTTGGGCTGAGTTAAATCATGGGCTGGTGTTGATTTTAACACTCCCCCTCAACACCAGCTCATATTCTTTGCACCACATTGAGCTGACGTCGAAAATTTTCGAACTTGCCAATGCTTAACCCTTTTGTGAATAAGTCCGCAACTTGATCATCTGTATTGATATGTCTCATCTTTATCTCTTCTTGCAGAACCTTCTCTCTGATAAAATGGTAGTGTATCTCCACGTGTTTGGTTCTTGCGTGAAAGGCTGAATTTTCCGCTGGACGAACTGCCGATTGATTGTCACAGGTATAATGGCACTGAATAATCTACCAGTTGATGTAGATCATTCATCAGTTGTGTCAGCCATGTGATCTCTTGAGCTGCCATTGCTGCTGCTCTGTACTCAACTTCAGTGGTGGACAAAGATACCATTGGCTGTCTCTTACTACACCAAGAAATTGTTCCTAAACCGAGCTTAAACACGTACCCTGTAGTTGATCGACGAGTGTCATGATCTCTCGCATAGTCAGCATCACACAATAACCAACTAGCTTGCAATCTTCACCTTTCTTGTACAACAGACCATAGTCAATTGTACTTTTCACATACCTCAGGTATTCGTCGAAACTCGTCCAAATGAGACTTCTTTGGATTTTGCATGTATCGACTCATCACACCAACTGCATATGAAATGTCAGGTCGAGTCAATGTCAAGTAGATTAGACTACCCACTAATTGTCGATATATCGTTGCGTCTTCTACGTCTTTGCCTTCATATGTGCATAGCTTGACATTGGGCTCCATTGGCGTTGAGATTGGCTTGCATTCAACCATCCCAAACTTTTGCAACAAATCTTTTGCATATTTCTGTTGACACATAAATATCCCTTCTTGTGTGCGATCGACCTCTAGCCCAAGAAAGTGCTTGAGTTGTCACAATTCTTTCATCTAAAAGCGAACTGACAAATTCTCCTTCGTTTGGTGAATTTCTTCATCGTCATCACCAGTGATGATTAGATCATCCACGTATACCAACACGGTAGCTAATTTTCCTCCATTAGCTTTGACGAATAAACTGGAATCTGCATGGGTCACTGAATAACCACTTCGGGAGAGAAACTCAGCAATCTTATCGTACCATGCTCTTGGCGCTTGCTTCAATCCGTAAAGTGCCTTTTTCAGTTTGCACACATACTCGGGATGGACTTTGTTCTCAAAGCCCATTGGTTGAGTCATGTAGATTTCCCGATCTAACTCCCCATGCAAAAACGCATTCTTCACATCCATCTGGTACAAGTTCCAATCTTTGTTGGCCGTAAGTGCAAGTAGGACTCGTACGGTCATAAGCTTTGCCACTGGACTAAATGTTTCATCATAATCTAGTCCGTACTACTAAGAGAAACCTGGAGCCACCAACCGAGCCTTGTATCTCTCAACCGATCCATCAGGACGACGCTTTATCTTATACACCCATTTGCAGGATATGGGTTTCACATCTCTTGGCTTTGGCACCAGATCCCAAGTTTGATTTTTCTCAAGTGCAGTGATCTCTTCTCCCATAGCTTTAACCCATTCGGAACTCTGTGATGCTTCTTCAAACGTCTCAGGTTCAACTGCTTCTTCTGCTATGGCTGCGTTGGCGTATTTAGGATTTGGCTTCCGTACTTTTGTTGATGTACACCAGTTTGCCAAGGATTTTAAGTAACTTCTTGCTCGTCATCGTCATCGTTAAGCGAATCTTCATGCTCATTTGGACTTGGTCGGATTAGAACAATTTGCTCCCCCAACTTCTGTTGCAACTTATCTTCAATTTCTCTCAAGTCTGGTAACACCTCCTTTTCTGGGGACCACCAAGATGATGCTTCATCGAACACCACATCTCGTGATCTGTAGCACTTTCCATTAGGGTCACAACACTTCCACCCTTTTTCTCTGGCTGTCGTATCCCACAAAGACACATCTTATTGCCTTTTTGTCAAACTTGCTACGTAGATGACTTGGAACAAATACAAGCACACACAACCGAATACTCGAAAGTAACTGAACTGTAGGTTTCATATCCCACAGTTTCTCGAAGGGCGAAACAAATTCTAACCTTGGTTGAGGAAGTTTGTTGATCACATGGGCTGCAGTTCTCATTGCTTCAGCCCAAAACCTTCCGGGCACATTCTTGGCATGCAGCATGCTTCGACATATCTCTGCAAGATGCCGGTTCTTTCTCTTTGCTACTCCATTCTGTTGTGGCGTGTTGGCTCATGTGAATTGATGACGTATGCGAGACTCTCATAGATACTGGCAGAATTCATTCGAGGTATATTCTCCTCCATTATCTGTGTGTAGACAGATAATCTTCCTCCCCACTTCCCCTTCAACTATCTGTCTAAACTCTTTAAACTTTGAAAATGTGTCGGATTTTTCTTTCATAAAGAAAACCCACACGCACCTGGAGAAGTCATCAATGAACGTCACCATGTATCGCATCCCACTAATTGATGGTTGCTTAACATGCCCGAACACATCAGAATGGATTAACGCCAACGGTGCTTTTGGTTTGAACTTGAACTCCTCATATGGTAGTTGATGCACTTTACCATATTGGCATCCTGCACAGACCGTATCTGTTCTCACATCAAGCTGAGGTAGACCCTTGATCATTGACTTCTTCATCATCACACATAGCTTGTGATAGCTAACGTGGCCCAATCTCATGTGCCATAAATTTGCTGTCTCGTTCTCTTTTGTCTTGTCAACATATGCAGACTCTCCTGACATTACGTAGACTGACTCCAGTCGTCGTCCCTCCATTGTCGGCATCCCTGAGATCTTGAGGTCTTGATACACCTTCACATCTCTTGAGCAAAGGATATAGTGGCCTCATGATGTCAGTTGTGCCACTGAAAGCAGATTCTTCTTCATGCCTGGAATATGGTAGACATTGTTGCATTCCTAAAAGGACACAAATTAATGTGCACACAACCAATTAAAAATACCCGCAAGTGCACGAATCTAATGAAGTATGGATTATGTAAGTACGGGGTTAATCCCACGAAAAACTTGTCGGCTTCCTATAAGTTCTAGTTTGAGTACGTAAAGAACACTTAATTGACACACCACAAATGCACAAATGCAAAATGAAAACTAAAAATGAGTAAAGAAGTGTAAAAGAAATGAAACAACACAAGAAAATTAGAGAAAAACACAAACAACATTTTCTATCACCATTTTATCACCTATTTATCACCTGTGAATAGTGAAAAATGAACAGTGCGAACCGGTCGTGAACACGGTGACTAGCGACCAGTCGTTTGTGAAAAGCGACCGGTCGTTTTTACACATAATCGAAATTGAAAAATGTGTGATGAGCGACCGGTCGTTAGATACTGGCGACCGGTCGTTTTGTCGCAGAATCGTTTTCTCTGCCTTTTTCAGTTTCGAACCTCTGTCCAGTTTTTGACCTATAACTTTCCAACCGTACGTCTAAAATTCACGTTCTTTATACCGTTGGATTCAGCACAGAAAATGTAAGAACACAGCGCGGACCAATAGTCCAAAACAATTACGAAAACAAATCAAATTCAGTAACAAAGACACATAACGTGTCGAACACACAACTCACACACACTTTTTTTTTTGGGGGGGGGGGGGGGTTTGATTTGTTTCAAGTGACCTATTTCTATTGCATGAAAGTAAATGGACTTCGAATTTAAATGAGAATGGCAGAGATGAATTATCAAGATGTGAAATTAAAATGTAACAAACACTAGGGTTTCGGAATCCACCCTAAACAATTCTGTCCAAGTTCATGAATACTCAAGTGATGAACTCTAAACGTGTTGATGAAGATGTTCGCAATCAAGACCAGTACGAGTGGCTCAAGACGCATTGATTCTCTCTAATATACGTAAAGTGCAGTACTAGTGCTACAATACTTGTGTCTTCCCTATAATCGAATCTAGGTGTGCTTAGTACTTTGATTCAATTACAAGAAAAAGCCATTAAGTTCAAAGAGAATATGAACATCACAAGAATCCTAATAGCATGGTGTTTACATTAGGTATTCAAGAAACCAATTCACATGGATAATTCTTACTTCTTCCATTTATTGCTTAGGATAACATGAAGATACACAATCCCAACAATCTCAAGAAGCATGCATTCAAAGATGATCAATCAAAGAAGAACACACATCAAGGATAGATTAATTTGGTGAATTGGAATTCATCAACAATATCTAGAAATTCATACACTCAAGCATCAAAACAATAAGGTAATCATGTTTAGGGCTTCAACCTAAGCCCTAGCTATGGATTTTAGTTGCTCATACTTATTCCAAATACAAACTCAAAATAAAATTAGAAAGAGTTTACAGATTTTGAGAAAATGATGAAAGCTTCAAGATCATCAATGGTGGAAGCTTTCTTCTCCACTTTGCTTGGCTGCACCTTGGCTTTCTCCTAGCTCCAAGCTCTCCCAAAATCTCTGCTCCCAATGTGCAGATTGATTTGAATGAATTCCTCTCCCACGTTCAAAAAGCTCTCCCACTTCAGATTGCAATCCCTTTTGCCTTGCCCATCATTTTCAGCTCACTTTCCAGCTCTTACTTTTAGTATTCTATTGCCAAAGTCTTCACCCATCATCCTTTGTCTCCTTGCGAATGATGAAGCTTTGTTTTAAAGTATAATCCAAGGCTCCAATTGACTCAGGAAATCCCACTCAAATGCAATCCATTGTTACCAAAAGGTGTGGTAACAAGTAGAAATAAAATGCTATTAAGTGGGGGTGAAAACTGGGCCAAAACAGACTTCCAAAGCCAGCATCAATTGTTAGATCAGTTGGATAGGTTACACTTGTCCAATGGAGCTCAAATTCGGATATGTTGTAGTTAACATCCATTGGAACAAGTCTCATGAAGATCATCACCTCATCCAAGCACCGGAGCATGCTGATCCAAGGCCACAAAGTTGACCTACGAAAATGAACAAAAATCAGAATATATAACAAATAATGCACTTTTAGCTCATTTTCATCTAACTAAGGTAAAACCTATGAAAACATAAAAAGGAAGTAAAAAGCTATAAAATGTCAAGAACTAACTCAAAATAGTGGGTGAATAACATGAAAAATCATGTGTAAAAATGAACCAAACAGACATCTTGAAGCGGCACCTGATTAGGATTGTATCGTGTTGCTATTGCCTCTTACCGATGTGGGTTATTGGTAACCTTGAGTTGTTGGCAGTCACCACCACACGATTGCCCTTGTACTCAGTCAGGTTTTGCAGCTTCTCTTTATCACCTGTCATGTGATTTGAGCAGCCTGAGTCGATAATCCAATCATTCCTGTAGTCAATCCTTTCAGGTGACGTCACAGTGAGAGCTATCTCCTCTTATTCTATAGCTAGATATGCTTCCGCGTCCTAATCATCCTCACTTTTCTCCTTTGAGTTGGAAGTAGCAGTATTACACTCAGCGGGCCTTTTGTTGGACCAACAATCTTTCGCCATGTGGCCCTTCTTTCCGCAGTTGTAGCATTTACCTTTGAATCTTTTATTATTCTTGGATTGACCACGGTTGCCATGAAACTTTGAAGCTCCCCCTGGCCGAGAACTTCCTTCTCCTTGATGACCTTTCGCCTTGTCACCATCTCTTTTAGATCCACTACCAAAGTGTTGTTTGAAGTTGCCTTTACTTTTGTTGGTGTAAAGCGCTTCCTCCTCAACTTTTAACGAGACCCCTCCCATTTGCTTAGCCATAGCTTCTTGATCGGCAAGCAAATTTTCAAGCTCAACAAGTGATGGTTGAGTAGGCCACCCTTGTACAGCGGCAACGAAGCCTTGGTATTCAGGTCTCATACCATGGATAATTATCCTTTTTATCCTAGACTCCACAATGGCAGCAGGTAGGATCTAAATCAGAAATTTCACGGCATATGGACTTTACCTTGTGGAAGTCCTGAGCAATCGTCATGTCGCGTTGTGCAATGGATAGCAGCTCATTCTCAAGAAGTTGTAGTCTTGTATCATTCCTTTTTGAAAAGAGTGTTGCAAAGGTGTCCTATGCTTCCTTTGGTGTTTTGGCTTTCCTTATGTGTTCTAACATTTCTTCTTCAATTGTTGTCTTTAGGGCAAACATGGCTTTACCTGCTTTGATCTTCCACTTACGCAAAGCGTCACTGTTGTCTTCTCGTGGTTGTGTAACATCGTTGCCTCCAACGACATCCCAAAGATCTTGACCTTGCAGATAAGACTCCATACATGTCGCCCATGTGTTGTAATTTTTGTTGTTGAGCTTCATGATTCCTCCAACTACGTGAAGATCACCCATCGTGTTGGCAGAATTCTGGCAGGTACCGAACAAGTTTGATTTAAAGATGCAAACTTGTAGAGACAAACTCTTCACGACTCAAAGAAGCTCCCGCAGAGAATAAGTCAGTCTAGACTGTCCCACTCTGATACCAATTGTTAAGCAAATTAGAGTACACAACTCTAATATAGACTTGTTAGAGACAAAACAAGTAAACAATTTACTTGTATTAGACTCACAAAGTATTACAACAAGACAACTCTCAAATGAAAGACAAACTCTTACAAGCACTCTTTCTCACTTCACTCACACCTCTCACAAAGACTACTTAGCTCTATAGCTTATTGCTCACTCTACTTATTCACACTCTTCACTTCTTGACACACTTCACTTCTTGATTAATTACAAAGCATGGCTTGATGCCTATTTATAGTTATGTGTTGCTGACTTTGCTCTCCAGTCCACCACCTTGTTTTATCTTCTAGACAATTCTCCATGCATCAACTTGGCTGCCAACTTGCTTAGCCTTTCATAACTCCTAGGTGACATAGTTTATGTATCTTTCTAGAATCAACTATATTATTCTATTACAATACTAGTTACTAGGTAGATGGAACTTCCTTCACTTTTCCAGATTTTTCTATACTTATCTAGCTCAAGTGTTGACTATCTTCTCTAGGCTTTATTTCCTTGGGCTGAGTTAAATCCTGGGCTGGTGTTGATTTTAACACATTTTCCTTTCCAATTTGTTTTTTAAATGTGAATTTGATTTTAATGTTTTGATCAAAAGCAAGATCATCTCTGCTTACATCCAAATCTTGCTCAGCCAAAATACTAAACTTTATTCATAAGCTCTCAATTCTCACAGCCGTCATGTCCTCTACCTATTCTTTAATGGTCTCTATGTAGCAAAAATTCTACGAAATTAAAGAATAATATTGAAATAATTTCTTCAGAGGAACATGAAAGCTATCCTCAATCTCTCTTTTTTTCTTCATCAATCATCATCATCATGGATTTTGAAAAATTAAGGTGACATTTCTGTTAAATTTTTCTTAAATGTGACAATTAAAACTGAGGTATAAATTCATGTGACATTTCTACAAAAATTCCTTAATTTATTAAAGTTCCTCTTTCATTTGCTAAGATTTGTGGCTGCTTTTTTGATATTCCTTCTGGTTGTGTTCATTGTTGATATTTTTTATCATTTTACTTTCAACTTAGTATAGAAATTGTTTGTTCTACCCTGGAAAATTCATCTACGGCAACCCATGGCCGCAGGATTGTTTTCGTGTTTTTTTGCTTAGGCGTGCCACTGTTGGCAGCGAAAGCTCCAATAGAAAGTGATTGAAAAATGTAAAATGCGCTCCAATATCAACTCTAATCATCAATCGATTGTGAATTGGGTGGGGACTGACCCAATATAGTGCGAAGATAAGAACAAGTAGAAATAAAAATAACATAAATGAAAACGAGAAAAATGATATGGAACTGAATATTTCTCGATTTAGTTCAATATCGATGCAAACTCAAAGTAAATAACATATAGGCTATAGCTACCATAAACTGAGGATTTCTCTACTTAGTTCATTGTAGCTATAGAGTTGAAAAGTAAATGACAGTAATGAAAATGATGAATGTTTATATGAAGATTTCTCTATTCATATAAATATTGGAATATAAAAGTAAACAACATAGTTTGAAGATTTCTCTATTCAGACTTGGTACAGAAAAACTAAAGGATTTGGCCTAACTACTGGGTATCAATACCAAGTGTTGGCAAAGCATAAAAATAAAAAGATAACAATTAAGAGTTGTCAACTTGTTATCTTGAAGGAAAGGCAAGTTGTTTCAAGCTTGAGGTTTTCAAGTCGTTGAAGACGTTGAGTAAGTTTGAGAGAGTTGTGTGTGTTGAGCTGATGACTTCTCCTTCTATTTATAGAGAAAATGAGGTGGGTTGAGGGTTGGGACCAGCAGCCAATGAGAAGTACCCACTTGTCGTTGATTTTGGTGAGTGGGTTGCTGAAAAAGCAAGCAAAACCAAACAAGTTGCTTTGGTGTTGTTCCCTATGTAAAGCTCCCTAGATAATTCAAAATATCTTCCAAGCAAAACTTGTTTCACTCCATCAGCAAGCTTATTTTATCATTCTTTTTTTTAATAAGCCCAGGCCTCCATGCTGATTCACGCACCTCCATTGATTAACAAAAGTTCGTCAACATGCCATTTAGCTTGTTCTCCGAACCTGCTTCGATGTGCGACGACCCGAGCAGGATAAATACATCCAAATGCTACACATATGGAGGAACAACTTTTGTGAAGAATTCAAATGCATTTGAACACTGTAAAATACGATTTGGTATGGCTCAAATTGACTGGTCGTCATAGACAGTTCCTTCGAACAAACTTAATCGTTTAATTCATTGAGTATTCTACTCTTGTCCAAATGATGCCCAATTTGGACACAATATAGTAGACACTCCGACGAACAACTTTCATGAAGAAAGGAAGTTCATTTGAGCATTGGAAGTCTTCATCAAACTAGGCTTAATGTTGATACTACTACTTTTATCTGGTTTGCTTCTTTGTGGATTCAATACTTTTATCTGGTTTGACACTGACACAGCATGGTATTACAAACTTTGCTTATTTCAGGCAGGTGCTCTTGACAAGCTAGAGGCCTTTGTAAGCTTCAATGGGCCAGTCTTTTATGGACTTCCTCGAAACACGTCAAAGATAAAGCTGAGCAAGACTTCATTTAAGGTACCAGACTGCTTCTCGTTTCCATTTGGAGAAATCATTCCAATGTTTGCTGGGGAAACACTTGAATGGCAGCCATCCTTCAACTGATTCATCTTTCCATACTCACGGACCAAGTTGTTGGAATTTAATTGTTAATTATTCATCGTTCTCCTAATCTGGAAATTCGAATTAGAAGCGACCCCGGTTTTTATGCTTATTTCATGTATACAGAATGTGAAGCTTAATTTAAAATTGATAACGTGTTTTAAATGCTTGATCGATCTTCTGATTGTGATTTCCAGGAAAGAAATGAAGACTGAATTGATATGTAATTTCTGTAGAAAAAATTCATGCATAAGTAGAACATTAGAAAAATTCTTTGCTACTTGTAGGTGTGGGAAAAACTTTAATAAAATTACTGATGAACAACTTTCATGAAGCCAAAAAAATTCATTTAGCATTGTAAGTGGCTCATCGGACTGGAAGTTTGGCAAATTGGGCTGGAAAACATGTTTCAGTATTTCATGCCCTAAAGATTCAATACGCGTGTAAATGCTTTCAATTTTGGATATGTAGTAGGAAACATCCACATGAACAACGTTCATGAAGAAAGAAAATTTATTTGAGCATTGGAAGTTACTCATCGGGCTGGATTCATCTGACTGCTGCTGCTGTCATAAACACTTTCCTTATGATATGCTTCAATGTTTGACAGTTTGAGAAGGCTACTGCTGTCATAAACACTTTCCTTATGATATGCTTCAATGTTTGACAGTTTGAGAAGGCTACGTACTCTCCAGATGCTTCCCAATTTGGGTATGTCGTAGTAGACATCTAAAAGGACAAGTTTCATGAAGGTGAGGCTAGAACTAAATGATATTTTCTTGCCCAAACAAAGAGGACTTGCCACTGCTGGTGTAAACATTTTGATGATGTCATGAATGTTTAGCCATGGTTTGGTTATATTGATAAACTATAATTTATTCATTCTACTCCAAGGCAAGTTTCCAATTTTGATTCAAACAGAAATTAAATAATGTTTCCTAAGAAACAACTCTCTAAAAATCTTTGAGAAAAAAAAACTAATAAGTGATAGGTCAAGCTCTAATAGGATTTATCGATAAATATATTCTTTTAAAAAAAAAATAGGCTCTTCAAAATTTGGTTGAAGACTTAACAAATGAAATTTATTAGCTGATAAAAAAATGTAATGTTTTCCAGTTTTAAAAATTAGTGATTAGTGTGCCTATAAAGGGGCACAATTTAAACTTTCACCCCGCGTCATATAGAACTTTTGCTAATAGTGCCATGCTTGCAGATTAACATAATATTTTCATATATATTAGGGGTTAATTGGTGAAATACCCCTGAATTTGTACTTAGCTTTCAATTAGCTCCTTATCTTTTTTTTTAGAAAATTAAGGATATTAACTTCTTTTTTTCCGTCAATTTTCCCCCTATAGTCTAAATCATCAACATTTCATCCAATTTTCTGTTAAATCATTAAAAAAAAATTGAGAAAAAATTAAAGGAAAAAAAAAACCCTCCCAACAACCATCACCTTTCTTCTCCGACATCACCACCACACCTCTCCCCACCATCGCATCACCAGACCTCTTACCCAACCCCAGATCCAAGGCCACCCCCTTCCGCACCGCCACCACCCCTCTTAGCAACCCACCCTCCTACAGCCACCACACTCTCTCTCTCTCTCTCTTCCCCCAAAAAATTTACTTTACACACCCAATCACCACAACCAACCACTCATCTCACTGACACAGAACAACTCCTCCCTATCCCTCAACTCAACCAGTCCAATGCCATCGCAGCAGCCAATGATCCACCCCCTTCCCCACCTGCAACCCACTCCCACATCCAAAAAACCAAAAAGAAAACCTTATCCCCACCCACAGACCCAAAACCATTTCGCACCGTCCTCCTCCACCAATTGTCACTTCTTCGCGCGATCGGAGGTCAGGTCCCACGTAGGAGCAGAGGTTGGTTTTCCATTCACGATGTCTGGGTCTGTGGTTATGGTTGATTTGGGGAAGAAGGGATTGTAGAGAGTGGGAGAGACAGAGAGATATGGCAAGTGAGGTTTTTTTTTCTTTTAAAATTATAAACTTCATTTCTATTATTATTATTTCAAATTTTAAATTATTTTCATATGGAAATGACCAATTTGCCCTCATATTTAACGGCAAATTGGATGAAATGTTGTGAATTTAGACGGAGGGGGGAAATTGGGCAAAAAAAAGAGTTCATATCCTTAATTTTCTAAAAAAATAAGGATAGGGAGTTAATTGAAAATTAGGTACAAGTTTAGGGGGCCAAATCACTAGTATACCCTATATATTAGTGTTAGAAATACATGCTAAAGCCAATTATGTGATGTAACTTTATGGATATTTCATGTATTATTTATAATTAATCTAAATGGGCAAATATGTTGATGCAAGTAATTGTCTCATTAATCATTATTTCCTTAATCAACAAGTTCATGGATTGTGAGATGATGAAAGTGATCTAAAGAAGTTAGGTCCTAGAAGACTCTGTATAACTTACACCCTAAGCAATTCCTAGTCATAGGATTGTCAATTAATAAAGAAAAATTAACTAACCGAATGCTAGAGTTGCATTGGGTCTGCAAACTTATTTGGGGTTCCAAGCCTATTGAGCTTGGACCCATTGAGCTTTCAACTTAGTCATGGGTGACAACTAGCTTACATCGCAAGCCTCAAGAGGCCAATAAGCACAGATGGCCTCCCCAAAGGATTAAGGAGGTTAGGGTTTCACTTAAGAGAGCGGTAGGCGAAACTAGAGAATTTATTGTCAAAGGGATTGTTATTTGTTTTTTCTGTCAAAGGCACTAAATAACGTTAGTTTTTAAAAAAAGGAAACAAATTTATTGTAGCCGATGTGGCATATTCACAAGCATTGGATGAGTTGAATGGTCCAAATTTTATGAAATGCGGGTAAATGCACCATCTCTAAATGCAGAGGCTTGGGATTCGTGGGAGAGGGGGGAGAGAGATAGAGAGATGGTGTTCGATTTTTTTTTATTTTTTATTTTAAATTCAATTTGTAATTTTAAATTTCAAAAAGCATGACTCATGTGCCAAGTATATTTTTGGATTAACTACAGTAAAACCCTCAAACTAGGGGAATGCTAGCAACATTCTCTCTAACCTTCTCTTTTGGACCTTCTCCATTTTCCTTATGACGTGTGTCACTCTCTTTATACTTAAAATAATTAATGTCATTAATGTATCTTACAAACTGTCTTTTGTTTTCCAAATTTACCCTTATTAAATGTATTTAATTTATACAAATGAGTTTAATAACTTTCTTATCACCTTATTTAATAAAAAGAAAACTTGAAAGAAAATATCTGTTTTTTTCTTTAGAAAAAAAAAAAAAATTGGCATTAGTCCAATTATGAGGAGAGATATTATGTGCAATCCACACAGAAATTGTTGTTGATCCAAGTCTTTTGACTTTTGCGCCACATAAGATTACATGCCTTTTTCAATTTATTAATATTTACTTTTTTTTTATTCTTTACTTTTTGTTCCAATTATGCACCTAAAACATAAATAAGGTAAATTATGAATTCGTAAAACTGGTAAGTTATTGATTTGTAGGACATTAATTATCATATTTGATTTGAATTTAATTGCAAATCTATTTATTGAAATTTGAAATTTTCCCAAGGTATACTGACATCAAAATTTGTAATAATAGTTCATAAAAACTTCATAAGGTACCTAATGATACACCTGCATACACCTCGTATGCAGTATGTATGTAATTAAACCCATAAATTACCTCTAGTCCAGGTAATTAAATCCATAAATTACCTCTAGTCTAGTTAATTATACCTTTTAGCCCAGGTAATTGAACTCATATAATATTTTGGTATGGATCTTTAAACTCAACTGAGATAAAAAAAATCATACAAAATTTCTTTGGAAAAACAAAAAAAAAATACTATTACATGGAAAGCAAGGTACGTATGTATATAAATATGAAGCTCCCAAAAAAACTGCTTAAGAAAACTCAAGAAAAAAACACTTAATTGTAAGGCAGGTACATATATACAAGGAAACCCCATTATATATATATAAGGAAATGCGTACACATACACATATATATAAGGAAACATTGAATTTTAGGAAAGTGTTTTCATTTAATTCCATTTATGATAGTGGCATATCCTGCAAATTTTTAAAAAATTATGGGCATACTAATTGCTTAATTGGTGGGACTGGACTGCAATTGAAAATAGAGAGCATGTGGATTTCATCCATTATATCTTGATGAAAATGGACCTATATCTAAGAAGCCCAAAAAATAATCTGAGTAATAAAGCCCATAATTTTGTTGCACATAAAAAGTTTAAAAGAAAAACGTCACTTCAAGACCACAACTAAGTAAACAGCAAAAAAAAATGACCTTTTTCTTATTTAATTTTTTAATAAGGTGGTAACGAAGTTATGAAGAAAAAAAAAATTGGATTAGTTGAAAGAAACATGGAAGGCAATACATATAATAAGGGTAAATTTGGAAAACAAATGATAGTTTGTATGATGCATTAATGACATAGTTTTAAATGTAAGCAGAATGACACATGTCATGAGGAAAAGGGAGAAGGTCCAAAATAGAAGGTTATACACAAACTTCGCAGAAGAAGAGAGATTGCTCAAAAGAAGGACAATAAACTGAAGATATCGGTTTCTTTAACAAAAGAAGAGATTGTCCAAACCCACAGAAAACTTGTGAATTCCCAATTTGGGTATGATTCTAAACCCAGATCCTAAATCCCCAAATTTGGGTTTGATACAGAGATGAAGAGATAGAGAGGAAGGTTGGGGTGGTGGAGAGCTGAGATGGGCATTTTGAGTTGAGCTCACAGAAGGTGAAATAGATGACAGAGTCACCGGACCAGGTGAGCCATCCACCTCGCTCACAGATGAGCACACACTTGTTGGGTTGCGATGCTTGAAAGACAACAATATCGGTGTTGAGTTGGTGAAACTCACCTTTACCCGAAATCGACTTCACGAGTTAGAGTTTCTTGAGTTGAACATGAGCTGACTCGTTCAAGAGTCTAGAAGTGGAGAAGGTTTTACCAGGTAATCGAATTGGCAAGGTGGTTGGCTTGGGTTCTCTCTTTGGAACTACAACAATTCTCTCTCTCTCTCTCTCTCTCTCTCTCTCTCTCTCTCTCTACGTGCTTCAATTTGGGAATTGCCATTTCTGAGTTTTGAATTCCATTTCCTATAATTTTTCCACGGAGAGAGACAAAGATAGAGAAAGACAAGGGATGAGGTGCATCGAATGTGAGGCTGGTGAATAAGGGAGGTGCGTCGCGAAGAAGGGGGGGGGACATCGTGCTGGTGCTAGGTGGTTGGGAGGCAATTGGTGGCTGGGTTTGTGGACATTGAGGGCTGCGTAGGTTTTTTTTTCTTTTTCTTTTTTTTTTTGGATGTGAAAAAGGAAATTACAAGCAAAAACCACGAGGGCACGCAGGCCCAAACTGGTCGAAAAAGAAAGGGACCGAACGGTTAAAGGCAGGCCCGACTCCCACAACTTGGAAGGGGACAGCCCATGGCCCAAACTAGTAACAACATTTGCTAAGAAGTTCGCCTCACGAAAGATATGAGAAAAGGACAGAGAATCACAAAAGGAACTCAGAAGCTTTATATCCTTCATTAAGGTACAAACACTCCAAGGCGGATTCGCGCCTGATTAGCACAGTCAATGATGAGCTTAGAATCCCATTCCACAAGAATGTTGCTCCAACCTTTGTGAATAGCATACGCCAGGCCATTCGCAGAGCCATACATTCAGCCACCGAGATAGTGTTGTCACCAATGTTCTTAGCTCCAGCCAATAAGACATGGCCGTAAGAAGTTACGAATAACAAATCCTGAACCAGGAGAGTTGTTGCGAACAGAACCATCAAAGTTTAATTTGACCTAGTCCCTAGGGGGAGGCTTCCATTTGATGTGAAGAGGGGTGTTGGGACCCTTTTCACACTTGGAATTTTGGCGCCAATAATCCATGCCAACCTGCCCAGCCCAATGAGAACTGGAACAGGGTGGGGGCTAACACCTTTGAAAATAAGATTATTTCAAGCTTCCAGATTTGCCAACATAAGAGAAGAACCTTAGAAAGAGTGTTGGGGCCATCAGAAGTAACATTAGCTGGTAAAGTGCCCATCCAAGAGTGCAAATCAAAATTTGAGGCAGGGATAGGGGCGCTATGTTGGTACAGTTCCAAATGTTTTGAGCAAAGGGGCAAGTGGAGAACAGATGATTAATTGTTTCCCTCTGAGAGTTGCAAAGGGGGCACTCCGAATTGATCTGTGGGAGGAATCTCTGTAAGTGACTCTGCACTTGAAGTCTTTTCCTGATAAGAAGCCACAAGAAAATTTTGACTTTGGGGGGGATGGTAAGCCCCCACATTTTCTTTAGAAGAGCTACTTGAGGATGAGAAGTAGCATCCTGCACCTGCACATTATAAGCACTTTTAATAGTAAAAATTCCTTTAGGGTTAGGGCCCCAAATTAATTGATCTTCCAGAGGGGCAAGGGGAAGGGGAATAGAAATAATTTTTTCCAGAATGTCTTCATCAACAACTTCTTTAAGCTTATCCAAATTCCAATACTAATCAATTAAAAAATCAGCAACAACATGCTGGAGGTTAAGAGAGCTTCTCTGGGTAATAGGGATCAGGTCAAGAAGGGGGAAAGGAAAAACCCAATGGGCAATCCAAAAAGGAATGGACTTACCATCAACAACTTCATTTCTATATGCTTTTTAATATATTTGTTTTTTAAAAGAAAATAATATTTAATTAAGTTTTTGGTCTACATGGAGGCCAATGAGCAAAAAAATGGGATCTACGTTTGCCAAGTCAGAATTTAACGAACTTATTAACGGTTTGACTTACAAATGACGTATTTTGAAAGGTTCTGTGAAATTTGTGTATCGGTCAAACGGGTCAATAAACATTGAGTATGAATTTGTAAGGACACTCATATTTTGGGGATTTACTGGAGTTAATCCTATATTTTTACGGAAAATTTGATGGAATTCAAAAAACTTGACAACAATGGCGACATTGGCTATTTTTATAAAGTTTAATTCCTTAAATTGGTTGAAGGATTCGGAAGATAAATCAAAACTAGAGTAATAATTGAAGGGCCAAAACGGCAGTGTACCGATGATAAAGTGGGACAAAAAATAAAAAAGAATGGTTTGAGGAATTACCATCCGGTCCATGTACTGCGGGCCTTTTTTGGGCTCAAAGTCAAAGCTTGAACCAGATGTACTGACGGGCTTAAATCAGGCGGGGCCGAAGCCCGCGGGCCTGATAGAACACCACGGCATGATGGGACGGCGTCGTATGAACTAGCTGGCTCCAAGGCAGTATTATTTTCCCAGTCGCTTATCTGCCCTTGGCGCCCGTCTCTCACAACAGAGAAGAAGAAGAAAATAGAGAACCACCTGTGCCGATCCTAAACATTTTGTTTTGGTATACAAGGTTTATTCAATTATTTTCTTTCTCATTTTAATTTGTCCGCCATAGTTGTATCTCTGTTGAACTAAGATATCCGATGTTAAAAGGTACGTAAATCTGATTATACATGAAGTAGACATTTTCCGTTCTGGGTATTTCTTGATTCATTGATTGCGTAACCTTTCTCAGGCTTATATTATTCCTGAATGAAAGAATAAAATAGAAAATCATTTATGCTTGAGTATTCATTTTTCGAAGGAAATTACTTGTAACGTATGAAATAAAATGTGAGTTTAATTTATTTTAGTTGTAATGAAATGATGAAGCATACCCATCGAAATTCAAGGGTACTGTTTTTGTATATATGGCAGGAAAGTAACCGTGTTGCTGATTTGCTGTAGTGGGTATCAAAATTTTCCCGGATTGTAAATTGGGTTCTTGACCATAAAGAGAAAGAATTGGTGAAAAACATTAATGGGGAATAATATGAGGGAAGAAATCATGATTTTGGATTGGAACCAGGAGCCTCATGATTCAGTGATCAGATTAGAATCCATACTCAATGAGCTTGAAACTGCCAATGGACGCATTGAAGAACGCATCAGACTACTAGAAGCAGTCACCTTCAGGGCTAGGCAGCGTGATAGGTGGCGACAACCTCATGCTTCCCCTCAGATGGTGAATATCACTGCAGGAGTTGGAGCTTCTGATGCACTAAATGAAGGCATTCAGAATGGGAATGATGCTCTAGCTACCGGAGAAACAGTAGAATCTGGCAAAACCAATAGAGGTGACAAAATGCATTTGGTAGCCAAGGCACTGGGGATGGAGACGAATGCTAAAAAGGCAGAGTCTCGTTCTGGGAGCTTCTTTGATTGTAAGATATGCTTCGACATGGCAAGAGATCCTATATTGACATGTTGTGGTCATTTGTTTTGTTGGCCATGCTTCTGTCAGTTGCCATATGTGGATTCATATGCAAAGGAATGCCCTGAGTGTAAAGGAGAAGTTACTGATAAAAGTCTAATCCCAATTTATGGGAACGGGGATGGTAACTGTTCTCGCAAGTCAAAGGAGTCTGTTCCGATGGCCCCTCCTAGGCCCCATGCAAACAGGATTGATGGTTTTAGGCAACAGCTTATTAGTCGAGGACCATCTTCTATTTTGATTGAAGAAAGGATTCAGCAAATTAGCGACATAGTTGGTGCAATGGGGGAGAGAAGACGGTCACAGTCTCTTCTCGGTTCACATATCATGGCTGAAAGAACTACTTTCGTGCCCAGATCCCAGGCATCACCTTCCACTGAGACAACAAGTCACCCACATGATTCCCTTCAAGTTTCAAGATTATTACAAGGAGCTGCTTCAGTATCTTCCTTTTCTTCAGCATTGAATACTGCAATGAATTCTGCAGAAAGATTAGTCGAGGACCTCGAGGCATACAGTAGTAGTCACCATGAGAGAAGAAACCACCAACAATCTCCACATATTGGTAATGGAGATACATCTTCAAGCGTCGCTGCAGTTTTACACCCAGATAGCCAGACTTCTGATACTGCTGCTGAAATCAATTCTGATGTGCTCCCTTCTGATTCTTTTTTAAGAATTGATACTGTTGTTGTGGACTTGGAAGACCAGACAACGGATTCAGAAATAAATTCTACATTGCCCTCTTCTTCTTCTCGGAGAAGAACTAATCCAAGAGGTTCTGATGTAAACAATGGACATTCATCTGAACGTAGAAGGAGAAGGTTGAGATAAACACAAAGCTGTTTCCCTGGAGAAATAGATCAAAATGATGCAAGGTTCCTCATTGTGATACTGACGTTTGCAGAAGGTTTCAGATTTTTTCTTCATATGGCTGTGTATGCCAACCATGTATGAAGTTCCGACTGCTGTTAAAAGCATTTTTGAATTCATTCTGTAAAAAGATAGTCAAATGTGTTGTATGGCATCTGGTTATCAATAAGAACAGAGTCATGTCTTCTTATTTCCAAGAATTGAACTTTCCATGGAATTTTCAGTGTTGTCCTCTTTCAAAGGATGTATTGATGATAGTTTCTGGTGTTGTGCCATGGCACAGGGGCCCTTCTGTGCGCCAAAGAGCAGTTCATATGCGTAAGTCTTATAGGTACTACTTCTAGTTTTTATGTCTTCTAGGTGCTTTATATCTTGGTATATATATATCTACTACTAGCTTTTGAAATCATCAGCTGCTAGTTCTTTAATCTGATACTTTCTTGGATTTTGTTATCACAAGTCCAAAACTAATAGCTAGGTGAAGTATTCTTTTACCAGACACCAATCTTCTCGGTATTTTTCATTGGATTATTTGAAAAGTGTTACAATAAGATCATTTTAATCTATATTTGCCACCCCAACCCTCTAAGTTTGGAAGAAGAAATAAATATAAAGTGCAATGGGATTTTTTGTTGTCCCATAACATAAGCTGCGCCCTGGTATGTTAAATTTGACTTCTTGAAACACCTTGGACATGCAGGTGAAGATCAGGACTACATTTTTCAATTGGCTTTGTATGGGATTTTGACATCTAGTTCTAGAGGTCGACTTTCTATTAAATTATACTTTTGCTTTAAGAACTTAATGCTAATGCCTTTTAGGATGGCAGAAATGCGACAAGGTAACAAATCTAATCACTTAAAATTCAAAAAGGATTTTGATCACTTTTTTTCTTCTTCATTCTTCTTAGGTTTTGATGTCTGAATCATTAATAGGTATCTAATTTATTTATGTATGATTTTGGTGTCTACTACTTTTGGGTCAATATGCATCAAAATCAAATAGCCACCTCAATATCCAACTTGGGTTGCAGCACGTATCTTTTCAAAAGTCTTTTATTAGTGAAACGGCATACTTTTGTGTCAAATTGCATTTGACAAATTGTCCTCATCTTTAAATGTCAGTCTATTATATTCTTGGTTGCAATGTGTAAGATTCATATCTATCAAAAATGATTGAGAGCTATTTTTTATTTGTTTTACTGGTGTTCTTATATGTAATCATAGACCAGGAGGACAATACTTGCACTGCCAAACTCTGAACATCGATGACTTCCAGTTCACTGTCCTGTGGAACAAAAAGGTAAACATTTCCCATATTTAGACTCAAAGGCAAAGACAGTGGGCCCTCAGTTTATTTATTTGATCTTTGATGTTCTGGCATCTGACTTGTGAATTGCTCACTCTGTTATTATAAGACCTGATTTTCTTGTTGATTCTGGAGTTAATGCACCTTACTTTGCTGCTTTCCATATTAGGGCATATAGCATTTACCTCATTTATATTTGTTGTCCGGTTCACCAGCTTCAGTTATGCTTATTTAAGGTGATATGTGAGATGCCATAAAACATTCATAGAACATCAAGTTGATTTCGTCTTTTGTCCATGCCTGATACAGTCCATGAATATTACATCTATTTACCAAAATGATTTCTTCTGTGACCAAGAATCAAGTATACGTCCTAAGGTAGTGCGGTGATGACTTAAAGAAGTATCAGCCATTGAGCGCTTATTTAACAGTCTCTTTTCCCTCGCTCATCAAGGAAAACTCATTACCGCAGCCTAGAATGAGAAATACATGTTTCTGGTTAGAAAATGATCTCCTTCTACCTCCTTTCTCTTAGTAGTAGTTTTTCTATTGATCACTAAAACTAGTTATAACATTCTGTACTACAATAGAGGAGTTACTCTATGAAAGCACCATCTTTATGATTTGGTAACAGTGAAAGTGAAGAAGACCTAAAGAGTAAATCAATATCAATTTTAAATGTAGGATTTTATGAAGGTGCATCTTCTTTTCAATGAATTTGCCTGGCTTTTTCCTATCTTCCTCTATACATATCTCTAGGTTGTACAGCGTCCTTGAGGGTTTGGTAATGAAATTGTGACATACTTCATAACTGTATTGGTTTAGATGTTTTGCCTCAAAGATGGTCAATGACTCAATCATAGTGAATCACTTCAGTGAGAAAGATCCGCTTTTGCCAAAAGGTCGTGTTTGGGGTTCAGTTCAAGATTCAAAAAGATTGAAATGCTCTGATAGCAGACAAAGAAGTTTAAAGGAGTAATTGTTGTTGACATACCATCAGAGGTATTCTTTAAATTTAGAATAGTATTTGGCATGTTTCTCATTGACTATAAATCATGATGTTAACCTTAACCTCTTATGTGAGTTTATTGATCTTAAGAAAAGTTTTTGTAGCATTTCTCAAGTTTTGATTTCCTCTCCCATATTTCCCATCATTTAAATTGCTGCCAGCTTATTATTGTAAGAGTTAAACTTGCTACTAAAAGTATGTAACTTTTTCGTTTTGCATTGAATTCTTTTCTTTTTGCTTTCTTTTCTGAGACTAAAAGAGAAAAACTGAAATTTTATCAGGCAGGAAAAATTTCTGGCTGGAAAGAAATTTGCCAGGGCCAGGTGCAGGGTTCTAATAAGCAACATATGCCAGTTATGAAAACGATGGTTAATCCTCCACTGGTAGATAGGTTACTTGTAAACTTCGAGTCCTCAATCATGTAGAATCGAACCATGCTCCAAGAACCTCATCTGCTTACCAGTTTGCTACTTTACTCTGAAGAATTGATTATTTTTACATATGCTGCAAAAGCTTGGGATTTTTTTGGCAGGAGGACTTCGCACTTTTATAGTGGCCTACTTTTGCTTCAAGCCTTCTTTAGCTTGTTGTACTCCAGCCAGCTGATTTGGTCAAGACTAAAATGTTCTGCTCTGGAGATTGAAATTATATCTGGGTGTGGTGGAGAAACTTGTTAGTGATGGTATGACCATTTTATTTCTGTTATGTTGTACTCGAATGTTGTTCAAATTTGTGTGTTTCCTGCTTATGTGTATGAAATAAAATTTGACTTTTTTTTAGGTTAAAAATATTCATAAGTAAAAAATTAACAGGAAAAAATAAAGGATTGATGTTAAAATAAATTTTGAACAATGAATAAAATTGAGGTGTCAAATTTTGAGACCGCAATACAGTGGATACACAGTGATGGCCAATGGAGCTCTTGATTTGCAATTGGTGTGGTTCAAGAATACAAAAATGATGATTGTTTTTGCCCCTCTTGACCGGGCAGAAGCCATGGAACATCCTCGACGAGACCCTCCAATCTTTCTTACTAAGTGCCAGCTTTCTTGGAAAGGTTTGGTGAATTTCAGTAATGGGTCTCTGTATGTGGAAGGGTTTTTACCATCACCGGTGGGATTATGGGTAGAGCAGCTACGGTACAACTGCCGTGGGATGGGATACTGGGAAAAAAGAATGTATTAAGAAATGCGAGGTAAGAAAAGTCTCTTTGTAAGAGAGGCTGGAGCTAATAATAAGTGAAGTTGATAAATAATTGGTGTGTGGGATTGCTTCTATAGGAAACACTTCCTTCAGATAAGCGCTCTTACTAGAAAAACATTGAAATTTTTGTAAAATGTTCAAGCACTTCATTCAAATGCTTCTTCCAAAAAAAGTACATAGCAGTTGTTTCTTCAAAAAACTGTTTTATGACCCATAAGCACTTTAAAATTTTCTACTAAACGCACTGAAAAGCACTCCCAAACACTGAACACTTGTCATGACCATGGATGCCTTTTCGGTTTGTTTTTCCTTGCGCTGAAGATGATGAGATGAGACTGATTAAGCATGAAGCATGAACAATGTTTGCGGGTATGTCTGGCAACTTGTACATTTTGGGGACCAAGTCAGTCGGGTTATGTTTAATTATGATGCATGTAATGATTGTAATGATGATGGATGACTGACTGCCAGACATTTCGACAATGATATTTTTCCCATCGTCGTCCCTTTCCATGATTGCTTTGCAAATTGCATTGCTCTTCTTCACAAACCTTATCATTCAATTCATCGCATTTGGCCGGCCTCCAATCTTTTTCACTAATCATTCTTCCAATATCGTTTTCTTGTTTTTTTCTTCTTCTTTTTCTATAAATTATAGATAAAAGGCCATGCAAATATAATATATATTATGGCTTCAATTTTGGATTTATGATTTTCTATATATAATTTGTAAAATGAAAAGATGTGATGGCAACTTTCCAAATTCTATCAAATCAAGTTCGTATTATGACAAGTGAGAACTAAAAGCAAACTACGACATACTAACAAGTTGACAAGCCTTTCAATATCAATACGCTGGAAGATGGTGATCTTTTTCCTTTTTTCTTCAATAAAAGAAAAAATGGGATTTGTTGTAATATACTATTAAGATTATTGAAGAAATGAGATTTGTTGTGGAATACTGTTAACCACTTGCATATTCGACAGGTGTGGAATTTTATACGCAAGGGCTCGATCTCATAAATAATGAAACCATTCATTATGTATTATATTTTATTTAATTATGAAAAAATATTAGGCTTACTGCCACCTTTAATCCTAGCATTATCCTATGATTATTATTCCGCCATCAGACTTCATATTCTTCAACAAATACAGTATATTATTAATTGTAAAAAAAAAGGTTAGGTTAGGGTGAGGAATTGAATTGGTCGATGAGAGGGAAGCTGATGAGGATGTAATGTAATGATGAAGATTGACCGACTGTCATGCACGCCTTGTCAAAGTTTATTTATTCTGACTTTTATTGGCTCTGTCCGCCTCTGCCACAATCTAAAGCTCTCATTTTCAAATTCTGTTGGGTGGCCATCATATGATGATTAATATTCATTTAAAATAGTTAATTAATAATTATTATAACTAAAACTATGAACACCAAAGAAAAAAAAAGGGGTCATATTACATGACCACTTTTTTAGGTTGTTTATAATGTTGACAATTCTAATTCAAATTAGAAAGAAATCCACTATATTAATTTAGATTTTTATAGAAATCCTGGCCGTTAAGGGAGAGAGAGTGCTTTAGATTGGGGGTTCTTTGGCTTTTGGTGGACTTACGTTGATTTATTCTTTCTTTAGCAAATTTATTATTTCATATCTTGGCTAGTTTTGGTTGTGCCTTATCTTGCGAAGTCTGTTTTTGAGGTGTTGTGGCTTGGTTATGGTAAATCCACTTTTCATTGGTGCATTGATGCCCTGGAGTAACTAGGTGGCACTCTATGTCATGTCTCGAAGGAAGATTAGTAGCGGTTGGTTTTCCTTTGTTGTCATTGTTTTAGTTTTTTTCTTTTGGTTTAGTTTGTTCAATAAAGTCCAGGAATTCTATGAGTTTTTTTTCTCTTATAATTTCAGAAACTTGGTTGAGTTTGTTGGGTGTTATTATTCTCTCTAAAAGAGTTATGACAGTTAGATACTAGTTTTTGTCCTTAATGTCATATTGTACTATATTTGGGAAAATTATGGCGATTGAGAGGGGTTATAGAAAAGTTATTTTAGAGAGTGATTCTCTCAAGATCGCATTTCAGCTTTTCAGCTAACTCAAGTCATTAGGGAAGTTTTACCCATGTCTAGCATATTGTTGTTAGGATATTTGGAATTGATTTAGCAACATATACGTTGTTTTTGTTTGTTTTTTTGTATAGGCATTTTAAAGTTGCATTTGACATTTTAGAAAATTTTAATTTGTTTTTCTACAAATAATGTGATGCTACTGATGATGATACAACAATTATTTGATTTTCTTACAAACAAACAAAAGAAGAAGCAATTATTTGATTTTTATTGTGGCAGCAAAGCAGTCTAGCAGCCCAGAAGGATTTCTTGGAGAAGCAAAAAAGTTGGAAAATCTAATGGATTTGATTTGACATGTGCTGCCTGCCTGCCCGCCCACCCAATTAATACTCAAATCTTTTTCTTTTTCATCTCTCTCTATCTTTCTCGTGCTAATCCAAATCCAATCACCCTTTTTTCTTCATATTCATCTCATCTGTTAAATGAAATGAAACCAAACATGTTTAATTTTCCAACTAACCAAATGAAACGGTTCAAACTTTTTAAGCTTCTGATCTGATCTGATGATGGAGCCAGCAATGTGCTTACACGTCTCCGTTTTATGTCTGTGTGTTCCCTCAACAACAGGGAGGGGAAGAAGAAGAGTGCGTTATGTTTAGTTGGCTGGTTGGTTGGATGGCAAAAGTCAGCGGTCTTCATTATGCCTTCACCTCGATCCTTCGAGAATCCATTAACTGTCAATTACATCAGGAACAAAATCTTTCTAATTAGTCTTACCGCCTCTGGTTTTTTATTTGTAGAAAAATGCTAATCGATTTTGTCTTACGAGTTAATATTATGAGACAACAACAGATTAATCTTCCTAAATTAGTGACACTAGCAAACATAATTATAAGACATAAAGTTCACTTGAAATGTATAACTAATCTTAAATTGAATCAAACAAAAACAAATGAAGAGGCACACATTGGACAATTCAAGGTGATCGTGATCATGAATGTTTTTCACACTATAATTCCATCAGAAACCAACATGCATGAGCACGAGAGTGCTTTGCGAGATGATTATTATTTATGTGTAGCTAATTTTGTCAGCCACTTTGCTTAAAGTACGTGATGTGCATGAGTGACATCCTATGATCATTACACATTATGAACGAAGCAACAAGAGTAGTAGTAGAATATCTTTAAATAAACGCAACTTTCTTTTTAGAACGCGTATTGATTTTCCCAATTTATAGCCTTTAATCATGATTCTGGATTTTTTTTTCATCATGATACATAATCAATGATACATGTTTCTTTCGACAATGTCTTGCTATATAATATGTGTGTATATATATCACTGTTTTGGTATTTCCTCGCCTTCAAATATTCAAACCAATCTGATTAACTTGACTTTCAATCCAACCGTTAAAGTCCACATGCAAAATTATTAACTATTAATCTTAGATAACGATATTCAAAGCAAGTTTGAAAAAAAAGCACAAACCTCTCGAGAGAACCCTCTACCCCGAGGAAGAAGAAGAAGAAGAAGAAGAAGAAGAAGAAGAAGAAGAAGAAGAAGAAGAAGAAGAAGAAGAAGACGTTGTGGCAGTTTGGATCCTCCAAATGCGAAAACCGTCCTCGGCCAATTAAGAGCGGGTCTTGGTTTGGTGAGGAAAATTGTTATTTTCTTGCCACAAGCTACTAGCTAGAGGTGTAGATATAGTTTTAAATGACGCCACATCACATCAGTTGTTGGAAATATACCTTGAACTAGTAATTTTTTTTCTTCTTCTGAACTTAACCACTCATCCATGATTATATTTTATCCCAAAAGAGTTTTGGTGTAACACGGTAACTTTTAGAAGTTAAGAGGTTCTAGCCTAAATTCAATTGATAACGAGAAGAATAGCCCGACTCCTAATAAAGTCCGTTCTAGATTTGATAAAAAATAAAATAAAAAATTGTCCATTCTAGGTCACTTAATTTTCCGATTTGGGACATTTCTTCACAACCTCCGAGTAATTACCTGAGTTTTAGTGGGCAGCATAAGGAGAAATCAAAAGAGTAGGCCCAACGTGATTGACTAGTGAAATGATCACGCGCCTTCCTTGGATAAGAAGGGATCGTAGGGACCAAGTCACCAAAGCGATTGACTGACTGAGGATTGAGGATCGAGGATTGAGGATTGAGTATTGAGGATTCGCAAAATCTTGAACAAAAGTCTCGTCTTCTCTCCTGCTTTGCTTTGCTTTATGAGCTTCAACCTTTTTCCTCTCCTTCACAGTTCACTAATAAAAATTGGCTTTCACGTGTGTTTGTCAACCTCAGTAAGGTTTGTCGGTCAAACTGGTTTCCCACAACCTTCACCCCAATTATTATTATTGTACTGATTTTTTTTAAACAAAAAAAAAAAAGTTTCAAAGAAAGAAAACGAATAAGAAAAGGTGACTGTTGGGTCTGCGGTTGTATGGTTTGACAGATGCAATTTATAGTCTCCCATTCCTCTCTCTATAAAAAAAGACTCTTTTCCAGGAGATCTTTGCTTTTTAATCAATAATCAGTCCAAACTTCCAAACCAAACCAAACCCCATTGAAGCTGAAGAAGCTCTCTTCCTCTTCCTCTTCCTCTCCCTCTTCTGTACATGAAAGATGGAGCTCTGTTTGAGCTTAGGAGATGTGCAAGCTCCTGCAGAGCCATTTGGGTTAGTCTCATCATCATCATCAGAGAAGCCTCGTGATGATCGGGTCATCATGGCCGCCGCCAAAACGACAGGGTTTTGCATGAGCTTATCAATCGGTCCAAGCTGTGACAGCAGCACGAGTACTAGTCCTAGAGAAGCAGATCAACAACTCGATAGAAATGATCATCAAAATGATGATGATCGAAGTAGGTTTAGTGCTGCTTGTGGTTCCAAATCAGATGTACCAGTCCAACTTGATCTTCTCCCCCACACTCCTGTAGCCCCCAGAAGCGGCAGCCATGGCTTCCCTTGGCCCACTCCTTCAGATCAAAACGGTGAGACACTCCAATACAATCCCACCCTTACCAATATGATCTTGTGTGTATGTGTATGTGTATGTTTTTTTTTTTTTCTTTCTTTTTTACAATTTTAGGTAATTTAATTTGTGACAATTTTTAATTATTTTTCTGGGTAATAATTGGTTTGGGATAGTAGGAGGAGGAGGGGGCTCATCAGAAAACGTGAACAGAGTGGAGGAAGTGGCGGCGGTGTCATCGTCGCCTACAAACAGTGGTGCGTCGTCGTTTCAGATGGATATAGGGTTATATAGCAGCAATTACAGGGGCAGTGGAGGAAAGAGGAGTCACTCTCCAGAAGCAGAAGGGGATGAGGGAGAAAGGCAATCTAATTCTAGAGCAAGTGATGAGGATGACATCAATGGCAGCAACACCAGGAAGAAGCTCAGGCTCTCTAAAGAACAGTCTGCTTTTCTTGAAGAAAGCTTCAAAGAACACCACACTCTCAACCCTGTAAGTATCGTTATACAAAAGAATATCATACATCCATATTCCATACATACTGAAATGTTGTGTCTTTATGTGAATCTGGACCACACAAAAACAATATCCATACCAAAAAATATATATATATATAGTATTTAATTTAATTTATGATATTATAATGTTGGCAGAAGCAAAAGCTAGCTCTGGCAAAACAGCTTAATCTTCGTCCAAGACAAGTAGAAGTTTGGTTCCAGAATAGAAGAGCAAGGTATATATACATCTAAATTATATATTAATTCCTAGCAAGATTATGTTATTCTTGATGATAAAAGTAAGGCTTTATCTTTCTCTTTTTTTAACAAAAAAAATAAAAAAGATCTGTAAATGATGATGATAGTGATGATGAATGATGATGTAAGTGCAGGACGAAGCTGAAGCAAACGGAGGTTGACTGTGAGTTTCTCAAGAGATGCTGTGAGACACTAACGGAAGAGAACAGAAGGCTACACAAAGAGCTACAGGAGTTGAGGGCTTTGAAGACTCATCATCATTCAAACCCATTCTACATGCAATCACCAGCCACAACCCTCACCATGTGCCCTTCCTGTGAGCGCATCGCCACCACCAACACAACCACCACCACTACCAACAAAACTACAACAAAAGCCCAAGCAGAAGCAGATGGCTTCCCAAGATTCTATCCATTTTGTCAACCCCAATCCCACCACTCTTCTGCAGCTTCATGATCACATTTTGTCACATATTTATTTAATATATACAGCTTCCTTCCAAATTGGGTTCATTAAATTTGATTAATTTGGTGGGTGTGTGTGTGCATATATAGACAAAAGTATTAGGGAAATGATCAACAGCTTTTATTCATGTTGTGGGATTTATGGAATTGGATTTTCTTTTTTGTCTTTTCCCCTTGCTCAAAGCCCCATCTTTGATAGAACCAGAAATGAAAAAAGAACAAATTATTTATAGGATCCAAGAAGGAAAATACTTCTCTCCTTCCTCTATAAGAAGAAACTTCTACAGTTTTTCTTTTTTTGTTTTTGATGAATTATTTTTGCACATATGTCAAACCGTGATTCAAAGGACTTCTACAAGCTAATAGTCCTATAACCATCCTCCTCTTTTTCAATCTTCTTCTGTTTTGTTACTTGGTAAGATTTTTGGTTGAATGAATGAATCAAAGGGTTGTTGAGTTTTTGATTGGCCGAGGTTGAAGGCTTGAAGCATGCTTTGAATGAAAGTAAGGGGCAGGCTGTAGGGACATGAGGGGCGTCTTTTGGGAATTTTGACGATTTCATTTGATGCATTGAAAATTTCCAAGGGCCGTTTGATTTGATGAGGAGGCGTGGGCGTGGGCGTGGGGTTGATATCGTATTTCTTTCATGGAAAGTAGTAGTTGGGGAGTGTTTCCAGCCTAAAGAAAATTGTGGGGTCAAGAGAGAAGACAATAGGGTTTTTGGTAAGTAGGGACTAGAAATGCCATATTGATGAATGTTTGTCCCTTAAAGTGAGCCCCAATACACACCCGTGCTCATCATGTCATGTGAGTGAGATACCGTGAGGTAGCTATCTAAGCTATGAATGTCCATGAAGTTTAGGAATTAGGAGTGAATGAACATACTCAAGCAATTTACAGATGCAGAAGAGAAATAGGTCACGACATAGGATAATTTATCCTCATACCAATTCGGAGAAATTTTATAGCTTATATGAACAGCCCTGATTCATCATGATAACGAAACCACCAGCAAGAAATTGAAAAGAAAAACCTGAAAACATGCTAGGGTTTCTAGTAGTTGATTTTAGTATTTACCTACTACTCTACTAGGTCTTTACCACATGTAAAACCTGAGGAGCATATTTAATTAAAAACACATTAGCTCAAGCCATTGACTTATCTCCAAAGCAAAAGCTTTACTCAATATCATGTTGATTACACAGCTAATTCTTTTACGTGTGTGTGATGCCAACATCTAGTTGGGCCCTCAACTTATATATGTGTCCAGTTAGGAAATGTTAGATGGTATGAGTGTTTCAGAAATTCCCCTATCATTAAGTCGGTATGGAAAATAAAGGGTTTGTAACTCAACTGATTAAGAGCAATTATCCAAGCACCTTAGATTTTATGTTCAAATCCCCCAATATCGTTTATATAGAAAAAGAGATGAAGAAAGTTCAGAAACCAAAGTTTGCTGTGAGGTAGCAAATTTTGTTGTTTTCCATGAATGAGACTTGCTCACCACAAAGATACAAACGAAGCCTGAATAAAATATTAGACAATCTGTCGGGACTCAAGATTTCACATTAATTGGAACAATAGCATGTTCTAGAGTAGTTTAAGAACTTTTGGACACTCTTTCCTTGCAAATCAGTTTTTAAGGGCGAGTTCTTCTACTCATGAGTTCTTGACAAATTTTAGAGATTTCTAGAGCCAATTACTAGAGGGCTCAACCCAGATTACATTCATTGCTCTCCCACATGCCGGTACGTATGATTCCCGATTCGAGTTTTTCATCTTGTTGATTTGCTTTTTACTATTTTTTTTTTCCAGTTAATTCAAGTTTTTTTTCACTGCACTAGATAAATTGTGAAGTTCCTTACAATAATTTTATATTAAGAGTCAAGTTAACAGTGACACTCTCACATCTAACAAAATCTCTTAACATTTTGCTAGAACCAAGACAATTTAAGGATGGGATGGTTGCTGAACGTTAATGACTGGGAAAAAAACCCCACCAGAAGCTTTGGATAAAATATTAGACTTATCATGCATAATCCAAAAGATTTATTTTTAGTTTAAAATTAAATTGATATATAATTCAATACTGGCCTCTCCAAGACATGCATGCTGTTAAGATTGCGAGAGGACAATCATGATTAAAATATGAGACCGACCATGGACCCATCTCCAAATCCTTATCGGAAAATAATGGAAATTGTAAGGTAGAAATAAATTAACCACTTGACCTAAACAAACACCTGTCATCCATACCGTAGGATTTGTTCCAAAAAGAATTACGTACGAGAAAAGAAAAGGAACTAATCATGTTCTACGTTTTATGTTTGTGATAGGAAAATTCGCGAAATACCCCAATACTTTTTAGACATTTCAAAAGATTATAGTAAGGATTAGGATTATGTTACTAACTCTTTATATATGTGGTTGTGAATGATTGTGAATGAGATTGTCAACTTTTCAACCAATTCACTTTCAAGTTTTAGTTTTAGTTTGCCTTATTATGTGCATTATTGCACTTTACATGTACTAAGTTACAAATTTTAATTATTTTATTTTATTAAGGAAAAAAGTTTAAATAAAATAGTTATTGTCGGTGCCGAATTTGGTGTTACCATCCCTAATTTTGCTCTATAATATATTCAGTTTAATTTGACAAAATTTGGCTAGTTTTATAAATTTCCTCTGATCATATGAGAATTCAGATACAAGAAAGCATAAACCAAAGAGTGAAAGATAGGACTAATCATTGAAGTAGATGCTCTAGCTCATATCAGTTGGTGACTCTGTATATTACCAAACACAAATCTCCAGCCAAAATTAATATCACAATCATTTACAATGAAACAAAGTATTCGAAAAATATGACAATATGCCTTACAAGTCTAAAGCTCATCAGTTCATTACATCCTCTGATAAAGAAATTCTATGAAAACTGAATCTGAAAGAATTTTCACAATAAATCTGTCTCAACTGAACTATTTGGTGCCGTAAGAATTCACAGCACTCAACTTACAACCAAAGGCAGGGGAAAAAAATGTACCTCACTCAGTTGCCACTTCTCCTAACATCTACCCTGGGCTGGGCAGGTCTATACTAACATTTTGTAATCTGTTTCATGGTGACACAATGACGTGACCCAGCAAAGCGAGACAAATGTACAACTATCCATAAAACAGATCAAGACAATTTATACAGTGAACTTGATTGGATATGAATTTACCAATTCTGCCATCAAAGTTGGAAATAACTAAAAATGAACCTACTAATTTAGTGTGAAAATCCTTGAAGGTGCTAAATGTTAATGACGTCTGATATGGTAATCTTGGGTCAGTTTCCAGCAGCTAGATCATTTCTGAACTGTTCTACCAAAGGAGGAAGGAGAAGAGCAAGCCTAGACTTGTACCTTGCAATTCGCTGTAAGCGTTCTTCTCTTAACCTATAAGCAAAACACCAAGTCAACCTATGCAAGCTTTATCTGCAGAAAGAGTAATCCCAACCTTTTTGGAAAGCAGCTCAATCCCAAATACAGACTTTTATTTATCCAAAGAGTGATAAAAATGTGTGTGTGTGTGTGTGTGTATATATATATATAAGGTTTTGACCCTTTAATGGTGAATGATACCATCTTTCTTGAATTGTTGATTAAGGCGGATGAACAATTAAGTTACAATACATTCTGAAACTTTGCATAACAAAAAAGGTGCATGTGTGACAATTAATGAGAACTTGCAGACACATGCTAAAACCTAACATGTCTTTTTTTTTTTTTGGCAACCTTTATATTCCCCCCGGCAACCTAGATACCCATTAAATCGCGGCAACATAATTCACTTCTCCATCACATCAACATCTTCCTTCCACCAAAACTGGATGACATATAAATCAAGTGCAATTTGACCCTCCCACATTATTTTTATGGTCCAAGTGCAAGCATTAGAATTTAATCTCACAATATAACGGATAATTCCTTTCAGATTTCTTGTCACAAGCATCACTAAGCCACCAAATTCAACTAAGGTGTAAATTTTATGTATATAAATCAGCCTCATCAAGCCTTAAAACGATTATCTGTAACAAAGGAAAAGCCGCCTCGGTATGTGTAAGAACCTGAAGGTGTGAGAAACTCACCGTGCTCGAACTTTTCTGGCGCGTTGACATGTCTTTTTAACAGATCATGTGGTGATGAACGTTGAATGTACTCCTCATCCTGAAAGCAAGAACAAGGAAACTCAACTTGCAAAAGATCTAATAACTTTTTTTTTCTTCATAAGAGCTATAGATCTCATCATTTGGTATAGGAAAAAGAACAGATGCAAAAATACATAAGCTCCAACTTTTAAATTCAATGCCCTTTAAATTTAAAACTTGCTGGGTTGCTCTCATCATTTGGTATAGGAAAGAACAGATGCAAAAATACATAAGCTTCAAAATACATAAGCTCCAACTTTTAAATTCAATGCCCTTTAAATTTAAAACTTGCTGGGTTGCTGGATTAAACCTATTTCACAGTAAAACCAAGGATGAAAATATTGGCCAATATGTCGGATTTTCAGTGTCTACATCGATACTGGGGGGGAGTAAGCCTATTTCTTCCCCCCATATCGGCGATGTTTTCTGAGAATTCCCCGGATTACACTGATATTTGACGATAATTCTGACATTTCCCAATATCAGCCTAAAACCCAGAAAAGTTTCATAACTTTTGAAGGTAATAGAAGGAAGAGAATGCAAATCATAAAAAATAAAATAATTATAAAAATACCCCTCTAATTAAGTCAAATATGAACCAAACTAAACCTTAATTGAATACCCATCTACTAACCCAGCCATTAAACAAACTAAATATCCAATTAATCTAATAATCATTCTACTCCAATTGACACCAACAACATCAATATACCCCGATACCAAAAACGAAATCAATATATCTTTTAATTGGAGGGCTGATACTATATGCACAGCCAACATTTTCATCCTTGAGTAAAACTATCCTGGGTCAAAAGGTCAACCAAATAAAGGTAAAAGCAATACAAGTAGAATCAAGTTTCTCTGAAACACCAATAAAACAGACCCATTGCCCGCCTGGGGGTAGGAGGTAACAGAAAAACCTATAATCCTCCAATTTGACAGAATATCCATGCATTCATACAAAGTGTGCTTTTATCTATGTACCTATTTTCTTTCTCTAATTTCTCTGAAACTCAAAAACACATACAACCAATGCATGCATGTTTTATCTAGATACCAACATATGTTGCATATTATCTTTTGAAACTTGAAAACTCTGTAGCATACAATTGGTTTCCCACAGAGTGAAGAAGGACTTGCATTACAAGATCACAACAGATGATCTTCAGACTACAAAATACCCAGAATTTAACACACACTCAAAAGTGCTAGTTAAAACTAGACCTTCAGAACCTATCCAGAAAAAAGGATGCTTGATGAATTTATTAAGATTAATCATGAAGAATGGTTATTAGTTCTGACTCCAAAAACAAAACAGCAGTTGGACTGATAATTTAAGTGATTACTAAAAAAAAAGAGCAACTTCGCATATCATTTCAGAATCTTAATTCATTTTTTGTCCTAAATTTGTAGCATATATATATATAAAAATCACTTTGTTCATAATTTTTATGGAATTTTCTCAAATCTACAAAACAAGATTCAGAAAATCGACTCAAGGTTGAACACATGACAAAGTTTGGTAAACCATCCTTCAGCATCATTTTAATGGGTCATGAAAACAAATGCCTAAAGGAGCAACAAAATTCTTATATAGTTTTTTGGCACAAAAAATTCATCCAGAGATATTTGTGCCCTTATGTTATAGATAGTATGCTTAATTCTTGTATACTTTTAGGGACAGTAGTGTACCACTGTATATGTGGATGTAGACACTGCAAAAGACACTTATATTATCATTTTGAAACTAATTTATTTTTCTATTTGACGCTTCCTGTCTGTGGAAGTATACATTGTTTTGGGTCAAGAAGTATCTTGATTGCATGACACTGATATGACCTAGATGAGATACTCCTAAAGGAGGCAAATACAATACACATCACTTTGTAGCTGGAACCAAACGAACTTTTTAAGTCATGAATCTTGATTTTTTTTGTTCCTTTATATCAGTTCAAAACAATGACTATTACTGCTAAATAGTAATCGTTATAATAAAAAACCAACCTCATCCTCATTATCATCTTTTTTTCCTTGTTTTTCTTGTTCACCTTCCTCCTTCTTTGGCAGAGTAGCACTTGCCATAGGTATAGGAGATGGTTTTGGAAGAGACCTTGCAGTATCGCCATATTGTGGCTGCCAACAGAATCAAAATTCTCAGACCCTTAAGGGCAAAGCATTATAAATAAAAAGAAACATGGAAATTGAAAAAAGAAAGAAAGAAAGAAAGAAGATAAAAGATAAAAAATTAGGCCAGTTCCCACATTCTAAATTCTAAATGCAAAACCAAAGCCCAAAGAGATTTAGTAGAAACCAATATTGTCATAAACTAAAATAAATAAGGCATAATAATGCAGCAGGTAACAGAAATGTCACAACAATGAAATTAATATTTTAAACATTTAAGTCAATAATAAAATGAAATAAATTGGATCTGTATACTAATACTCTCAAGGGAAATAAAAGTTCCAATCATTTGGGTTCGCAGTTTCCAATTCAATTAGTACAATAAACCCAGAAATGAGTTTACCAATTATTATTATTATTTGCTTGATCAAGCATACCCCTTGGCATGTAACAAAGACTAATAACTACAGCAATAAGGGGTCATCTGTGTGGACTGAGACATAGTGTAATAAGGGGAACATATAGGGCTGGGCAAAGAATGTGTCTTGCAGTCATTCTAAACAGTTGAAATAAAAGACTTTCAGTTATATAAGTTTCAACCTAAAATTAACTTGTTTGCCAGATTAAACTGTATTAATATATAAGAAAGACAAAGACTTCTCTTGTAAGTAAGGGCCAATTATTAGGACTCAATTGCAAAGTAGGCTTGTTGAGGGAAGATAGTATATAAAATATTGTTATTCATCATTATTGTCAATTGTTTTACCATTTAGGCCATAAAAATACTTCAATCCTTCCACAGATAGCTGACAATGCCATCTTTTTCAGTTGTAGTAGGACCATAGCATTTTGATGATAATGACGCTTTCTTTGAGAAGAAGCATTTTGATGGTAATGATGTGAAGCTACCAGTATTACAGTACGGCATTTTGTCCTAATGAATCTGTTAAGTCATTTTTTTTCTTTGAATAAGTAGATTAGCTTCTAAGTAGTAATAAGATGTGATATTATACATATTCACTGTTTCATAAGACCAAATAATTCATCCTGGAGGCGCAAAGAGTTAGACTGGATGAATTCAAAAGATTGCATTAAAAAAAACTACTATTTCAGGGAACTTATGTCTGCATGCTTGAAATATTAACAAATTAACAAATTCTACATCAAGTTGCATTTGTAGATTTCAGCTCTTCTAACAGCAACTCAGGCTATATTTGAACACAAATTAGGCTTGCAGAAGATCATCAAATACTGGATTCTTAGGATAAAAGCAAAGTACAAATTATTACAGAAAAAAAAAATCTCATGCCAACCTGACATTCTTCAGGAAATCCATTCCTCAACCATGACCGACAATGAACATATAGAGAAGCTCCGTCTGTCATTCTGACCTGCATACGTAATTCAAAATAATTAACACCAAGAAAAGTGTAAGAACTAAGGGCTAGTCCTAATTTGCATTCTGATTGTTATCTACAAAACATCAAAAAGGTTTCCATCAAGGATCGATTGATTCATTTTAGAAAAGATATAATCCAGGTTGCATTTTGAGTAGCTTTTTATTTCTCTATTATTTCTGCTGACGGTAGTTTTAGAACTTCCTTCCTTTGATAAATAGTTAACATTAGAACTACTTATTTAAAGTTTAAACTATATTGAATTCAAAAGGCATGACATCTAGATCATTATGCACCATAATTACTATATTTAATGTATTTGGCAGAATAAATATACAATTGATGGGGATTGGGTTGGATCACATTGTGTAGGGTGTCCATGGGAGGCAATAACGGAAGATAGGCCAGCAGTTTCTAATTAATTTTTGTACAAAGAGCGAAGAGGTCCTTCAAGAGACATATCCGTGAATGTGAGTATGAAGAACAACTCCAGGAATGCTATCATCAGCAAGGGAGATTAAATAACTTCCTTGACATGAAGGAAAGGGAAGAAAGGAATTTAACAAAGGGAAAAGAGAAGAGAAAAAAGATCAGATTTTTCTTCTCTTACTTATCATTCAAGGACATTTAAAGGAAAGACAAAATGACAGTTTTCTTTCCATGTATAAAGAAAAAAGGACAACAAAGTAAAACACCCAGACAATGCTGATTCTATTCCAGCCAGACCTTAGCTCAAATCCCACCTAAACACTTTACTGTTTATCATCAACTCATTCCAATCCCTCCTAGCAAGGGGAAGAATTGATCTGTACCACTCCTTAAGTCATCTTACTACAGATAATTTATTTTATGTGCTTGATCCGTACACACCCTACACTCACCAAGCACAGTTGCTGATTCACAACCACAATGCCCATTATCAAAAAGTTGACAATAAGAAAGAAAAAAAACAAAAATGTAAAACTTTTAAATGGAGAGTTGAAAAAGAAAGTACAGATTGTTTCTACCATCTGAGCTTATTTCCATAAAAAGGCATCATAAACTTTAAGAACAAAGCCTTCAACAAACAACTAAAACACTGCCAAAAAGTATATATTTTCTCTATAGCATGAGATAGTCATTTTTCCCATTAATTATGTTTCCCTTTTAGCTATCAGCTCCTCTTAATAGAATGAACCTATCAAATGATCAGGGAAATGCAAGGACTATCAAATCCTACCAAAATCCACACCTAAAATGAAAATAAAATTAGGTACTGAAAAAATATGTTAGTAAAACCATGCAACATGATTATTTAAACTTGAAAAAAGATATAATGTATACATGACTCCCAACAAGGGAGATCTTTGACATCAACAAGAGAATATCCTTTGCAAATAAATTTAGAGTCAATAGAAAGTCTTAATAGCATTTACTAACTTAAAGATATTAAAATGCATTTATAAATGGACAGACAATCAGCAAGCAAAGTGTTTCTTACTTTTCGACCTCTAATGACCGCTAAGTTATCATCTCTGCTTTTATCCCTACAGAAAACACAAAAAGAAAACTATTTACGTCAGTGAAAAATTTGAAGAAAAATAATTCTTATTGCAAATAGAAATAAAAGAAACTATTTACACTAGATCCAACATTACCTGATGTCTTTAAAACCGTTGCTGTCAGGCACTGAAGATGGAGCAACCTAAACCAGAAAGAAGAAATGCTGAATAAATCCTTCAAATCTTGCATTCAGATGATAATGTTGAGGCAAACAAAATGACACAGAAAAACACTCAAGGCAAACATCCTTTATTCAGATTGGCTTAGAATTCTCAATGGCCAAAAAGAACCTATGTTCCGATTGGCATAATATTCATGTCAAAATTAAATCCATTATCTAGTTTACCCATTTTGGTCAACCAGGTTACTCAAAAGTCACCCTGCCCACAAAATACTAGCGGTTATATAACCACATTAACTTCTTAGTCATCAACAACATTCAACGTAGTGCTATCAAACGAGAAAGAAACATAGTAAGATGATTGCCTAATAACTTGACAAGTTCAAGACCCACCATCTTTTTAAGACAAGAATCATAGAAGCATGCTCAATGAGGAGTTTCACTAGGCATGGACTAACATTTGCAAAAGGACAACTAAACTCTACATTGCTACCATTAATTCTTTCTTCTATTTATGAGTCTGAAGCACCACTATGTGCAATGCATCCTTCAAAGTGCTCAAAGTCAAACCTTCTGATAAAGCATGTATTTAATTATAGACAGAAAAGTTATACATAAATATATGGGTAGAAAAAGAAGAAAATTGTACCCAACCTCAATTTGACCTTCTATTTCCCCTGATAAATTCAACCAACAAAAAAAATGTGTGCAGTAATGAAACTAGTCCAACGTATATGAACTGAGAAGTTACACTTAGAAAGGGGCTTCCTTGAGTCAAAGCATATTACCAAACTTTTGTAAGTTTACCTCTAAACACGTATGTACAATTGAACAAAGCAAATCACACCAGAGTCCAGAGAATGAAAGATTAAGTAAATGCTTTGTGAAAATAGGAACTGCCCATTATCAATTAACCAAAACACGCAACAACAAAAAACAGAAAAGTAGAAACCTCGGGAGTTGAAGAAAGGGGAAGGCCCTTAATCGGATGAGGAAGAGGAGATGGTGCCAAGTTGTAGGTGGGTCTTATCAAATGCAGAGAAATAGGCTGCTGAGGAGGGAAATTGAGTAAGGGCCGAGATGGGTAGGCAGCTCCAGCTCCTCCTCCTCCGGCGTTGGCCACAGTGACTGTGTGTTCGCCTCCGGCAGTGGCGGGCCAACTGGGCCTGGGAATGAAGCCTCGGCCTGAAGAAGCCACTGGGTAAAGAACCCCCTGATTGTGATGTGCTGCTGCTGCTGCTGCTGCTACTGGTGATGCTGATGGTGATTGGGTTCGAATTGGGAGGGCTTGGCTTGGGTACAGATTAGGCGGAACAGGAGAAGACGATATGGGTCTTATGGGTCTCGTGGTGGTTGTGGGGGCAGTGGAGGTGGCTGTGGTGGTGGCCATGGCGGCAGTGGCTGTAGTGGTGGTGTGGTTGGGATCTATGGCCATGGCGGCAGTGGCGGGGAATTTTGGGAATTTGGTGCGCTTTGGTTTTTAATTTTTGAATCTTAAAGAAAAGTTCCCACTGCTCACCCACCCAAACTCTCTTTATTTATCTTTATCATATTTCTTTTTTTTTTTAGTTGCTTAAATATCCAAATTTTTATAAATGTTTTTAAACTCAGCTTCAATTTAACACGTGATTAAACTAAAAGTTTAGGTTAAATTCCTTTTTTCTCGCGCCTACCAGCTTTTACACCTGATTAAACTAGTACCGCCAGATTCATCCAACGGCTCAGTTGCCTCCCTTGTTAAACTCATATCATATATAATCAAATATTAAAGCCGTTCAATGGACTATTTTACTATCGGTTTGGGGGTTAAATATAAATAGACTTTTTATCACAAATAGTTCTTGAGGTTTGTGAAATTATTATCTTTCGTCATGTATGTTTTTTTTTATGATATTAATAGTCCTTAAGGTTACTCCTTGTACATCAAATTGGTCCCTATTGTTAACTTCCATCTAATTTTCTATTAAATTGCTTAAGTGGCACATATGTAAGCCCCCCACACCAATAAAATGACAACATGTGGATATAAGTAAAATATATATTTTTAAAAATATTTTAAACTTTAAATAAGTAAAGTTTTCTTGACCACATAGGGAGAGAGGAGGTAGGTTTCTTCAACAAACTCCTTTTGTTTAAGTCTCTTGAAGGGGTTTGGGTTGACGGGATGGGGGTAGGTTGCGGGTGGCGTTGGGGTGTGGTATGGGTAGTGGGGGACTGGTTTGCTTAGAAAGAGAGACACAGACAGAGACATAGACAGAGAAAGCGAGAAGGAGAGAGAGTGTGGGCCGAAGAGGGGGGTGAGGGTTGGGTTGCGGGTAAGGATAGGGGTTAGCTGGGGGTGGGAGAGAGAGCATGATAAGTTATACATACGCTAACATAGATTGATGTTCTCGTATCACAATTCATTAACATGACAATAAGTGACTATATATGTTGCATGACATAAATATAGGTTTTAAAGACTTAATTCCCCAAAAGTGGTGATTATTTTAAAAATTCATGCCTTATCGAAAATAACGCCCTATAGGAGGTTATGATCCACAAATTCTAAATAATTCATCTTAAAAAAGATGTTTTTCCTATAAGTGACAATAGAAGCTCCTGAAGAGGCATTGGTACCCCAAAGCAATGAAATTCTTATAAATTACGCATGTGAATGCATATAAAAATTGTGGGATCGCGAATTGATGATACATTTGGTTTATTAGTAGCAACTACAAACATCAAGGGCTATGATTATATTAAATCACGTTTCATGAATATCAACAAGTTAAGTGATTGGCCAAAATGGAAATAGGCAATTCCATTTATCACTAAATATGAAGTATTGGATATTGAACCTATAGCTCAAACACCGAATAACAAATGTTAAGTATGAATGTTACAAATTGGTGTTTGTGAAGTGAAATAAGATCACTAATATGACATAAGGGTTCATGGTAGAGACATGGTTTTAGTCTCCCATTCCATCATTATACATCCACATTTCTATAAGTACAGTTGTTATTTTAACACAAAACTTAAAGCATGTGTTGTTTGTACCATATCTGACCCTCCACTCATGCTTTGACACATGGATTGGTAAAGAACTCCCAAGTGCGAAGGCAACGAGCAATCAGATACCTGCTCCGATGATGCCTAGAGGAGTCTACAATCGGTACCGGCTCCGATCCTGCGAGATAAACCTCGAAGGCCCCGCCTAAAATGTCCAAAGACTCGTGTCGACCTCGTAGGGCCTTCCCATGAGTCCCACATCGAAATATACCAAATGCCCTCTATAAATAGGCCCATTCACTACAATACAGTGATAAGACTTTCAGCTTGACTTTTATGCTAAATACATTGTCAACAGTAGAAGCTCTTAGGAAGAAACCTTACTTCGGCATCAGAGGGTCTTAGGCTGGTTCCACACGGTCCCATAAGACCTCATGAGCTTCAACTCTTCTTGGTTCAGGATCAGCGCCCCAGGACAGGAAAAATCCTCATCAAGCACTTAATCGATCTTTAGATCGTCCACATCACTTGTAAGTTGCACTCATCTCTATCCGTTAAGTTTTAAGTGCCAACATGTGTTAAATACATGTTTATTAAGATTGTATGGTGCATAAAAATCCTCAAAGCTCATGAAATATTTGAGATATATATGATGAAGTGACCCCTTGAAGGATGTAAAGTATCACAATATTCTTAATTAAGGGTTAACACTAAGAGTTTGAGTATTTTAAATTCAAATTTAATATTGTTGTAAAATATTATAACTATTAGATTAGTTGTTGATGCTCCTAAAGAGTTCAATCATTTAAAAAATGAACAGAAGGTCGAATAGTGTGATTGTTTGTACCATATCTGATTGGCCCCTCATGCCATGACACGTGGAAAGGATCTGACACCAAGTAGGGCCCTGTGGCCCATGCTGGCAAAGCCCAGCCTTATAATCGGCAGATGCCTTTGGCACCCACAACCAATTGTATGCCCAGCATGGCCCCATAGCCAATGTTGGCAACTCTTGTCCCACAATTAGTAGGTGCCATGGAGTCCATATAGTTATTTTAAAGATTTTTTTGTTGGTCCACATGAAGTCCACGTCATTAAAAAATGGAACCCACATTCGCCACATCAGCATTTAACAGACTTACCAACAGTCTGATTGACGGTGGGGGCAATTTGTAGGTTTTCCTGGGAGTCAGAGTATGTACTCATAAATGTCTCTAAAATTGGGTATGAACTTGAAAATTTGGGGGGTTTTATGCAGTTTGTTATAAATAAATTTTAAAAAAAAAATCATCTACAAGTATGAAACACAGCCCAGAACCGAAGGGAGTTGGCTGAAAAACAAAAAGCCCAAGATCCAAACAAGCAAAGATTTGGCCTACGACTACAGCTACTAGCGCCTACAACTTTCCAACCTGAGTTCAAGTATCGTTGGACAATAGATTCTTTTTTTTCTATTTGACAATTCACTGGACAATAGCCTAGATTTTAAATAAGAAAGACTCCGGCAAGTCTTCCTTTAACTCTGCAACTCTCTCTCTCTCTCTCTCTCTCTCTGAAATTAGAAGCTTATTTTGTGCCTGAAACATGATAATTGTTGATGGCCTTCCCTTTTCCACAGACACTTCTGCATCGCGTCAGGTACTCTCTCTCTCTCTCTCTCTAGTTATATGTAGATATACATTCTAATTTTGTTATTATTATTTCTAGAGCTTCAAATAACTAGATTTTTCGGAAATAGAATCATGGATTTCTTCTGACAGATTAATGGGTTGCACAAATTCCTGTGCTTCGCATCGGCCAGAAGAATTTTTTAGTACTTTTACGTAATACATATGTAATATACCTTAAAACTTGTATTTATGAACAGGGACGGGATATCCTGGCTGCTTTAATGGAACACCCTGCTTTGGTATCTGCCTCAAATTCGTTCAAGGCTATCCCAGAGAGGAGATTCTCAGTACCTGAAGAGTCAGGTCCAGAGAAAACACCACCTAGTAAATGGGTTTATCTATTCCAGAGAGAATATGCAACTGTTGATCCTGCATTGGTGGATGTATGTATATTTCTTTATTCTCTGAGGCAAACATTTGAGAATATATGGCATGAAATTTTCATTTATACAGGAGAGAGAGAGAGAGAGAGAGAGAGAGAGAGAGAGAGAGAGAGAGAGAGAGAGAGAGAGAGCATTTAACCTTTTTCTTTCCCTATTTCACTAATTATTATACGATACTAGTCCAACTATTGAACCTTTCTTCTACTGTAATTAGTTGAACTGTTATATATATTACGGCTATTGGCAAACCAACTGAATCAATATATTTGCCCTTCCTCCGAAAGTGAACTATCATGTTTGCAGCCTTTAAGAGAAGAATGCAACTGTTAATTGATTTTCTCATGTGATTGCTTGTCATTAACTGAGTACTTTTGTGGAAATTAAGGTTTTTTCAGTAGCAAGAGTACTATTAATTATTCCTTCACTAACTTCAATTTCTTCTTCTCGGTCTTCCCCATGAAAAGTTTGTTGGCACTGATGAAGCAACAACCTGTGTCGGTGTTGCCATTCGGAATCCAGGAAATGGAATGTAAGATTTGGTTTTACTGGAGATAATTTGTTTTAAGATCTTACCGATTTTCAAAGAGTTCTTTCATGTTTGGTTCTGCTTTTGTCATTGATTAATGCTACAGGCGCCAAAACAAATCCCAAAATTTTGGACTCAAATTGATGTGGTAGTGTTTCATATGTTCATAATTGAACCCATTCTAAATCTCATTTAATTGTACAAGTAAGATATTATCATGCAATCTACCACGCCATTTGGTGACTAAAATTGGGAAAGTTTTGGTGCTCTAGTACTATTGTTTCTCATTTAGTTTTCAAACTACAGGACCTCAGTTGCTCATATGGATTCTCCAAAAATTGTGGATATTGGTCTCTCCCAAATGTTGTCACTCCTTGTTGACCACAATAGTGATATGGAGTTAGATGTATTTTTCTTTATACCTGAAATAATTTGTTACGTAAATGTTTAAATTTTCTGATTGACCCAGTATAATATAGCACAAATAAAGGAATTTTGCATATCTACACAATGCAGGTGCATCTGGTTGGTGGCTTTGAAGATGTTTCACCTAATGTTTGGCCCCAGATCCTCTACTTTGTTTTTGATTTTCCAGAAATGTAGTTATCTACTCAGAAACAGAATAATTGAAGCTGAAATGCATTGAACTTTGTGTGCAGCATGGTAACTGCAACACAAGATCAGAAAGTCGGGAAAAGTTGACTGGTTATTCCTTTCCTTTATGTGCCAAAATTGTTGAAACTCTATGGAATAGACAGGAAAAGTTTCACATCCGAACTCTCTTCATTCTTGGGCATAACACTAGAAGGGATCTCGAGGGAAATGCATACCCTATATTCAATGGGTTCATGGTTAGCTTCAACTTCACGAGTTCCATATCAATTTATTGTATGCCTTATCTTCACTTAAGATAATATCCTTCACTTTAATCAAATTTTTACACTTTTTTCAGGTAGGAACTTGGACTGGATCTATTACTCCAGCCAGCTTTGACAGAACCTCAAGATGCCCTGATGAAATTGTCAGGAGAATTAGAGTTTCTGCATCATACGAGGACTCCAGTTGGAAAGGCAAGTTAATGGAAACATATGATACTCAAACTGATCAATTCAAAATAGCTCCGTGCTGCTGGTAAGAGTTTTACATTATCGATTATGCTTTCAGCTTCAATTCTCCACAACATATATTTGCTCAGAATACTCTTAGAGCTGTGTTCAACTATGCCAGAATCCTCAGCCTTACATATACTTCAATTTTTCTTTAAGTCATTAATTTTGTAATTGTTTATGGTATATCCAGGCTCATTTACTCATTATATTTATGCTTTGCACTCTAATATTTTCCATTAATGCAGGACCCTACGTCAATTACATATTTCTTTGTCACTACAAGATTATTCTGATTCAGAAATCCTCCTTATGTGCTCTACTTCTCCTTCTGCTGAGGGCGCAGATTTTGTGGAAAATATGAGAAGGTATGCACAACCAAAATTAGACCTGTCTTACAGTTCTGTGGTCACACACAAAAGGAAAATTAAAAAAAACCAGGATATTTCTACATAATAAAAGGAAAAGGAGTAAAGGGGATGACTAAGAACTCTACAGCAAGTTGATCACATTAGATGCATTGAAGTATTTACTTTTTCTAGTTTGGGACATCTTACCTTTGTATTTCTTTAAAAAAAGGATAGTGTTCATTTCATACAATAAGATTAATTTCCAGATGCTCCAACTATTATGATAATCCTGTGGAGAAGTAATAAAAGGATAATGTTAGCTTCCTCTTCACCTCTTCAGGCAGTGGGAATACCTGATTGAACACCCAGATTGGAGAGAAACCTTTCCTATGAAGCAGCCACGCATATTTGAGAGAACTGCTGAGGGAGGCTGGAGAAGGCAAAAGGCGCTGATACCATAGGAGGTTTTTGCTATTTTGCAGTACATATATTTGTATTCTTCCCATGTCTCTCTTCTCCATGCCCCCCTTTACTGGCAAACCAACTGGATCCATGTATTTTCCTTGCACCAAATTTGTTAATGTTCCCTTCACCATAATTTCTTCTTCTTGGCCTTCGCCATGAAATGTTTGTTGGCGCTGACGAAGCAACAACCTTTTTGGGTGTTGCTATGGGAATGGAATGTGAGAAATGGTTTTATTGGAGACATAATTTGTTTGAGATCTTACTACTGGTTTTCAAAGGGTTCTTTTATATATGGTTTTGCTTTTCTCGTATATCACTACGATGTCGAAAAAAGTCTCAAAATGTTTTCTTTGACGGCACAAGGTAGAAGTTGCAATGAACTATAATACTAATTTTACACCGCGCACAGGCTGTGCCCTGGTTGACCACAAAGCGTTCACTCTCTTTCTATTGCTGCGGAATTCCACTGTTATTGGTTTTTATTGCCAATCTGCCGTTTATTTTTTCAGTTGGTCAATATGAGTGGTATTCATGTTTAAATCTAAAACATTTTTCGTAAATTGTTTTCCGCATTTTACTAAGTGCACCACCGAACACGTTTTGAAGGCATTTTCTCTTCCAGAAAATGAAAAGGAAAAGGGGGTTTGAAAACATAAACGGACGGGCCCTACCATAGTCTCCGTATGTTTTTAGTGAGTTTTCCCACAATTTCACAACTTATCACAATACTCTACTAGTAAAATATAAGGGTAATCTTTTTTAAATAATTGTTTTTTTTTTTTGGTAAATGCTCTATTACTCCTGAAATTATAGATCCCACTTTAAAAAGGTGATAACATTTAAAAATATAAAAAAATGGTTAGGTTTCAATGGTCTGACCTCCAACGGTCATGACCAATAATTGTTTATAAATTTTTCTTAAACAACACGAATTGAAAACATTTAAAAAGGCTTTCAAAAATATATCGATGATGTCAACACTTTTATTGTTGGCTGTTGGATATGCATTTGCACTAGATGATTAATCCTCTTGCCCACACACTTGATAATTTATCTTCTTCAAAAGCACATGTATGTGGCCCACAAAAAATTTGGCGTAGGCCAAAGCTGGGCTAAATATCCTGGCTCGGTTGGAGGGCTAAAGGGCCAAATGTGGACCTCCAAATTTGGCCAAAATGTTGTTTAGCCCATAGTTTGAGATGAATTTTGCATTATTTTAGGGTTATATTTGGGATATAGCCCATGGTTGGAGATGGCCTTAGGACAATGGGCCTGACTATGCCCATCTCACTCATGTGAATCGTGATCGGTTCAAAAGGGACAACAGGTGGACCACAAGGTCCCACGAGCGCTTCTTCCATGTGATGCTAACGGAAAAGGACCAATTAACCCATGAATATTTCACTCACACTTAAAAAGAGAGAAACACATGTTAGTTTGTAACTCACCAACCACCCAGAATGTGTCACATAACTAATGAACCTTCAATCCCACATCGAAACAACACAAAAAGAGAAGTCATCCTCTCGAGTATAAAATAGGCGTACTTTTCCACCTAAAAGGTAATATGAACTTCCTCCATTCCGAGTTACAATACTTTTCTTACCTCCCCTAAGGGAAACATTGACTTAGGCATCGAAGGGTGGTTGGTGGCTCTTCCACCAGCGCTTTTCAGTGACCATTCCTTGTTTTCTTGCAGTGGTGCAAGTAAGATCAAACACTCTACTATAATTGGTTGTGCAAATTTCACGCATCAACAAAAGTTGTCCACCGCATATGCCAAAAAAAAAAAATCTTTCTCTCTCTCTCTCTCTCTTTGAATAGCTCTGTTCCTGTATTTCTTCTCTCTCTCCCTTTCTCCTCTCTCTTTTTCTCTCTCTTCTCCTCTTATCTCCCACAACCCCATCTCTGCCACCATTGGATGGCCAGATTTGGCCATATATGCTCCTCTCCTCTATCGCATTCTCTTCGTATGGTCCTCTCCATCGTTGCCACCACCTTTATTCTCACTGAAACTAAGCCAACCTGCACTAGATTCTTGGTGAACCGATTGTTGTGGTTTAAGACCTCGTCCTTTGGAAAGTGTATAATTAGGTCAGTTTGGTGGCTGATGGCACCTTATCGGTCCAACTTGGTTTAGTTGCCTAAGCCTAATAATTCATATTAAAGTTATAACCTACGATTCACAATTTGACTAGAAGAAAAATTTCATTACCAAGCTCCACATAAAACTTAAAAACTATTATCAAACAACTTTTAAACAGTTTTCCGTTTGTTTGAAAACTAAAAACAATTACCAAAGAAGTTTCATATTCTCAGTTTTTTGCAAATGAAAACTGGAATGGCTATCAAACGACCTTAAAATACTTGTAAAAATCATCAATTTTGGGAGAGTGTAGATCTCTGTAAAAAGCACGAATGTTGAAGTTAATCAAAAGAGGTTGTAGATATTTCTAAGTACTATGAAATTAATCAATATACTAGATACTTGATTTGGTTGAGAAACAAGAAAGTTTTTATTTTTATTTTTGTGGAGAACTAGAAACAAGAAAGTTATCTTAAAAAGATTTGTGAAATGTTTTGGAGTTTAAGCATTGTTGCGTAGATTCAGCTGCACCAAAATGGATTAAGCTGCATCCTCAACTTGTGATACTCGCAAGTGCACGAGCCGTTGGTAGTTTAGCATATGTAAGTGCGAGGTCGATTCCACAGGGATTGGTGATTGAATGATCCAATTCAGTTTTCCTACACAAAACAGAAATGAAAACAAAAGAAGCAAAAAGTTTTGTACAACACTTGAGAACATGGAGAGTTTGGATGAGAATAGAGAGAATTGTTTGAGAAAGAGAAGGGAGAAGAGTTTTGGGAAGTGTTTGAGAACTTTAAGAATCTTTGTGAACTTGAAGAATTGAGAACTTAGGGAAGGGAGAGAAAGGTGTTTGTGAAGTGTTTGAGACATGGAGACTTTGATGAAGGAATGAAGAAGTGTTTGAAGAAATTTAGAAGAAGAGAGGGGTGAGAAGTAAGTGTTTGAGAATTAGTAAAAGGAAAATGAAAAGTGTTTGAGATTTAGTACAAGGATCTTGTTACAACAATTGAGAACTACAAAGGGAAACTAAGAGAATTTGAGGGAGAGAAGGGAAGGGAGCTCTAGAGAAGTGTTTGAGAGCTCCCCCCCTTAGGGTGTGATTACAAGCTTAGAGAACTTCCCTATTTATAGGCCTAGGGGAAGTGAAAATCTGAATTATACAATAGAGTTCACTAACCACACTAACTTCACCTAACACATAACACTTAATTCACCAACCTAACCTAACACACAATTGCATTTGAAAACAATTCCTCTTGTCTTTAGGCTTAGTGTTGCATCATCCACTTCAACATCTTTCAATTCATTTGGTTGCTGCAAAATTCCACTCAATTATAGGAATTGAATATGTTTCACCAAACTTTCCCACAATCAACAACACTTCATCATGCATATGTCATGCATGACAATGCATTGCAGCCAGCTTGTGGGCTCGTTTTGGGCTTGTGGCTCCAGTCTGAAAAATCTGGAAAAATATGAATGTTGAAGCTCTTTGTCTTATATTTCCAAGCATATGCAGCCCAACTCAAGGAAATATCGGGAAGGCCTTCAAATGTGATTTTTGGGCCAGTAACGCAGATGCTGCCGAATTTGACCTTAAGTTACCAAAACATGTATAACTTTCTCTAGAAGACTCGGAATCATGAACCGTAAAATTCTACAGAAACTAGACTTCCGTAGCTTTCCAGTGATGTATGGCTCATTATCTGGTTCTTCTTGAGCAAGTACAGTCCAATCCGTGAAGTTGACTGATCTGCAGACACCGTTTTGAACTAATTTGTCTCCAAAATGCAATTAGTGAGTCTCAAGCTTATTACACTGAAACAAACACAAAACTTATTAAAAACACAAGTTTAACTCAAAAACATAACTAAATCATAAGTTAGAATGGTACAAAATGATATGTAAATATGCACCGATCAAATACCCCCAAACCTAGATTTTGCTAGTCCTCGAGCAAAACAAAAGAAAAACAAAGATAAAAAAACAAATAAGAAGTTAACTAGACCACTTTCGTAGGTAACTCGATTGCATTTAGCGTATGCAACAAGCCTTTAAACCTCTAGGCATCCCTAGTAGGAGGAGTTGTGTCTCATGAGGGTTTAACAAATACGACACCCACAAACGTTTCACTAACTCTAAAACAAAGTAATTAGAAAACTTTAAAAAAAAAATTGTGTTAGTCCTTTAAGCAAAACAACAATAATAAAAACAAAAATAAAAATAAAAGCAAAAACAAAAATAAAAATAAAAACAAAACAAAATAAAATTCAAAACAATCTTGCCGAACATTTTCTGAAGAGAAATGACTCATGCACATGGCTCAAAAGTTTTTAACAATAAAAGCTCAATTTTGGACATTATTTACAAAGCGGCAAAGTTTAAAACACAACATGCTCAAAGTGTGGTAGTGTGATAGCCAAATGCAACAAATTTCTCAATCTTAGTTTTCACACAATTTCGAAAATCATACAAAGCACAAGTTCAACTTCAAATCTCACCAAAGTTGTCATCTCACAAGTGAATCACTCAGAAGAGGGTTATAATGCAACACTCAGTTATAAACATGAGATTAGAGTTAAACCATAAAGACTTAACTCGAAATAGAAAGATGAAGAACTTGCATTAATATGATCTCAAGAAGGATGCCAAACACTTAAAAGTAGAAAAATGTATGCAATTCAACCACATGACATTTAAGATCAATTTAGGTCTTTAACATAGGTTATAATGGGGCCAATGGTGTAAGGTGAGTAAGAAATGAAGGGAATGGATAAAACAAAGTCCAAGGAACTCAAAATATAAGAGCGTATAAAACAATTGTTTACAAGACTTCGAATCATCACGATTAGATTTTTTCTTTTACATGATCAAAACTCCTTATACCTTCATTTACAATTCATACTACTTTATTGAACAACCACCAATTTATTTTGACGGCCCAAAAATGAATTTTCAATCAACCACCACTTTTCTCTTTTCTTTCACCAATTGTGTGAATTTTTTTTTTCGAAATGTAACACCTCTTCCCAAACTTAGCATGAAAAAACACATTCCAATTAAAGCTCATAAGTTCCTTAGAAAGGTAAATATTTGTTTTTCGGGCTAATGTGAGGAAATAAAATTGGTAAATGAAAGAAAATGTTTACATGTAGGCTCAAAATGGTTAACAATGGAAAATCATGCATAAGCATGCATAAGGTTAGCTTGAAAGGCACAAACGATCCAAAGAAGGCCTTAATATCATTTCTTTAAATGTCATGAAGTCAAATTGCACATGAATGAATGACTTTTAAGTGTTCAACCAAATCAATGAATAATGAGATCAAACAACAACTTAGATGACAAGAAAATAAGAGTATGTATATAACACTCATGAATTGAAGTACAAGGCTCAAAAGCTCACTTTATATGGTTGGTTATATAAGTCTAATTTATGCTTCATACAATTCTTTAGATCATGCAAATCCTTTAATTGGAAAATTATAAAACAAATGGCAAGTGTAAAGATGGTTTCAAACATATCATGCTAGAACAATGCCAAATTTATTTTATTTTATTTATTTTTTAAAGTTTTTTTTTTTTTACAATAAAAGTTACAAAAAAGAAAAATAATAAATAATAAATAAATAAAATTCAATTTTCATTTAAGTCATGCAACATTTATCACAATCTCATCATATGTGTTCGGAAAGTGACTCAAAAACAAAACAAAACAAGACTCAAAATAAAAGAAAAACAAGCAAATTTTTTTTTTAATTTTGTTTATATATAATTTTAAAAAAAAAAAATTTAGGAAAGACCAAATTTATTTGCTAAACTTCAATACCCCCAAACTTAGAAATGAACATTGTCCTCAATGTTTAAAAATTAGCCACAAACAATGTCATAACAAGAAATGAAATGTACTAAAGTAATTATAAATCACAAAACACACAAGAATTAAAATACACTAATAAAATAAAATTTACAAAACAAACAAACAAACAAAAAATGAAACAGTAAACCCTAATCACACAATTCTGAAACCCAAAAAAAATTTGAAGCCCAAAGCCCACAATTTCGAAACACAAACCATGGTGAATTTAACCCACTTTGAAACCCAAACTAAGGTGAAACCCGACCTAAAATGAATTCCGAAGCCCACACGTTTCAATTTATTTATTTTAATTTAATTTAATTTTTATTTTTAAGATGAAACGTGAATTGGAAGGGCAAATGGTGGGATTTCTGAAAAGAAGGCACGTGGTCCCTAATGTCGTCTCATGGTTAGTCATAGGCAGGCTGAGCGAGACACGCGTCGCAGATGGAAGCGCCGCAGATTTCACAAGCGGAAATTGCGGGCTAATGGAAAGGCGCAAGACTTTCCTGAACGCGTCCGTTAGAAAAGACACATTGTGATAAATGAGTTGGGTATGGTTGGAAAGAGAGAAGGTGGTGGGACTCGAGGAATGCTAGAGATTCAGAAATTGCTAAGCACGCGCAATGGCTAGGGTTTGTTAAAGACTATGTCTATAAGAAGGAAAAAGAAGGGAAAACACATAAACTCAAAAACACAAAAGAGAAAAGAAGCAAGAAAAAGAAAAAAAGTGAGAAATCAAATGGCCTCTTCCTACCCATTTTCGTTGGATCTCAACCTAGCTCCACCGACTCAGACATGGGGCCAAGAAGGCGGCACCAGTATGGGTACCCTACTTTGCCTCCGCAAGGGGGCCTGTGACCTGTCAATGACTCAATACTCCTGGACAACGATGTTGCAATTGGAGTTGGCAGAAATTTAGTAACTCCTAAAGATATACGTGTGTTTGGGACAAGGGATGACAACCGGGTCACGAGTGATGCCCCTGGCACTGAGCGTGCAGAGTCCAGCATGTGTTGCAAGTTTGGGTCATCGCCTACTGCGAAGTCCCATGAGGTAGAGATTCTGAAAGGTCAGTGAGCGGCGGAGCGAAGTATGGTTGAAGAGTGTCAGAGTGCTATAAAAAGCTTGAAACGGGAGAGGGCAAGGATAGTGGAGGTGAATCGACACCAGCTAGAAGTATTGCGGGACGAGAATAAAAACCTAACAAAGATGGTAGAGTTGTATTCTCGTGACATGCGAAAGCAGTTGGAGGACCTAGACCGACCGGGTAAACGCAAGCAAGCAGATCGTGAGAGTAGTTATGCTCAAGCTAAGATTGCGATCTTTGGGAGCTCAAGTGGTGAGCCCCAAGAGGCTGTGCGTGAAACCCCGGAAGAGGATAGCCAGAGGGCCAAACTCAAAGCTCCTATGGTCGAGACACCTAGCGTCTGAAGAAATGATTTCTACTGTTTTTATTTTTTTGGTTGTTTTTGTTTTTGTTACTTTTGTTTCAGAAATAAAAGAGTAAAGTTGCAGAAGGAAAAAGAAAGAGACAAAGAAAACACACTTCCCAAACTTAAATCAAACAAAAACGACAAACGGAAAAAGAAAGCACACTTCTCAAACTAAAATAAGACAAAGGTGATAGCCGAAAGGGAAAAACACAAAACACTAGAAAATGAAAGTAACGGGCAAAAACATAAAACACCCGAAAACATGGAAAATAAAAAATAAAAAATAAAAAATAATGTAAAGTGAAAGTTAATGTGCTCCCCCTTGAAGCGATTAGGTCGAACATGCCCAGGAAATTCGAAGTGGTGTTGGCTCTCTCTCTATCAGCATATGCCTATTTAAACCACATCTCTGCAAGAGGATGATACCCTACATTTCTTCTTGCAAATCATCTGCATGTGGCACGTAGGTCTAACAAGATGGCGGTGGATGAGTCCCACGATTTAACTGTGCTCCATGCGGTCTCGGCTACCAATTTAGGCATGCGATTCCTGGCGAGGACACGGGAGTGTGCCGCACTAAGCGAGGAAGTAGCTTCCTTGAAGGCTATGGTGGCGGACCTCCAGAAGCGGCTTTCCTTGCCAATCAGCATGTGAAAGCACTGGAGAGAAAGAATGAGGACCATGTAGAGCTGCTGGAGATTCTGCAAGTGCGAGACAATAGAGGCATGCCATGAAGATGAAGATGAAGATGATGAAGAAGATGAAAAAGAAAAAGAAGTTGTTATTATTGTTATTTTTTTTTATTTTTTTTTGTTTTTTATGTTTTTGTTTATGTTTATGTTTATGTTTTTGTTTTTGTTTTTTTGTTTTGTTTTTGTTTGTAATGTAGAGTTTGAAGTGAAATAAAAATGTGTTTTAACACTTAGAAACTAACTAACCATATCACGTAAATAAATACATAGACTAACTTAATAAAACAAAAATAAAAGACTCAACAGAAAAGAAAACAAAGAAAAAAAAACTTAATTTAAAAACACACGAATATACAAGCAACTCACGGATGACCAGTTAAGGGCCTCAGAAAAACACAGCCAGGGGATCCGGGAAGGTTGGAGGGGTCACAATGGTCCCGCTTAAAACCCAAACTTCTTAGACACCGAAGGTGTCGCCTAAAGAACTCCTAGACACTGTATTGACGGAAGTGCTTCCTGGAGTTACCATAAGTCAGCTCATATGAAAAATCTTTTTTAATTTTTAGTTTTTAAGATAAGAAAAAAAAATTAAGATAAAATGAGACAACAAACCATAAATGAAAATGAACTAAGTACTCTAAAGAAACTCAAACAAATGACATAAATTCTTGTACTAAAAGAAACAAACCAAGAAATAAACAGAATTTAAAGAAGAGAAAGGATTGAAATGCTCCCCCTTGAAGCGATTAGGTCGAGTATGGATGCATTTGGAGGTCGCGACTTCTCCCACTGTTCCACACTTCCCATTCTTATGATTGAGGTTGCCATCTCTCTCCATTTTTATTAAGCTATTTAAATTGCTAGAACAAGCACAAACAAAAACTTGAAACGGAATTAAAAGGATTATAAAATAAATAAATAAAAACTAAAAAAGGAAAAGGAAAAATCAACACTTCCATGCTTCAAAGTAACAAGCAAACTAGCTTATGGAATTCGTTCTTTCTCAAATATGATTATCCATATGGTGTGTGGTTTTAATCAAGTATTCAGAAAAAGCATTTAGCTATGGTGTTTAGTCTAAACACAAATTCCGAACCCATTAAGAACAAGAAGAACAATAAAGAACCAAGTAGAATTTAAACATGGTGTTTGTCTTCAATATCTACCAATTCATTCACTAATCAGTCCAAGAGTCATATGGTGTTTATGTAAACTTGGACAAGATATTTAATTAAGAACAAGTGAATGAAACCATAAACAAGAAATAATCGACATGCTACTTGAACCTTTTTTTTTTTTTTGTGTTGTGTAAGCTGGGATTCAAACCCAGTTCTCTTGCTTGTCAGGCAATTGTCCTTGTCCGTTGGACTACAAACACAACTTGTCAATTAACGTCATTAACTTTAAAACATGAAACTGTCTAGTTATATACAAAAAATAAAAATAATAAAAAGTAGGAAAACCAAATATAATCAAACAATGTTACCGGATCCCGGCAACGGCGCCAAAAACTTGTTGCGTAGATTCAGCTGCACCAAAATGGATTCAGCTGCATCCTCAACTTGTGATACTCGCAAGTACACGAGCCGTTGGTAGTTTAGCATATGTAAGTGCGAGGTCGATTCCACAGGGATTGGTGATTGAATGATCCAATTCAGTTTTCCTACACAAAACAGAAATGAAAACAAAAGAAGCAAAAGGTTTTGTACAACACTTGAGAACATGGAGAGTTTGGATGAGAATAGGGAGAATTGTTTGAGAAAGAGAAGGGAGAGAGTTTTGGGAAGTGTTTGAGAACTTTAAGAATCTTTGTGAACTTGAAGAATTGAGAACTTAGAGAAGGGAGAGAAAGGTGTTTGTGAAGTGTTTGAGACATGGAGACTTTGATGAAGGAATGGAGAAGTGTTTGAAGAAATTTAGAAGAAGAGAGGGGTGAGAAGTAAGTGTTTGAGAATTAGTAAAAGGAAAATGAAAAGTGTTTGAGATTTAGTACAAGGATCTTGTTACAACAATTGAGAACTACAAAGGGAAACTAAGAGAATTTGAGGGAGAGAAGGGAAGGGAGCTCTAGAGAAGTGTTTGAGAGCTCCCCCCTTAGGGTGTGATTACAAGCTTAGAGAACTTCCCTATTTATAGGCCTAGGGGAAGTGAAAATCTGAATTATACAATAGAGTTCACTAACCACACTAACTTCACCTAACACATAACACTTAATTCACCAACCTAACCTAACACACAATTGCATTTGAAAACAATTCCTCTTGTCTTTAGGCTTAGTGTTGCATCATCCACTTCAACATCTTTCAATTCATTTGGTTGCTGCAAAATTCCACTCAATTATAGGAATTGAATATGTTTCACCAAACTTTCCCACAATCAACAACACTTCATCATGCATATGTCATGCATGACAATGCATTGCAGCCAGCTTGTGGGCTCGTTTTGGGCTTGTGGCTCCAGTCTGAAAAATCTGGAAAAATATGGATGTTGAAGCTCTTTGTCTTATCTTTCCAAGAATATGCAGCCCAACTCAAGGAAAAATCGGGAAGGCCTTCAAATGTGATTTTTGGTCCAGTAACGCAGATGCTGCCGAATTTGACCTTAAGTTACCAAAACATGTATAACTTTCTCTAGAAGACTCGGAATCATGAACCGTAAAATTCTACAGAACCTAGAATTCCGTAGCTTTCCAGTGATGTATGGCTCATTATCTGGTTCTTCTTGAGCAAGTACAGTCCAATCCGTGAAGTTGACTGATCTGCAGACACCGTTTTGAACTAATTTGTCTCCAAAATGCAATTAGTGAGTCTCAAGCTTATTACACTGAAACAAACACAAAATTTATTAAAAACACAAGTTTAACTCAAAAACATAACTAAATTATAAGTTAGAAGGGTACAAAATGATATGTAAATATGCACCGATCAAGCATGGTGTGACAGCCACTTTGGGAATTTTTTTAATTCCCAAAATACTATCATTCATTTTAAAAAATGACACCACCTCTATCACCATCTTCATCACCTCTACTACCAACACTACAACCACCGCCACCACCACATCCTCCTCCTCCGCTACCATCACCACCGCAACCACCACCTCCTCCTCGACTTACACCGTCACCACCACCACCACCACCACACCGAAACCACAACCTCCATCATCTCCACCACCACAACTACCACCACATGATTAGTGCATAACACTTTCAACATTATGTTTATTTTAGTCATTATTCACAGTTACAACAGTTTCATATTAAAATTTACCAAATAGTTTTGACACTACTTTTGTACTAACACCCCTTTAAAAATATTGTTTACCAAACATTAAGCTGCTTTAATTTACAACTATTATTTTCAAAGCATAGATGAAGAAACTTTTTTTTTTAAAAAGTGATCCTTATGCTAGCAAGAGAGAAATAAAGAAGAAGCGCGGAAGAAAAGAGAGAAAGGGGAAGAAAAAAGAGAGAGAGAAAGCAAGCGGAGGAAAGAGGAAGAAGAAGAAAGAGAAAGCAGAGAGAGGTGCTCATGGACTTTTTATCTAATTCAAAAGTGGGCCGCTAGAGAAACAGATGTTAGAATACTTATGTGGGTTTTTATTTAATTGGGCTACTGAAGTAGTTGGATAAATAAAAATAATATCACCGGTCAAGTTCAGTTCAGTTCAGTCCAGTTTGATTTTCACTTACGTAAAGTTGGAATCAGAACTGGTCTGATTTGGTTTTTCCCATTTTGACATTTTTAGCCAACATGGTTTGGTTCAACTATGTTTTCCGATTATGTGCTTGTACGGAACACTCTCCTCTTCTGTAGCATTAAAACTTAGACATTCCAACACTGAATAAAGTGCGTATAAGGGTCGGTGCGCTTGAAAACCCAAAATTATCCCTCCGCATGAAATGTTTTGCTAGAGTGATAACGGGCTTCACCGCATAAGTACTGTATGATTGCTAATCCAAGGAGTCCGGGTCTGAGTTTGGGCCTGGGTCTGGGTTTAGATGTGTGGACAATTGAAGACCAAATCCAAAGAGAACACGTACTGGAAGAGAGAAAGAGAGATAGAGAGAGCGTGTGAATACTATTTGAATAGGGATAACATGGTTAATTAACGTTTACCCAATTTCTATTTATATTTATATTTCTATTTCTATTTCTATTTGCGTGCTCGAGATCACCTTCCTCATAGCTTTAGCCTTTAGGGAGGGAGTAGGCCCCACCCCACTACATCTACATATTATATATATATATGCATAACATAAACACAGCAAAAAAGAAAAGAAAAAAAAGAAAGAAAAGAAAAAAAGAAAGGTACCCATCCACCCAATCCAAGAATAATAACAACAATAATTACAAAAATCTGTTTTGTTTTAGTAGGTTGGTGTTTATTTTTCAAACCCAAACCAAAGACAAAATAAAAATTTGGAAAAATAAAAAATAAAAAAGACGGTACTAATATTTGAAAGCACAAAATGGAGGGATGAGAATGAAATATATATTGAGATTGAACAATATATATGATATGATGATATAAAAACCAGACGCGAACACAAACTCCAATCCAGACTTATAGAGAGAGAGAGAGAGAGGTATCCTCGTCGTCATGATGGAAGGCGGCACTGCTAATCACGATGCTACTACTCCTCATACTAATAATAATAACAGCCATAATAGTGAACCAGAATTACAAGACCAAACGACTACGTTCACGTCTTCCTGGGGGACATGGGAGGAGCTCTTGCTAGCATGCGCCGTGAAGCGTCACGGCATCAACGACTGGAACAGCGTCGCCATGGAACTCCAAGCCAAGACCTCTCTCCCTCACCTCCTCACCACCGCCTGCAACTGCAAGCTCAAGTATCACGACCTCCGCCGCCGTTTCAACTCCCGCTACTCCTCCCAACATCAAAACGACGACGTTGCCCTCCCCTCCCCCCCGCCACCACCAGACCACCATCACCACCACGACGATCCTCCTAGTATTCCCTGGCTCGACGACCTCCGCAAACTCCGCGTCGCTCAACTCCGTCAAGAGCTCAATCGCTACGACGTCTCCATCGTGTAATTCTTTATATCTTTTTATAGTTTTTTGTTTTTGGAAAAATTTTCATGTAAAATTTTAGATCTGAGTTGGTTGTCTTAATTAATTCTCAGGTCGTTGCAGTTGAAGGTTAAGAGGCTGGAGGAAGAACGAGAAGATAGCTCCAAGGATGACGAGGCCAAGCCAGATCTGGAGGAGGAGGACTCCAAGGGACACAGATCAGAAAACGACAAAAATATTCAAGACGAACCGGACCGGTCCAAACCGGACCAAGAGAACCAGTCGGTGAACGGCTCCAATTCAACCTGCTCCAAAAGTCTGGACAATAAGCCCGGCCAGGAAGGCCGCGTCGCCTCGGAACCCGAACCGCACCCGGTTCCGGATGGTTCGCGCGAACCGACGAAAGGGACGGGGGGCGGTGGACACTCCGAGTCAGAGTCGGATAAAGGGAGCTCGGAGACGGTGGCTAAGAAGCGGAGCCGCGAAGGGAAAGGCGGTGGTGATTCGGCGGGTGAGATGAGGGAGAGCAGTGAGGCGCAGAGTTCGGCGAGCTTGACGAGGAAATGGAACAGCAAACGACGTCGCAGAGTGGAGGTGCCAGAGCAGCAGCGTAACAACGAAGAGTTATTGTTGGTGAAATCACAGCCGTTGGTTGGGGTCCTGCAGATGATCCGAGCGCACGAGCATAGCTCATTGTTCGAGCGACGGCTTCCCACGCAGGTATTTTACTTTTACAAATTGATTATTTTCTTAATTCCTTATCTTCTTTTCCTTTTATTTTTAAATTCTTATTTTATTCGAATCCAAACACTGCGAAACATGCATGCACCAAACCAAATTAAAAATACCAAATTAAATTTTCATTGACAATTTTATTTTAAAAGTTTTTGTATATAATTTGGCCATGGTTTTTCCTGTTTTGGTTAAAACCGGACTTGTATGTGGCAAACAAGTGGTCATGATGTTTCCAATAATTTGGGACCACTCCAAAATGGTTTTCAACTTTTTGTTGGTTTTGAGTAGTAGGATGGAAAATACGCATGCGGCTGAAATTACTGACTTCTCTCCAATGGGGAATAAATATCTATCTCCTGCACCTAGGGTCTAGGATTTTGCATGCAATTCTCTAACACTATTGGTGGAATTTACCACCACTACATTTTTTTAGATATACAATCTTCTATTTACCCTTGAATGTTTTTGAGATAGAAAGGTGGTATATAAAATAGGGATATTTGTAGAAATGTGATATGAACTTATACATCAGTTTTAGTTTGTTATCTTAAAGAAAAATTTAAGCGAAATGTCACCTTAAGTTTTCAAAATTCATGATTTGTCACAAGACTTTAATATCATCCATTTTGAATGGTATTTTAGTCTTTTCAAGCAAGAGGGTTTACATAGCTTTATATTTAAATTATTTTAAAAAGAGGGTTTACATATTGGAAAGATTAAAATACCTTTCAAAATGGATGGAAATTTGGATGATGTTAAAGTTAACGTGACAAATCATAGATTTTGAAAACTTAAGGTGACATTTTGCTTAAATTTTTCTGTAAGGTGACGAATTGAAACTGATGTATAAGTTCATTACATTTTTACAAAAATTCCTATAAAATATGGTCTTTCTAGTATGATTCTAAATAAAATATTTTACCCAAAATTTAAATATCAATGGTTAATTTGAATTTAAATATAAGGAATGATGAGGATGATATGAATTTATGCCCGCATCCCACATACGGATAAAATGTAAGTTTTGCTAAATTAAAGAAAAAGGTTATACATAAATATTGGTGGTGTTAGTTATATCACATATATGGTGTGTTGGAATTTCATAAACAATAATGTTAGAGCCACGTAATTTTTGAAGTTTTAATTACTAAATGATGCAGCATTTAATCTGTCATGTAAGTCTGCTGTTGAAAATAAATGATGGTCAGGATTATTGTAATATGAACAAATAAAATAGGCATACATCTGCGCTTAGCCAAGTTGATTGGAGGGATGGAGGGATGTGCTCCTCATTTTGCATTGAAAGTTCAAATTCATTTTTCCGTAATTTAAATTAAATTAAAATAGAATATTACTTTTATGAAAAAAAAAAAAAAAATGTCAGATCGGTTGCAATTCAAAATTTTAGGATTTGTGTTGGTGTTTAACATGCGTTGACGAATTCAAGTACAGTTTTTTGTTTTTGTTTTGAAAAACAAACAGTAATTTTACTATTGACTTAAAGATATTTGGTATAAAATCCAAGAAAAGAAAAAAGGTTTGTACTTTTGCTTATAGCGTAAGATCCGGAAGGGTCGTGGAGCCATCTACTCAATTTACAAATTGATAAAACAAAACGTGTCATTCAAATGTGGCCACCATGGATGGACCCCATGAGGCTCGCATCTCACCTCTTTTCATTCAGATTGTTTTCTAATTCTTTTAATCTTACCATATTCTTCTGTTGCCGCATACTTTTTTGTATGCATGCCAGGGAAATACTGTGTCCCCTTCATTTATTTTCATTTAATTTTTTTATATTGCAATATGGGCCCTCCGAGGGTGGGCCCATAGGGTGGGGGGGTTGAGAACTGTTTCTTTTTGGGTCTGAGGTGGATTGTGAATTTGTGATACCACAATAGCAGTTTCCTTATAGAATGGGCCCTTGTTTTTGTTTGTTAAGACCTGCTTCAATGTCCAAATCAAAACATTTGGGTGTTGACAACTTTTTTAGTACAGGTGAATCCCATACACATTAGTGGGGTCTTTTTTTACTAAAACGATGTTAGCAATGTGATTGATAAATGTGATACAAATTGTATTATTGTTTGGGATAAACCTATTCTGTCAAATTTATGCATACCAAAAGTCACTATATAAGTTTGGACTGTTGTAGAACATGCATGGATTTTGTGTTTCTCAGTTTCTGTCACTAATTTTTATTTTTTTGGGTAATAATTTAACTAGAAGATTTTTAGTGAGCATGAAAATTTTAAAACGAAAGCGAAGCTTGATGATGATGTGGCTGCATGTACAGGAAAGTGACAAGTACAAGAGCATGGTCCAGCAGCATGTGGACTTGGAAACAATACAAAGCAAGCTCCACAAGGACACATATTCGTCTTGCGCTCTTTCATTCTACCGAGACCTGCTGCTCCTCTTCAACAACGCCGTCGTTTTCTTCCCCAAATCCTCTCTGGAGTCGCTGACTGCTCACCAACTTCGACGCCTTGTCTTAAACGAAATGAAGAAGAATAATCTAATCACTAGACCACCCCCCAACCCTTCACCTTCATCTGAGCCGTCAGACTCATTGCCTGCTGCTGCTGTACATGCACCACCACCCACCACAACTCCACCTTGTCCTCCTCCAAAACGTCCTGATCAGCTTGAAAGATCAGACTCTTTGCTTGCCAAGCACAAGTCAACTGCGCCCATCATCGTCTGCCGGAAACGAAGCTCCATTTCATCAAAGCCTTCTGCTGCCGCTTCTATCTTTGATGTTAAACCAAAGGGTGAGCAGCAGCAACCAAAACAACAACAACAAGGTGACGAGAAAAAGAAAGCGGCAGCTTTTGATGTTAAAACGCCCATTAACAATAACAAGGCCTCTTCAAATGATGATGTAGCGGAAGAGCATAAAGGTGGTGGTGGTGGTGCTAAAGCAAAAGACAATCCTGTAACTACTGGAACCAGAAGCTCAAGAAGGACTCATCACGAGAATAACAATAATAAGGATGGAAGTGGTTCCACCAAGAAACAAACGGAAACTCCGAAAGCGGATAAGAAGTCAAAAACGGAGGCAGCGGCGTTGGACAAAAAGCGAAGTGCAGCAGCGGATTTCTTGAAGAGAATTAAGCGAAATGCACCTGCGGCGGACACATTGAAGAGCGGCAGTGGCAGTGGAAGTGGCACTAGTACTAGATCAGGTGGAGGAGAGCAGAAGAGGAGGGGAGATCGTAAGGTCGACAAAGTCAAAGAAAGGGTGTTAAGGCAAAGTGGCGGTGATAAAAAGAAACAAGCCAAGGAAGAAAGCAGCAGTCCATCCAAGCGAAGTGTAGGACGGCCGCCCAAGAAGGCGGCTGCCGAGACGGCAAATGTAGTAACTTCATCAAAGCGGCCCAGGGAAAATGGCGGGAAGCAGGAGGCTTCTAGGAGGCCTAGAAAACGCTCTAGAAGGTAAATTAAATTAATTGGCAGCACGGTTTAGAAATTAAACAAGAATTAGGCAGATTGTAATTGTATTCCCATTGTTTTTTTTTTCTTTCTGTGGATATATTTCATATGTATACTATTAGGAAGGATTTTTTTTATTTATGTAGTACAATGCAATCACTGTTTCTGTCGTCTGTTTTACACGCCGGAAAACTCAACAATATGTGGTTAACAGAGAAGTTGATACGACTTGGAAGGTTATCAACTTCAATTCCAACAGAGAAGTCATCTAAGTTCGTTTTGCTTCCCTTTCTCTCTCTCTTTGAGATTTGAGACTTAACCTGCAACAAGAAGAAAGACATGAGCGATGCTGATAAAAGTGGACAACGAGAAAATGTGAAAACGAAACGAACTGAAACGTTTTGTTTATATTCCTTTACCCGTGCCCTGCAATCATCCAAGTCATAAATTGTGGCAAAAGATACTGCAGAAATGCCCGAGCCATTGGAAATGCAGGGTGCGTTATCTGTAGAGTTGACAGATGCTGCAACCACAAAAACAAAAACAAAAACAAATATGACTACATTTAATTAATTAATTTGTTATTTTAATAGAAAATTAAGACCAATTTGAAGCAGGAAACTGGGTGGAGAAAACTCACAGCCAGAGGACCAGTTTCAAACTGTATGCAAGGTTGATACATAGCAAGCATTTCTGATGCCATTCGGGTCGCTGCATGCACTATACCAACACGCTTTATTCTTTTCTTCGCATATCTGACCAACCATCACACAAAAGTTTGTAAAGTAATTTTTACAATGCCTCAAGATGTGAAAAATTGGTCAAAAAAAGAAGTTCATATCCTTAATTTTCTATAATAATAAAAATTGATATGGGGTAAATTGAAAGTTAGGTACAAGTTCAAGGGGCAAATCTCCAGTTAACCCACACTAGAATATTAGTAAAAAATTAATTGAACCTTGCTAGGCTCTTCAATGAAGTCGACCACTTTAGAATTGTTTCTCACAATGTCCAAATCCGACTCATTGACTAAGATATCTTGAAGCTCCATCCTGCATATAACTTTTTTTGGTGAAAACCAAGGTATCCCCCGCGCGATCCGGGGACTAACCCTCGAGGTACGTCCTGTCGGGCGCAAAGCGGGGACCTCTCCCAACAAAGTCTGCTCTATTCGCAAGCGCCTGAGATCGAACCCAGGACCTCTTGTTTAAAAGATTCAAGCCCCTTCCACTTGGACCAACTCCTGTTGGTCATCCTGCATATAACTTGAGTGATAGGAAGCCCCCTACTTAAGCCGGAGACGAAAGATCAAACTTGGTAAACCTGAACCAAAAAGATATAAAATTAAAAAAGGATACAATTGAGCACTTGATTTAGAGAAACATCCATTCAGCAAGGGGTACAACTAATGTTGCGTAGATTCGAGCTGCACCAAAATGGATTCAGCTACATCCTCAACTTGTGATACTCGCAAGTGCACGAGCCGTTGGTAGTTTAGCATATGTAAGTGCGAGGTCGATTCCACAGAGATTGGTGATTGAATAATCCAATTCAGTTTTCCTGCACAAAACAGAAATGAAAACAAAAGAAACAAAACAAGAAGAAAGAAAAGAACTAAGACAAGATGGTGAGGTTTTAGAATCCACCCTAATTGTTCTAATCATGTTATGGCAGCAAGTAAACAAATTGATTCACTCATGAAGATGCTCACAAATAAGTCCATGGTGTTTGGATCAAATTGCATTGAACATCACAAGGACCCCAAGCATGGTGTTTACATTAGGAGACCTAGAAACCAAATCACATGAGTTGCTAATGGATGGAATGAAGATGATCCCCAAACCTTCCCAACAAGAGCAAAATGCATAAAACCTCAGGTGATCAATCAAAGGATGCAAAAACAGCTCCATTAAATTAGTGAAGAAGAATTCATGAATGAAATCAAACTTTATAAACTCAAACCATGATACAAGACTAGCAAGATATTTATTAAAACTAATAACAGAAAAACAAAGTAAAACAAATGAAATACAAGAAGAAAATAAAAGACAAAGGGAGGAGAAGAAGATAAGGACAACATGCTAGAGATTGAAAAGATTCATCCCCATGGCTGCCAGGAGGCCAAAGCCTCCCAGCTGCCTGCCTTATCCCTTCTCTCCCTTTGTGACTCTCAACTTTCCCTCTCTTTGTGTACAATGGAAGTGTAAATTATGGAATGAGATTCTGGCTCTCTAAGCTCTCTAGAGACTCCCTATTTATAGGCACAAGGGTTAGGTGAATCAGATTATACAATTAAGTTCACCAACCACACAAATTTCACCTAACACACTTGCATTAGATAATCAGAAATGGTTGTTGCACTTCACCAACAAATCCCACCAGCAGCCATAGCTCATCAATATGTCAGCATGACCAAGCATCCATTCAGAAACCAATACCTCATGCCTAGCTCACCATGACCAAGCATCCATCAGCTCATCCATATGTCAGCATGATGTGTATTTTCATGGGCTTACGAATTGGGCTTGGCTGAATCAAATGACAACTTTTAGATGTCCATTATGAAGTTCAGAATGTCTCTGATCCAACCACACAAGTATTGGCCCAATCGCAAGCACGGATGAAGAAGATAAGGCCGAAATGAACTTCCACCTCAGTCTCCAAGCTTTTGCACGTTTTTGCACCATATTGCTTCATTGGCCTTAACATGCTTTAATTGCATGAATTATGCTATCTTGCTCTATTGGCCTACAAAACACACAAAGAGAGGCAAATAACTCAAAATTTTAAGAAACTAAGCAAAAGAAGTAAGTAAATAGGGTACGTATATGTATGAAATTATGAGCTTAACACACCCCCAAACTTAGATTTTGCTAGTCCTCGAGCAAAACAAAAGAAAAACAAAAACAAAACAAGAAGTTAACTAGACCACTTTCGTAGGTAACTCGATTGCATTGAGCGTATGCAACAAGCCTTTAAACCTCTAGGCATCCCTAGTAGGAGGAGTTGTGTCTCCTGAGGGTTTAACAATATGATACCCACAAACGTTTTTCCTGACTCTACAAAACAAAATGGTTAGAAAACTTAATAGATTTGTTAGTCCTTAAGCAAAACAAAAACAAAAACAAAAACAAAGGCGTTAACCTTCCAACCGGACAAAAATGTTAAACTTCATAGACATGGCTCAACAAGGAACAAAACAAGCACTAAGGAAGTTCTAAACATTATTCAAGTGCTACCACAATCTCACACAAATCATGTTGGAGGTGTGTGTGTGAAGTAGCCATGAAGATACAACTCATGCTTCTCAAACAACGATATGAATTCCTGCAAGAATGAACACAAGTTTGCCAAACTAAACCAAAATCAATAGGACTTTACTTATGGATGTAATGGGGTTATGGTAATGGTTAGAAAAAGAATGGATATGAAAACACAAAGTCTAAGGAACAAAGTAGAGCATAATATGTAAACAAGATCATGGACGTTTGAAATGTAAGGCACAGAAATTGAAAAGCTCACAACACCAGATTTTGCAATTGAATCACTTCACAATTTGATTTTGACGTTTACACACTTTGTATAATATTTGGCCCAATTTTGCGGCTCTTCACCCTAGATCACCTTGATTTCTCCTTATATCACCCTAGGGTCGTGACTACATTGACCACACTTCTTTTCTCTTTTGAATTTTTTTTTTTTTTAGCTCATTTGTTGCCTTGAATGCATTACAATATCAAATACAATCATACTCTACATGTCCCTTAGATGATAGGATGTTTATTGGATGATAAGGTGATAGAAAGAAATGGCTAAGTGTTTGGGCACAAAAGGATTTACAATGGAATATGTATTGTATGGGTTGATGGAGGAAAAAGAAAGAGGCTTAACAAAGATGGCCTAAATCATATCTTAGGTATAACTTAACATTCCAGTGAATCACACAAGCAAAAAGGCATACAATTGGGTAAGACATGCAAGAGGTGTATAATCATGGCTAAAGTGCATAGAAAGCTCAAGCATAATTATGTGAGACTTAGCTAGCAAAAGAATAAGATTCAGACCTAACACAATGCTTATCAAATTCCTAAGAGCCATATTAGAAGTTAGACTCAAGATTTATCATTGGTGTGGGAAGGAAAACTGAAAATGACTCAAAGAAAAAGAAACAGAAAAAGAAAAACGTGAGGTTTCAAATTGCTGTTTTGCTCAATTTCAACATATAATCTGTTTTGACATGTAATTTTAAACCACTTGGTCAAATTTAACGTTCTTTATGTCGTTGGATTCAGCATGAAAAAAATGAAGAACACAACGCGGACCAAACTTTCAAAACAGAAGCAGAAAATAAAATTTAACAATGAAGAAGCATACGTTTTCAGACACAAACCGAAAAACTAAAAAAACTTTCCAGCACCCCCAAACTTAAATGAAGCATTGCCCTCAATATTTGAATCCAAAGCATGCAATGCACATGAAATCCAGGGTAAAGGAATGAAATGAAAGAAATGAAAGAAATAAAAGAAAGAGAGTTTAGAACTTCCCCTTGAAGACAATGAGAGGGTAATGCACATAGTATGGCAACACATGTTCTTCTTTGAGTATTTGGATCAGCTGCTCATCATGTTCTCCCACATCAAGGAAAAGAAAACCCTAACAAAAACAAAACAGAAAATGAGAAAAAACTAAGCATGAGTAGCAATTAACCAATGAAAGAGATATGATCGGAATGCTCCCTTTGAAGTGATTAGCTGGAGCGTGGTTGGCCATAGCAACTGGAGGTCGACTTCTCCGCTACTCCATACTCCATGTTTCTATGGATTGGGTTGTCTCCTCTCTTTCCCTCTTTCTTATTGAGCTACTTCAGAAATGCTTAAAGAAAGACAAGGAAACTTGAAACAAAATTTCAAATTTGTTGGATTAGGAAACCATAACATAAATGAAAATGATAAACTAAACTAAAACATCAAGATTAGGGATTCAACTTCACCACAAACATCTAATTCCATGCTTCAAAGTAACAAGCATCAAAGTAAATCAAACTAGCTTATGAAGTTCGTTCTTTCTCAAATATGATTATCCATTTGGTGTGTGGTTGTAATCAAGTATTCAGAACAAGTATTTAGCTATGGTGTTTAGTCTAAACACAAATTCCAAACCCATTAAGAACAAGAAGAACAATAAAGAACCAAGTAGAATTTAAACATGGTGTTTGTCTTCAATATCTACCCATCCATTCACTAATCAGTCCAAGAGTCATATGGTGTTTATGTAAACTTGAACAAGATATTTAATTAAGAGCAAGTGAATGAAACCATAAACCAGAAATAATCAACAAGTTACTTGAACCCTTTTTTTTGGTGTTGTGTAAGCTGGGACTCAAACCCAGTTCTCTTGCTTGTTAGGCAATTGTCCTTGTCCGTTGGACTACAAACACAACTTGTCAATTAACCTCATTAAATTCAAAACATGAAACTGTCCAGTTATAAAAAAGATAAAAATAAATAAAAAGTAGGAAGACCAAATAGAATCAAACAATGTTACCAATCCCCGGCAACGGCGCCAAAAACTTGTTGCGTAGATTCAGCTGCACCAAAATGGATTCAGCTACATCCTCAACTTGTGATACTCGCAAGTGCACGAGCCGTTGGTAGTTTAGCATATGTAAGTGCGAGGTCGATTCCACAGGGATTGGTGATTGAATAATCCAATTCAGTTTTCCTGCACAAAACAGAAATGAAAACAAAAGAAACAAAACAAGAAGAAAGAAAAGAACTAAGACAAGATGGTGAGGTTTTAGAATCCACCCTAATTGTTCTAATCATGTTATGGCAGCAAGTAAACAAATTGATTCACTCATGAAGATGCTCACAAATAAGTCCATGGTGTTTGGATCAAATTGCATTGAACATCACAAGGACCCCAAGCATGGTGTTTACATTAGGAGACCTAGAAACCAAATCACATGAGTTGCTAATGGATGGAATGAAGATGATCCCCAAACCTTCCCAACAAGAGCAAAATGCATAAAACCTCAGGTGATCAATCAAAGGATGCAAAAACAGCTCCATTAAATTAGTGAAGAAGAATTCATGAATGAAATCAAACTTTATAAACTCAAACCATGATACAAGACTAGCAAGATGTTTATTAAAACTAATAACAGAAAAACAAAGTAAAACAAATGAAATACAAGAAGAAAATAAAAGACAAAGGGAGGAGAAAAAGATAAGGACAACATGCTAGAGATTGAAAAGATTCATCTCCATGGCTGCCAGGAGGCCAAAGCCTCCCAGCTGCTGCCTTCTCCCTTCTCTCCCTTTGTGACTCTCAACTTTCCCTCTCTTTGTGTACAATGGAAGTGTAAATTATGGAATGAGATTCTGGCTCTCTAAGCTCTCTAGAGACTCCCTATTTATAGGCACAAGGGTTAGGTGAATCAGATTATACAATTAAGTTCACCAACCACACAAATTTCACCTAACACACTTGCATTAGATAATCAGAAATGGTTGTTGCACTTCACCAACAAATCCCACCAGCAGCCATAGCTCATCAATATGTCAGCATGGCCAAGCATCCATCCAGAAACCAATACCTCATGCCTAGCTCACCATGACCAAGCATCCATCAGCTCATCCATATGTCAGCATGATGTGTATTTTCATGGGCTTACAAATTGGGCTTGGCTGAATCAAATGACAACTTTTAGATGTCCATTATGAAGTTCAGAATGTCTCTGATCCAACCACACAAGTATTGGCCCAATCCAAGCACGGATGAAGAAGATAAGGCCGAAATGAACTTCCACCTCAGTCTCCAGCTTTTGCACGTTTTTGCACCATATTGCTTCATTGGCCTTAACATGCTTTAATTGCATGAATTATGCTATCTTGCTCTATTGACCTACAAAACACACAAAGAGAGGCAAATAACTCAAAATTCTAAGAAACTAAGCAAAAGAAGTAAGTAAATAGGGTACGTATATGTATGAAATTATGAGCTTAACAACTAAGAAATCACTTGAAAACTTTCTCAAATTAAACTAACTAAATCGAGAAGTAAGCAAATAGATCATTTATACGCATCCAACTGCTGTCCATGTATAGTATAGCAGCAGGCTTACATGGTTGGCTTATTCCTAATGGAATAAGCTCTTGAGGTCTGGTGATTGTCTAATATGGTATCAAATGAGGCTGCTGTTAATTCTTATATGCATGTCAGGAAGGAGGGTGTTGGTTTGATATAAAAGCTTAAGCCTTTTGGGCTGAGTGCTTATCTAACAAGTGGAACCAAAGTGAAAAATTTACTTAAAAAGAATAGCATGCTTACCATTCACCTGAAACTCCATCTGCAAAGCCATTGGTCCTATTGCCAGTAACACAACCTGCTTCAATGATTTGTTTTGCAACATTCTCATCAATGGCTTCCAGCACGGCCAGAGCGCTACTCATAAGCTGAATCGGTCCACGGTGTTGTCCCTCCCCTCTCACTAAACTCAGGTCTTTCTCAAACACCTCTACTTCAAATCCTCTGTGTTTTGCTCCCAATGCTAAAACTAGCCCCCCAATACCCCCACCTGCAATTAGAATTTTAAGCTTCCTTTTACCACCCTTCTCTTCATCTAAAGTTGGATCAAGACTACTTTTACATCTCACACAATAGCTCCTGATCTTACTGTATTTTTTTGCTCTCAAACTAGAAATGCCATAGCCCAGGTTTTGGATGCATGAATTAAGGGACTGGAAAGAGGCCAGCATGGTTGACCAGAAATAGAACACAATTGCTTATTATAGCTCAAGAATTCATATATGTAACAGGCAACTGATCATATAACTTGAAAGATAAATAAAATAAAATAAGTCAGAAAGTCAGTTACCATGTGACATGTGAGAAGGGCAGAAACCTTATTTATTTATTTACCTGTGGTGTACCAAAAGATATGTTAAAAAATATGTAAAGAAGCAACAGCAATTCCAACATGTTGGATTAAATTGTATGGATGGAAATCAGTTATTCATTTAAAGCAAGCTAGCTCAAGTCAACATCCAGAAGCACACATTGGAAGACCAGTGCTGGAGCAATTAATTCTAGGGCATGTGATGAAGTCATCAGCAATCTAATTCAGCTGTTTTTTTAATTATTAATTTATCCTACAGTCGTGCAGTTAATTCCATGGCTGAACTTCTCTCCCTTTCGAGACATAACATAACCTGCAAGAGGGCAACAAGAACAGTATAAGGTACATACTATATTTCACAAAAGGAAAAGATTTTTGTTCATTTGTCCCAGTGAATGAATTAATATTTTGAAATGAAGGTGTTTATGTTGAGTTGAGAGGCTAGCTTAAGCTTAGCTATGATGTTGGAACTTGGAGGCACACCTCCATTGAAACAAATAAGATCTTGAAGTTCCCTAGACTTGTAATATTATTGGATTATGATTTTTGTCTGAAACTTTCTTTGGTGGGGGGAGGGGTTTTATGCTGATGACCGCAATCTAATTATGCAACATTGATCAAAATTACTAGGTTGAGGGATGCTCATAGCAGTGGATGATGTGATCATGTGAACATACATCTTTATGTACAAGTCCCTGCTATAATCCAACTCATTAATGGTTGCAGACGAAACTGCAGAAATGCACGAGCAACAGGAAATGCAGGGTTTGCTATCCGCAGAGTTGATTGATGCTGCAACGATAAGAGCAACATGAAATTATCAGTCGCCTTTCTGTTAATAGAAAATTATGAAAGTGTTGAGGATATTGAAGCAAAACTTACTGGGAGAGAACCAGTTTTCAAGTGTATGTAAGGATGGTAAATAGCAAGCATTTTCGGTGCCAGTCGGGTGGCTACATGCACTATTCCACCATGCGGCATTCTTTTCTTCTAATATCTAATATTTTATGTATTCTCTTTTTTCTAAAAGAAAAAATTTGATGGCTCTTGTTTTGAACGCACGAATTAATCAAATGAAAGGGTGTCAAGGCAAAGTGGCGGTGATTTAAAAAAAAGAAACAAAGAAAAAAGAAAAGAAAAACAAGCCAAGGAAGAAAGCAGCAGTCCATCCAAGCAAACTGTAGGAAGGCCGCCAAGGACTCAAAAGAAATTAGGAATAAATTGGTATGTTTATTCTTTTCTCAAGGAGCGATATATGTACTTACATACAGAGTGGATACAAATATGAAAATCTCATAATTCTATTCAAATTAGGTAATTACAATAAAATACAAATTATATTCCTAATAGGAACATTGACTTTGACTCACGCCATCACTTCTCATCAAGTTGATGCATATAGATATCGGTAATGCCCAACTTGTCAAGTGAGTCTTCAAATTGGCTCTTCAACACGATATGGGTCAACATATCTGCAAGATGTTCCGAAGAAGGCACAAAAGGTATATAAATTAACTTTTGCTCCATATTCTCCTTAATGAAATGCTGATCAACTTCTACATGAATAGTTCGATCATGTTGCACCGGATTGTTAGCAATTTCAAATGTACATTGACTGTCATAGGGAGCTTTGTAGCAACATTCTGTCTAAACCCAATTTCAGCAAGTAACCACCTCAACCATGGTATATCACAAACCACTGGGCAATCCCTCTATACTAGAACTCTGGAGAGGCATGAGATAAAACATTTTGCTTCTTGCTACGCTACATAACTAGGTTACCGCCAACAAAGGTGAAGTAACCTGATGTAGAACGTCTATATGTAATATTTCCTACATAATCTGCGTCAGCGTAACGTTCTAGATCCTAGTGGCCATTTTTCTTAAATAATAAACCTCTCCCAGGAGCAGACTTTAAGTAACTCAAAATACACATCAAAGTAGCTATATAATCCTCACTAAGTGAATGCATAAATTGGCTAGTAACGCTAACCAGAGACAAGATTAGGGTGTGCCAGTGGTAAATAGATCAATCTCCCAACCAACTTGTGATATCTCTCTTTGTTAGTTGAGACCTAATCCACATAAACCCCAAGTTTATGATTATCAACAATAGGTGTCTCAGTTGATTTTTACAGTCAAGCATCCAAGTATCTACTAGCAGGTCCATGACATACTTCTTGTGTGAAAGAAATAAGTCAGGTTTAGATCGAGTGACTTCCACTCCTAGAAAATATTTCACATTGCCAAAATCTTTCATCTCAAATTCAAGACGCTAAACGCTTCAGCAACTCCTCGATTTCTATGGTATAATCACCAGTCATAATCATATCATCAGAGTCACCTTACCGGCCCTATGTTTAATGAACAGAGTATGATCAGTATTGACCTGTTGGTAACCAAACTTCTTCATAGCTGTAGTAAAATTTGCCAAACCATGCTCGAGGAGACTGCTTCAATCCATACAACGCCTTTCTGCACATGTTCCCCGTGTCACCAGGTAACACTATACCCTGGCAGAAGATTCATGTACACTTCTTCTTCTAGTTCACTATGTAAGAATTCATTTTTTACATCAAATTGCCTCAGGGTCCAATCCAGGTTTACTACTAAGGACAACAAAACTCCGAGAGTATTCATCTTAGCCACATGTACAAAAGTATCATGATAATCAACTCCATATGTCTGAGTGAACACTTTAGCTACTAATCTTTCTTTGTACCTCTCCACGGTACCATTTGCATTATATTTAACTATAAATGCACATCTGCATGCCACATGCTTCGTTCCCTTTGGTAGATCAACAATGTCTCATATATATATATATATTTTGCAGCGCCTCCATTTCAATATTCATGGCTTCAACCCACTTTGGATAATTAAATACTTCCTCAACACAGGTTGAAAATTCTAGTCACAAATGATTTGCACTTAGGAGATAACCTATTATCAGGCACATAATGGGCAATAGAATATCTTGCTTCGCCTTCTGGTGAGTAACAATTAGGTGGAACCCCCACGGTTCCATCTAGGCGGTAAAATATAAGAATTATCAGCAGTACAAATAGAAGTACTCACCTCAGGAATATCCAAGGGAGCTTGATCGAGTATTATTAGAGAAGCAGGGGGAATGAGTTCAGCAACATCAATAAAAGTAGCTGGCTCGAGTTCGGCCAAAGAGTAGACTAGGCCGGTTCAACCAAAACTAGTAGTTTCAGCCAAATCTGTAGGCTCAGTTAGTTCTATCGTTTCTCACCCTTGTATCAAACCATCTAACACCACTTCTCCTTGTAAATTTGGCAAGTCATGTCCTTCACTACTAGTGTCCCCTAGAAGGACATGCTTGGATGTATCAGAGAAGAACATCTCATCCTCAATAAAGGTAACATCCATAGAGACATACAAATGTCAGGTAGTATGATGATAGCACCTGTAGCCTTTTTGGTGAGGAGAGAATCTAGAAAGACACAAGGGAGAGCACAAGGGTCCAACTTACAACTCTGATTCTTATAAAGGTGAACATGGACAACACAACTAAACACTTTTGGAGACAAAGTCAGCATAGAAGAGATGGAGACATGATGGGTAGGAGCTGCATAATCGGAAATCCAAAACTCGTGAAGGTAGACGATTCAAGAGATAGATTGCATAAGTAACAACATCCATCGAGAACCGCTTTGCAACTGATGCACCAAGTAGCAGAGCATGGGCATTGGCAAGGATCATCCCATTTCTATGTTTAGCAATCCCATTCTATTACGGTGTCCGAGGGCAAGTAGTCTCATGGAGGACACCTTTAGTGTGAAAAAACTGGGATTTACAAATTCTCCATCATTATCGGATCAAAAAACCTTGATAGGGAGCATAAATTGAGTCTGAATCATCTGATAGAAACACGGAAACATAGCGACCACATCATTTTTATTTTTCATCCAATATAACTACATCATAAGTGTGCAATCATCCACAAATAACATAAACAGTGAACACCCAATGTAGTAGAAATAGGGGAAGGTCCCCGAACATCATAATGAACTAAATCAAATGGCATAAGTCGTTTATTACAACTAGAGTGTAGGATACCTAATGACTCTTAGCTAAAATACAAGTCAGATATTGGAATGCATACTCGTTGACAACACTAAATAATGCAGGAAAAAATGCCTTAAATATCCAAAAGAGGCATGACCAAATCGACGATGTAGCAACCAAATCTAGTGATGCTGAGAAGTTTTGGCTCTACTAGCATGAAAGACCTGACTAGTTGCCATGACATTCTCATAATAAAGCCCCCATTTTAGTACCTGCGACCAAAGATCTCCGAGTATGGATATGTTGTAGTAAGACAACAGATGGATACATCTGTAAAACACAATTTAACTGTTCAATAACTTGTGGCACATATAATAAAATTGCTAGACAAAGATGAACACTTTGTCCAATGGTAAAGTAGGTGTCAAGAGGACAGATCCAACCCCTGTGACAGGAGAAGCAACATTATTAGCAGTCAGAACATGATCACGACGAGGTGGGATAGTAGTAGAGAATAAATCAGAATTATACATGGTCAGTAGCTTATTAATCAATAATCTAATATGTATCACGTGCATCATGAGCAAGAAAAACATTGCCAAAGTTTCCTGGAGAAGGAAGAGGTGCAAAAGATTGTGAGGTGCCCGAGGCCGTGGTCATGGCTAGAGCAGGAGCGACAGCCAGGTCGCCATGCCCAATGGTGGCGACGGCTATATGGGTGGTGGTGTCAGCCACATAAGCTTTGCTACCCAATTGTTCTCTTTTCAAGCGTCTTCGTTCCTTTTTCCAATCAGGGATCCCATGCAACGCCCAGCATGTGTTTATAGTATGGCTTTTATCACCACAGTGATCACATTTCAGTTTGTCTTTTTCTACAGAAGTCAGGCGACGAGGCAGAACAACAGAAGAGCTAGATCCTGAAGGCCGAGAAACCAGAGCATTGTTTTTGGAAGTAAACACAACATCAGGTTCCCAGTCTTACTACCGGATCCATGCATAGTAATGTGACATTAAGCCTCTCAATGAACCATAAAAAACGCATTCTTGATACTTGGAACCTTATCATTTCATAGAATATCAATGCGAACCTTATCATAAGTATCATAAAGGCCAACCCAAAAATGATACACAATCTGCCATAACAACAGGCTAAAAAATCTTCATATCATCAACACACTTCATCTGAGAAGGACTTTTCTTGTCCAATTCAAGCCAGATTGCCTTAAATTCGACAAAATAGGTGGAGAAGGACAACCCCCTTGCTTGAGATGGGTAGCCTGGCACTGCAGTTCATTGAGTTGGGATATGTCATAGCCATCATAAAATATCTTATTAACAACATCCCAAATATCCTTGGCAGGAGGTAGAGTATGAAACATATTCAACAAACTAGGTTCCATATTTCGCATCATCCAACTTTTCAAAGTAGCATGAGCAATTTTACACTTCTCAAATTGTGGGTCTTAGGAATCCGGCATCAGTGTCGCTAGTTAGGTAACCCAATTTGTCTTGTGTAGTAGCATGGAGTTCGATCACCGAAGCCCATATCTTGGATCCATTCAATTTGAATTTCATTGGTGAACGATTCAGTGTGAACCATCAAAATAGAGGTAGGAGTAGCAGTAGATGAAGTAGAACATGAAGCAGGTGAAAGGATAAAGTCCTTAATATCCGGCATGGTGATGGAGACTAGGTGGTAGCAGCAAGAAATGAGGCTGCGACGGCAGCGGTAAAGCGCAACGGCCGCAAGGTGTGGCGGCGACGACACTAAGGGAGATGAGACGGCTCATGCTTAGGTATATAGACTAGGTGCACCGAAAATATGTATTTTTAGGATTATGATTTGAATGTTGTAGAGACGGATCATATCCTGCTTTGATACGAACTCAAAAGTAATTAGGGATAAATTGATATGTTTATTCTTTTCTCAAGGAGGGATATATATATACTTACATACAGAATGGATACAAATATGAAATATATACAAAATCTCTTAATTTTACTCAAATTAGGTAATTACAATAAAATACAAATTCTATTTCTAATAGGAACATTGACTTAGACTCACGCGGCTGCCTATACAGCCAATGTGGTAGCTTCTTCAAAGTGGCCGGGGGAAAATGGGGGAAAGCATGAGGTTTCTAGATGGCCTAGGGTACGGTCTAGAAGGTAAGTTATATTAATTGGCAGCAATGCATGGTTTAGAAATTAGACAGGAATTAGGCAGATTGTAATTGTAATTCCCCCTTTTTTCTTTCTGTGGATATATTTCGTATGTATGCTATAATAAGGAAGGATTTAAGTAGTACAATGCAATCACTGTTTCTATCATCCGTTTTTCCTGCCGGAAACCCCGATAATATTATATGTAACAGAGAAGTTGATTTGAGTTGTAAGGTTATCAACTTATCAACTTCAATTCTAACGGAGAAGTCATCTAAGTTTGTTTTGCTTCCCTCTCTTTCTCTCTTTGAGATTTGAGACTTAACCTGCAAGAAGAAGAACATGAGCGATGGCTGATAAAAGTGGACAATGAGAAAATGTGAAAATGAACTGAAATATTTTCTGTATATTCCTTTACCCGTGCCCTGCTATCATCCAAGTCATAAATTCTGGCAAAAGATACTGCAGAAATGCCTGACCCATTCGAAATGTAAGGTACGTTATATGCAGAGCTGAGAGATGCTGCAACCACAAGAACAAATAGAAATATGACTACATTTAATTAATTAATTTCTTTATTTTAAATAGAAAACTAAGACCAGTTTGACGAAGGAAACGGGGTGGAGAAAACTCACAGCCAGAGGACCAGTTTTAAACTGTATGCGAGGTTGATACATAGCAAGCATTTTTGATGCCATTCGGGTGGCTGCATGCACTATACAAACACGCCTTATTCTTTTCTTCGCATATCTAACCAACCATCACACAAAAGTTTGTAAAGTAATTTTTACAATGCCTCAAGATTTAAACCTACAACTACAACTTACTGTCTTAGTGCCAAGCAAATTGCATCTGAAATTTGAGCATCTGAGCCGGTTTTGGGAACTTGATCAAGCTCGTGTATAAGCTGGTAACAGTCCTGCACATAAATGAGCCAACATGGGTGCTCATGAGAGACAACTCCTTCCTTTTTTCGATTATGGAAACGATAAAATGTACTAAAAAGACCAGATACCTCAATTGCCATGCAACCGCCTTGGCCAAGATTTGGCTGCAATGGATGAGCAGCGTCGCCTAGCAGAGCAACACGCCCGATTCCCCATGAGTAGATCATGTCTCTGTCGTAGATTTCTCTCTGTAAAATCATGGACTCTGGTGTTTCCTGAATTAGAGCAACCACTTCATCACACCACTTTCCAAATTTCTCCTCCAGGAGCATCTTTTTACCTGCAGGATCTAAAAGCCTAAGATTTAGATAACTGGAAGAGCTATGTTCAAATCTAATAATCAAATGCATTAATTTATGACAAGTTCACAACAGAGAAAGAGAGTGTGTGCCTCCAGGAGGATCAGTGCCCATAGGCGGCTGCTTATGGAAGGCAAACCATTGCATATTCCCATTCCCAATATCTAATGCAGCAAAGTACTGGTTCAATCCCAAGAAGACCCGATACCTACGAATCAAGAACGCGCAGATAATGAATCAAAACCATCCATCTACTAACTTTATTTTTGAGTTTTTACACTTTTATTTGTCCATTTTTTTAATTCAGCTTGTCAATATGAACCATGTAACATATAATATACCCGACACTATCAATGTATGGCGGAACTAATTTTGTTATTCCACTGTAGCAGGTGTAATTTGAGTATTTTGCTTCCCGTCTGCCAAATAATTTCGTTCGCACCTGGTAAAAAAGGGACAAAATAATTATGAAGTTGAAAAGGGCATACATTGGAGATGGCTCAAAGATTAACAGAGAATTTACTTTTGACCATATTCCATCAGCTCCTACTAAAACATCACCATGATATTGCTGTCCATCTTCAAGGATCACTGTGACCTAATTAATAATACACGGAAAGAAGCTGAGAAATTTGTACTGGTTTCTGAAAAGTTTTAGAAACTAGAATATTAGTAAAAAATTAATTGAACCTTGCTAGGCTCTTCAATGAAGTCCACCACTTCAGAATTGTTTCTCACAATGTCCAATCCGACTGCATTGACTAAGATATCTTGTAGCTCCATCCGGCATATCACTTGAGTGATAGGAAGCCCCCTACTTACAGCCGGAGACGAAAGATCAAACTTGGTAAACCTGAACCAAAAAGCATAAAATAAAAAAAAGGATACAATTGAGCACTTGATTTAGAGAAACAACTATTGAGCACTGGACACAAAAACTAAGAAATCACTAGAAAATTTTCTCAAATTAAACTAACTAAATGGAGAAGTAAACAAATAGATCCTTTTATACAGCATCCAATTTCTGTCCATGTATAGTATAGCAGCAGTCTTACATGGTTGGCCCATTCCTAACCGAATAAGCGTTCGAGGTTTGGTGATTGTCTAATATGGTATCAAAAAGTTAATCCTTATATGCACGTCAGGAAGGATGGTGTTGGTTTGATATAAAAGCTTAAGCCTTTTGGGTTGAGTGCTTATCTAACAAGTGGAACCAAAGTGAAAAAGTTACTTAAAAATAACAGCAGGCTTACCATTCACCTGAAACTCCATCTACAAAGCCATTGGTCCTATTGCCAGTAACACAACCTGCTTCCATGATTTGTTTTGCAACATTCTCATCAATGACTTCCAGCACGGCCAGAGCGCTACTCATAAGCTGAATCGGTCCACGGTGTTGTCCCTCCCCTCTCACTAAACTCAGGTCTTTCTCAAACACCTCTACTTCAAATCCTCTGTGTTTTGCTGCCAATGCTAAAACTAGCCCCCCAATACCCCCACCTGCAATTAGAATTTTAAGCTTCCTTTTACCACCCTTCTCTTCATCTAAAGTTGGATCAAGACTACTTTTACATCTCACACAATAGCTCCTGATCTTACTGTATTTTTTTGCTCTCAAACTAGAAATGCCATAGCCCTGGTTTTGGATGCATGAATTAAGGGACTGGGAAGAGGCCAGCATGGTTGACCAGAAATAGAACACAATTGCTTAAGAATTCATATATGTAGCAGGCAACTGATCATATAGTATGAAAGATCAAAAACAATATTGTCATGATGATTCATGAAATCCCATAAATACGTACTTATATTGTTTTGTTTTAGATGCAGTCCAGCCTAGAAAGTGGTGTAAATAACAGAGGAAAGGAGCTTGTTCAAATCAAACGAGAAAGAAAGTCAATTACCATGTGCTTAAGACCAGATCAAGGGGACAGAAACCTTATTTATTTATTTATTTATTTTGTGGTGTACCAAACGATATGTTAAAAAATCAATGCTTGCTGTCTTTGGATTTTGCCAAAATCTTTTGCAAAAATACAAAGCAACCCCTTCCTTATGCTAATGGTTAAGGAATGTGGTTTCTAAGGTCATGTCCAAATAAGGGTATATTTTTGTTCACCACTTCAACTCAAGGTGTATCCTCACCACCCTTCTCAACACTTGACACATGTCCCTTGGCATAACCATAATTAACTCTTTACTTTGCATTTAGGCTTAAATGTCAAAATGGTCCATGTGTTTTACCGTGTTAGCCAATTTAGTCCCTAAGTTTTTAATTTGGCAAATTTAGTCCTTGTGTTTAGTACCGTTAGCCAATGTGATCCAATTTTATTAATTTTATGTTAATTTTTTTTAAAAACTAATATAATAATTGAATTGAATTATAAAAAAATAAAAAAAAGATAAAAAAACAAAAAAATAAAAAATAAAAAAAATAACAAGACACCACCATCCAATCTCAGCTACCTCCCCTCGCCCGCCCATGCCTCCGCTGCCATCAAAATGCAAACACACGCAAAGACCCCTCCTTTCCCACCCCCCCAAAAAAATCTATGCATGTTCATCACCACAAATTCAACCACTTTTGCTAATCATCTCTTTCTCTTAGTCTCTTTCTTTTGTCCCTCAACAATTTAAGGTACTTCTCTCTTTGCGGGATGCACCCAACTCACCTATTTGTGTATCAATCTCTCCAGGCCTCTTTTGCTCATGTGGATTCTCAATTTACCTTCTTTGAAAGAATTGTCAATCTTGATTTGCCGTGGGGAAGGTTTTGAACAAGTTTTTGATGCCAATACAGAATATAAGTTCTGTGCATATGAGGATTCTGAAGCAAAATTGGGTTTGGAAAGTCTTTGTTTATCTGGAATTGGAGTTGGTGATTGGGGCTTGCTTTGGAGAAGCTGTAGAAAGCAAAAGAAACTGAAGGGATTGGCTATGGAGGGTCTTTTTCGTCCTTTTTTTTGTGTGGTTACATTGGAGGAAAGAACCCCTACAGGGGTTCGATCCTGGGTGCCATGGGGGGAAGGGGGAAACCACCACCACTGTGGTGGGAACCCATTGGCGTCTTTTTCGTCCTTTGATATGTTTTAATGAAGTCTTAATATTTTAAAGTTAATTCAATTTTTTTAATAATTAATTTTAAAATGTTTTTAGGATTTTAAAAGAAAAGTCCTTTGATATGTTTTAATGAAGTCTTAATATTTTAAAGTTAATTCAATTTTTTTAATAATTAATTTAAAAATGTTTTTAGAAAAAAAAAGGTTCATAATACAATTTATCAGTAAAATAACGGATTGGACCAAATTGGCTAACGTACTAAACACCGGGATTAAATTGGCCAAATTAAAAACACATGGACTAAATTGGCCACCATGATAATACACAGGGACCATTTTGATATTTAAGCCTTGTATTTATGCAACTATGATTATGTCAGGTAGACACGTGTCAAATGTTGATAAGGGTGGTGTTACCTTTGATTAAAGTGGTGAGCAAAAATGCTCCCGTCCAAATAAGGGCTATATCCTCAAATATAGCCCAAAATTCTCAAAACTCATCTGCAAGAGTGGGCTACACAAAGGGCTGCAAAGGAGGTCTACCCATTAGGTCAATTCCTTAAAATTAAGCCACATGTGGCCCTTTGGCCAGCCCAAACTAAATAATTAGATGGGCCCAGCTGACGTCACCTTAGCTATGATGTTGGAGGCACTTCCATTGAAACAAATAAGAGAGGTTCCAGCGAGGGGGGCCCGAGCCCAAGGCTGGGGGGGGGGGAAGAAGTTCCAGGCGGTCAGCCCAAGCCTGGACTGGGAGTGGGTCCCACAGAAGTCGGGTTGACCCAAAGGTAGGTTCAGCCCCAGATCCAAAATGAGGGTTGCTGAGGTCAGCAACAATTTTTTTTTTTTTAAAATCGAAAACAAAAACAAAAAAATTCAGATTTTTAAAAAATAAATACTTAGTCATATTTTTCACTTCCCACACCAAAAATCTTTTTAAAAATTTTTGTCCAAATTAATTATTGAGGTAATAAAATTTGTGAAAAAAACAAAAAAATGAATAGTAATTGCCCTTAGCCATGACAACGGGTGGAAACACAAAATATTATTTGCAAGGGTAATCACTATTCATGTGAATAGTGGCTGCTCTAGCTCCCCCCTTGCCATGGCTGTCCACCCATAAGGGCTAAGTTTAGGGCAAGGGCAAGCAAGGGCTGCCACTATTCATGTGAATAGTATCAGCCTTTGCATTTGTGGTTCCACCCATGAGGGCTAAGTCTAGGGTAAGTCTAAGGCAAATACTATTCATTGTACTTTATTTCCTATTTTTTTATACTTTAAATCATTAATTTTGATAATCTTTTGTAATTAAATTTTCGGATAAGATTTTTGGTTGTCACGTGTCCATTATTTTTCAGAAAAGATTTTCGAATGAGAATCTCGGTTGCCACGTGTCTTATTCAGATAAAATTTTCGGATATTTATTAAAAAAAAATTATAATATCATATTTCAGATAAGATTTTCATCCTCCAAAATTGTGCCACGTGTCCCATGTCAAGATAAGATTTTTAGATATGTTTAAAAAATTATAATATCATATTTCAGATAAGATTTTCACCCTCTAAATTTGTGCCACGTGTCATCTCTATCTTCTGAATCCCTCTATAAAACTACACCATCAACTCATACCTCTCACACCATTCTCTCTTATCTATTCCTTCATTTCTCAGATTTTACAAAACACTTTCTACTCTCAATGTCAAACTTGAGGAGGGTGTTGGAGAGGCAACAAAAAGAAAGGGAAGAAAATCCGGCGTAGACGTGCTGAAGAAGATCGAGACGCCGATGAAGAAGAGGAACAAATGCTTGCAGCAGCGGTGTGTATGCTTAATCAATCAAGGCAACACCGTTGTCGTGCCCCGAATGTGGACAGATACAGGGAGAGATATAGAATGCAGCCACATTTGTTCCAAAAAATCATGCATGATATTTGTAATTACAACACATACTTCATTCAAAAGCATGATGCTGTTGGAGTGTTGGGTTGTAAAACAGGAGCTTAGCTCTTATAAAACCTTACGGGGGGGGGGGGTGAAGTAGGCTTTAGGATAAAAACTCACCAATTTTAAAATTATTACTTAGTGACAAAAGACATTAAACACAAATACTGCTAGTGGTGATCAAGTAACCAATGTAAAAGCAATAATGTAAATGACACAGTATTTGTTAACCCAGAAACCCATAAGGGAAAAAGCTGGGGGCCCAAGCTAGGAAAAGATTCAATCCACTCAATTGTAAAGTACAAGAAATATAGGGATATTAGCTCAACTACACACAATAGGCAGCTAACTATCTAACCTTCTAGCAAAGCACCATTTCTTTACTTCACAGCAACGGATTCTTTTCTCGACCTTGCAACAACACCAAGCATAAGTTGCTCCGATATGATGTTATGAAGTGAGTTGTAGTTTCATAAAATTCGTCTATCTCAATCATACAAATGATTGAATTAGATAAAAGAAACTGTGTACAGTTATGAATTAAAACCAAAATATGTTTGAACTTTGAAACATGGTTTTAATCATAAATACAATAATGAAACCAAAGCAGTCATTTAATCAAAGTGAGAATAAACTTGGAGTAAGTTTTATGTGTATGCAATCATACTCATAACTCTCAAGAATTCAAGATGACTGAAGAAAGTTTTTGAAGTTTTAAAAACTGATATGATGATCTTTCAAAAACATGAACAAGGAAGCATAGTAAAAGCTGAGATTTAAAACGTGATGCCAAAAGTTTAATATGCTTACCTCTTCATTAAAACTAAGTTCAGCTTTTATAGAGAATTGAACAGCAAGTTTTCGAATGAAGAGGAGTTCAAAACAGGTTCAGACAAGGACTTGGTTTCAAGAAGAATATAATTTCACTTTAAAGAAAAGAAATAGTTTCAACCAAGTGTAATGATATAAAACTATTGATTTCTATGAAGAATTAATAGTTCCAAGAAAGTTTGTCTGAACAAGGAATGTAAGAAGCAGAGGATAAGTCTATTTTAATTTTTTCAGAAACCAAGTGCAGAGAAGATATTTCTAATAAACTATATTAGTTGATTTCTGCGATGGATGGATTAATACAAACATGAAAGGATTAATACATACAGGAAAGGATTAATACATACAGGAAAGGATTGATACATAATGAAAACATAAATGATTTTAAAGTTTGTATCAATCCTAGTGTATCAATGAGTGTATGCAAAATGTTCTTACCTGTTTTTCATCGACGAGATCTTTGGAAACCAGCAACCACTTAATCTATCCTAGAGATTATCTCAAATATCTAAGGAGATTACAATGGTTTTGATCCAAAAAGAGAAGAGCCAAACAAAGCAACAATTACAATCCTTACATGGGTCTTATCCCGGAGCAAAAACTTACAGCTGCTTTGCGGATGCTTGCTTATGGGGCATCTGGAGGAGCGGGTGGATGAGATTGCAAGGACGAGAAAATTTACTATCCTAGAGTGCTTGGTGAGATTTTGTGATGCAGTGGAAAATTTGTACACGAGGGGTACCTTCACAAACCCACGCCAAGGGACCTGCAAAGACTTCTAAAAAAAGGCGAGGATCGAGGCTTCCCAGTAATGATTGGAAGCATCGATTGCATGCACTGGCAGTGGAAGAATTGTCCTACTGCTTGGCAAGGAGAGTACGGGAATTCGGAAGGGACTAAAAGTATAATTTTGGAGGCCGTAGCTTCATTCAACACTTGGGTTTGGCATGCCTTCTTCGGGGTTGCCGGATCTCTAGAATGACCTCAATGTCCTTGGTCAATCCCCGGTGTTCGACGAGGATTGCGAGGTCATTCCCCCCAGGTCACGTACCAAATCAACAATACCGTATACTCTGGTGCATACTACCTTGCGCAGAATTTATCCTAGGTGGACGACATTCGTGAAAACAATTTTGAATCCCCAATCCGAGAAGGAAATAAGCTTTGCTTCTTTTCAAGAAGGTTACAGGAAAGACGTGGAAAGATGTTTCGGTATCTTGCAAGCTCTTTGGGCAATTATCAGGGGTGCTGCTCGGATGCTAGATGAGGAGGTGCTGCGGAGTATTATGATGACTTGCATCATCCTCCACAACATGATTGTGGAGGATGAGTATGACTACGATGCTCCAGAGGTATTTGAACCCGATCCCATGAACACGGCGTTGACATATATGAAAGGCCGATGGGACCAAATGGACTACCAATGGAGCCCGAACCGTTACTTCGGGATGATCAATTCAACAACCCCATGATTGATCGTTATCAAGAAATGCAATCTTCATATGTTCACGAGAGACGTCAAGTTGACTTGATCGAGCACTTGTGGGAGAGGAAAGGCAATCACAATGGATGAAGTGAAAATTAGTGCTTTGTTTGGAATTATGCTTTATTTTGTGTGTGGTGTTTTTTGGAATTATGCTTGTTTTTATTATTATGCTCTTATGTATGGTTTGTTTTGTGTGTTGTTTGCAATAAATGAAGGTGTGTTTTGAATTAATCTTTGTGTTGATGCTCAAAGGTTTTTAATAAATAGTCATATTATTTAATGCTTTGTTTATTGAATAAAAAGGAAACAATACAACAAATTAAAGGATAATACAACAATACAACAAATTAAATGATAATACAACAATACAACAATACAACATATGGCAAATGTGTTTCAATACAACCTAATGGTTTTCATCATTTAACCAATCCGTATTGCTAGGTCCGTCGTCTTGGAAAAGTTTTCTTCTCATCACATCTCTTCGTCTTAGCTTCCAATAGGCCTTTGTTTCAGGAGACATATGGCTCGTATCCATGGCCATGATTTTCATCTCTCTATCCTCCATGTCTTTTTCTTGTGCCTGCTGCTGTTGAATTGCAAATGCTTCCTCTCATGCCATGTCCAATGCATCTCTTTTCAAGTCTCTCTCAATTCTTAGTGAGGTGTTCTTAGCTATTTGCTCCAATAATTGTACACATTCATTGTTCAAAGTGCCACCCCTCTTGGCCTTTGCATCCTTTCTCCCAATAGGTCTTGGTGGACGTGGAAGTGGTGACTCCTGTTTCCATTGGAGAGTCCAATGGCGAATCGGTTGATGGCGAATCGTGGAGCGGCGTCTCATTCAACACAACCGGCGGACTGGTGAGAATAATTTTGAATCTCGAACAATCCTTCACAACTTCCCAACATTGGAAATGCACAAAACTTTGTTTGCCTTGCCCCATGGCACCGAACCACATTTGTGCTTGTATGATCTATTAAAAATAAATAATCGGAAGTGCAAGAAAAAAAAATTATTATGCAAGAAAATATAAACTATTTGGAAATGCAAGAATAAAATTGATTATGCAAGAAAATATAGACAAATTGGAAATGCAAAAAGATTATGCAAGAAAAAGAAATAGAATATGCAAAAAAAAAAAAACAGTTACTTTAAATTGATTAAAATGGCAAATATAAATATTTTACCTCATCAGATAGATTTTGACCGCTTCGAATGTTCTCCCTTGCATTTGTCAAGGCATTTCTCCATTTTCCTAACTATTTATTTAGAATTTTCCATCTACTAGACAAGGCCATTTCGGTCCGGATGGAACTCGATCTTTGACAAAGTTCCCCATGCATTTTGCTCCACATATGATGGAACTTCATCTCATTACTCGTGATAGGGTCATGACTAACGTTCACCCAAGATTGACACAATGCAATATCTTCCTGAGTTGCCCACGAGCCTTCGGCTTCGCAGAAGATGCCATTTGTTTTTTTTTATACAAATGGAAAGTAGTAGAAAAATGTGAGTTGAGAGTAAAAAATATTGGAATGAGAAGAGTTTGTATGGAGAATTGGTGTGGAAAGTGAAAAATGTTAGTGGAGAGGAAAAAATATTGGAAGGAGAAGAGTTTGTATGGAGAATTGGTGTGGAAAGTGAATAATGAGAGTGGAGAGTAAAAAATATTGGATGGAGAAGAAATTGTATGAAGATTTGGTGTGAAAAGTAAATAAAATGGTTAGGTATTTATAGGGAAAAAATACATAATTTTTTGCAATTTTTTTGGCCAAAAAAACAAGGACCGTCGGAATTTCTGGAAAAAAACATATCGAAGAGCCCCGGTTGCGACACGTGTCACATAGCCGTTGGAGTCTGCCATGGTTGATGTCACGATGACATCAGCACGCGGAAGTCAAAAAAATTTGAATTACTACGCGCTAACATCAGCAAACTCGGGCTGAAGCCCAGTCGAAACTTGCCCTTGGGCTTGCCCGGGCTGAAGGCTCTGTGCTGGAGGTTGCTTGGGCTAAGTTGGGGGGCCTTTGGCCCGGTTTCGTGCGCACGCTGGAGGTGCTCTAAGGGCAAATGAGTGGAGTTGCTCTAAGATCTTGAAGTTCCCTAGACTTGTACAACTAAATTAGGATTACGATTTTTGTCCGAAACTTTCTTCGGTGGGGGGAAGGGGTTTTATGTTGTTGACCGCCAAAGCCAGCTTCCATGATCTGTTTTGCAACATTCTCATCAATGGCTTCCATCACTGCCAAAGCACTACTGGAAAGTTGGATTGGGCATCGGTGTTGCCCCTCCCCTCTCACTGCACTCAGGTCCTTCTACATCAAATCCTCTGCGCTTTGCTGCCAATGCCATAACAAGGCCCCCAATACCCCCACCTGCAATCAGAATTTTAAGCTTCCTTTTGCCACCTTCCTCTTCAATGTTAATTAACCTTTGATCAAACAGCCCCTTGTTTTTTGGTTGGAACTACAGCCTTTGTACACTGAAAATGGAAAGGATTTCCCAGGCAATTGGAAATGGACACGTAGCATAACTAACCATATGGTTCATAGTATTAGTCACAGTACAGACATCTTATATTGCCAGACAAATATTAGCAAAAATTGATTTATAAAATATGCATATTGCAAACGTCACTTTACAATATGCAAAGTTCTATGTCTGCATAGGTTATAGGTTTTGGTTATTTTGAGTTTTGTGGGCTTTGCTTGAGATCATCCTTAATCGTTTATGCGAGCTAGTAGTTGTTTGTGTGGCTTTTGTCCACTTTACTTTTGCTTTTTTAGCATGCTAGTTTTGTCGCCCTTTTACGCTTGGTGTTAGTTGTATTGTTGAAGGTTATCTAATGAATGAAGTTGCTGTTTAAAGATAGTGGAAACTAGGAAGCATATGTATATAACATATAAGAGAAACATTAGTTATGGAATTCAGCAGAGGAATGTTTTATCACACAGCAGCATAACAACTACACTCCTTTCCTGTATCCATCTCCGCATCCGCCATGCACTCCTCTTTCACGCAGAACTTGGTGTGAGTTGGAAAGTCTCTACGTTTTTGATAATGATCAGTGACAGATGTTTTTAATTAAACCTTGCTTCCTTTAAAAAATTTCACATTTTTTCGAACAGTAGTTGATGCATTTCTCATAACTAGGAATGAAACAAAAAATTGAAGTCATCTAAGGCTGTTTTCTGTCCTGCAGTTTGCATTGGTTTCTCTCTCTTTTGAGGCATAACCTGCAGCAAGAAGAGCAACATGAATGATATATGTACGTTTGTTATCTGTTTCAGATATGTCAAGTTTTTCAAGTGTCTCAGTCGAAGATTTTCAATTAAGATGGTTACGTTGGGACAATATAGGGATACATATGCATACTAATTTGACATAGATTTTTATTTTTTCTTATTCCTTTACCCATGCCCTGCTGTGATCCAAGCCATAAATTTTGGCAAACAAATTTGCAGAAATGCACAAAATACAGGAATTGCAGGGTGCGTTATCTGCTGAGTTAGGAGATGCTGCAACCACAAGAACAAAATGAAATGAGCTACATTTATTATTATTTTTGTTTCTATTAAATGAAAATTAGGAAAAGCTTTGAGGAGGTTGAAGCAGGAAACTGGGCGGAGAAAACTTACAGCCAGAGGACCAGTTTTAAACTCTATGTAAGGTTTGTAACTGGCAAGCATTTTTGAAGCCATTCGGCTGGCTGCAAACACTATGCCAACACGCCACAATCTTTTGTTTGCATATCTGATTATCATCGTGACGAAGTCAAATTTAATACGCAAGATTGAAGATCTTTTGATTAAACAAAAGTTTGTAAATTCAGTCTATTTCAAGATTTAAACCTAAAACTAGGAGTGTGAGACTGGTTTGCAAGAGATAGGGTTTCCTAAAATCTACCTTCTTAGTGCCAAGACAATTTCTTCCGATATTTGAACATCTGAGTCACTTTCGGAAGCTTGAACAAGCTCATGTATAAGTTGGTAACAGTCCTGCACATACAATCTCCCAGGTAATGACTAATGAGCACATGGGAGCTCAAAAAATACCTTAATTTGTTCCCATTTTTCTGACATGCAGGCTGCATGCAGCATGCTAAAGATAAATGTATTAAACGATAACATACCTCAATTGCCATACAACCCCCTTGGCCAAGATTCGGCTGCATTGGATGAGCAGCATCACCTAGCAGAGTAACACGGCCGGCTCCCCAAGTGTAAATCATGTCTCTATCATAGATATCTCTCTGTAAAATCATGGACTCTGGTGTTTTTTGAATTAGTGTAACCACTTCAGGACACCAGTTACCAAATTTCTCGAGGAGCCTCTTCTTTTTACCTGCAACATCAAAAGGCATGATATTTACGTTATCACTAGTCTGCAACATAGAGAAGGGAGAGGGAAGGAGGGGGCAGAGAGGAGTGTGCCTTCAGGAGGATCATTGCTCATAGGCTGCTCTTTATGGTTGGCAAACCATTGTATCTTTCCATTCCCAACATCTGTTGCAACAAAACACTGGTTCAATCCCAAGAAGATCCGGTACCTTCATACCAGCAAAACCAAGATTACTGAATTAAAACATTCATGTGCTGAACTTCCGCTTTGGTCCATTCATAAATCCAGTTTGTCATAAGAAATTAAACCATTTGTATTACTTACGCAACACTATCAATATATGGTGGCACAAAGTTTGTCACTCCACTGTAGGATGTGTAAGTTGAATATTTTGCTTCCCGTTCCCCAAATAATTTTGCGCGAACCTAGTGATGAAGAAACAATAAGTAAGGAAGTTGATAAGTGCATACGTACATAAATTGGAAATAGTTGAAAAAGGAGATAACTTACCTTTGACCATATTCCATCAGCTCCTACTAAAACATCACCATCATATTGCTGGCCATCTTCAAGGATCACAGTGACCTAATAATCCACAGAAAGAAGTTAGAAATTTGTACAGAACTGTGAAGAATTAGAAAGTAGATTAGTCAAAAATTAATTCAACCTTGCTAGGGTCTTCAAGGAAGTCCACCACTTTAGATTTGTTTCTCACAATGTCCAACCCAACAGCATTGAGTAAGATATCTTGCAGTGCCATCCTGCATATTACTAGAGTGAGAGGAAGCCCCCTACTTACAGCTGGAGATGAAAGATCAAACTTGGTAATCCTGAAGACAAAATGAAAAAAAAGGATCAAATACTAACTTGAAAGCGTAATTCTTTCTTTTCTCGAAAATCAGAGTCAAAACTCTAACTCAGGAAAAGGTAATGACTAATATCCATTGGCTTTTGCGATTAAAAGAATAAAATAGCTAGCTATTGTGGATATCTTTGCTTATGATATTTGGCACTTGAGTTATAGGAACATCCTCTGACCACAAGAACTATGAAATCCTCTGAAATTCAAATCAAAATAACTAAACCGAAAAGTTAGTATAGTGATCCATATATAACATAAAAAATTCAGAAAGAAGTACAATTCACTATAATGAATCAAAGTTACTAAACAATAGTGTCAAGCTTACCATTCACCTGAAAGACCGTCTGCATAGCCAGTGGTCCTATTGCCAGTAACACAACCTACTTCCTTGATATGTTTTGCAACATTCTCATCAATGGCTTCCAGGACCGCCAAAGCACTACTCACAAGCTGAATTGGTCCACGGTGTTGTCCCTCCCCTCTCACTGCACTCAAGTCCTTCTCAAAGACCTGTACTTCAAATCCTTTATGTTTCGCTGCTAGTGCCAAAACTAGGCCCCCAATACCCCCACCTGCAATGAGGATTTTAAGCTTCCTATTGCCACCATTCTTTCCATCTAAAGTCTGATCAAAACTATTTTGACATCTTACATAATAGCTTCTGGTCTTGCTGGACTGTTTTGTTGTAAAATCAAGAATGTCATAGGTCTGGTTTTGAATGCATGAATTAATTAAGTACCTGCAATTTGACATTGCTGACCAGAATAGAAAGTTAGAACACAAGTGCGTGCTTAGGTAGTTGTGGTGTGGACTTGCTGTGGTATTTGACATGACATGAAAACAAGTCAAGATAGCGCTCACAACCATTTTGTGACCAACAAACTTTACTATTATAAAGACGTGTTTCCTTATTCCTAGTAAACAAGTTCCTTAGAAATGAAGCGCATCAAGAGTAAGCTAATGAAGAGAGATATATCTTTACGGAGTTTTTTTTTATTTTTTATTTTATTTTATAAGTACAAGCAATAGTCTAAACTAAAAGGGAGGGAGATTTCTCACACACACACACAACTATGATGTTGTGGGGATTTGAACATGAGATCTCTAGTTTGAAAGTCAAGACCATTTTCCATTAACCAAAACCCCGTTGGCATGGAGTAGTTATTCAAACTTCAAAAAAGTCATAATCCACTTCTACATTATAAAAACACAAGGGAGAAAAGAAATTGCACATAGAGGACTGCCTCGTGACTTTTAAAGTGTCAACAGCAGTTCCCTATTTTTAAGCTTAACTTTAACTTTGATGGTTCAGTTTGCCCTAATTTCTCTTCGTTTTTCTTTTTGTGATTCTTGGAATGTTCATATTGGATGCTTCAATTTTATTTGCTTAAGGCAGAGCTGTTCGTGAAGGTTTACCCTCTATGGCCATGGTGTCAAACATGTCCAAATTGAACGTTATTCCAAATTGCTGGTTCAGATAAAAAGAGAAGAAAATAAAGACTTCCATAGGACCATTCTCTCTGCTGTGCATTTGATGCTTGAGTTTCAACCGTTCATTCAATCAATCAGAGATTCAAACTTGAAACCCCTTCTAAAATTGAAAACAAAAACATCACTAGAAGTCGAGAGAGAGTTAAGGTTGTCTAGTCTAGTTTTATTTTGTGCAGAAAATGAAAATTGTAACTGATGGCTTTTGCAGTGTTTCTCCCTGGTTGAAGTGAACAGGGCGAACATTTGGCTAACCAAAATGGTTCTCTATCTTCCTCAAGTTTGCAGTAAACCCTCGATACAGATGCTTCGGTTTAAACCGAAATGGAGACAGGATGAATAATTTACACGACCGCACACTAATCACTATTACACAAGCATCAGCCCTTTCCTAGGTTAATAATGCCCACTATTTAAAAAGAAATTATTGGCCCGCTATAGTAATTCTCATCCTACAATAATGCCTATCCTGAAAAGACCAAAACCCAGAATTTTAACATGTTGGGTTATGTAATTAACATATCATTGTACAAAAAAACTGGCCTTCAACCCAGATCTGTTTCACTTCTGCATCCTAATAGCTTTGCCTATCATATTATTGCCCGCTTCAAGCCTTTTAACCACAAATATGCGCTTTGCTGCTTCAGATCTAAAACCAGTAATCTATCATTCTCGATCCATTGGTTGCCTATGTAAGAACTGCTGGGTACCGTCAGCTGTTTAAAGGCAAAGGTCCTGGATGAGACATCCAGAGAAATAAATTAAAAATAAGTTAAAAGGAGAGGAAGGTCATATAAAATTTTGCACAAGACGCCAAAGTCCAGTTGTTAGCTGCCATTAAACACCCATACAGCATGGGAACATTAACCTTGCTATCGTAAAAATCTTAGTCTAACGGATACGACTTGTTTGGTGGAAATGGCATAAACTTTCACTAGATGCGTCATCAAGAGAGGACACTACTGTGTTTGATGCAGCTTTCTATAAAATGACGAGGACACTAATCAATTAATAGCTTTCTATATATGAAATTGCTTAAGCGGACTCTAATTGGTGGACACTAATCAATTAATAGCTTATATATGCAGGAAGGTAAGGTTTGAAGAACAAAACAAGATGAACAATAGTTACCGCTTTCACCGTCAGAAATATCAGCAAGCTTTGCAATTGCATCGATAAGTGCTTGTTCATGGTCCTGTTCAAAGTTAATAAATCAGGTTTCCAAATAAGGAAAACCTTGTGATGAAACTTTAAAAATGCAAAAACAAAAAAGGGTGCCCTTCTTACTTTCAACACTTTCTTCGCTTTCTCAATTTCAACAGGGTCTGGATGATTTGCACCAAAGACTCTCTCTACCTGTCCAAATTTACCAAAAAAAATTGAAGCTTTATTCAGTAAAACCAACAATTTATCGACCATTTGTGGATCAACCTGCTTTTACTAACCTCCTTAATTAAAGTATCAGTGTGAAGTAACTGTATATCATCTGGAGCCTTCTTTCCAATGCCATTCTGTGACGGTGGAAAATCTTTTCTTGATTGACCCTTTGGGATCCCTCTACCTCGTCCAGGAACTGGAACATTGTCACGGCCTACAGATCTGTTAATACCATGACCAGATCCACCATAACCCCCACGATGAGATATTCCAGGATCTTCGCCGACCCATTGAATATCCTCAGGAGATATCTGCATAAGGAATTATAAGCCACTATAAGGAAAGATGTAAACCGTCTGTAATTAATATACCATTATTGAGTGAGAAAAATGCAATCCAATATCATTAAAAAAACGAGATATGTTCTTGTTTGAACTGAAGAAGTTAAAAGGATGGAAAATCCAAAATATTTTTTCATTTCTTTCCTCTCCTTTTCATTTTCTCCCATTAAATGTGAACCAAACATAGTGTTAGCATTCAGTTGATTAAGTTGTCAGGCTTCTTTTATATGTGATTATGAATATTAATATTTTCAAAGCACACTTGATTACAATATCAATATGCTAGGTACTGCATGGTGGAGATCCTATGAGCAAATTTTATTAGGGTTTAGTTATGTCAGGTTGCGATTACCAAATTATTGCAGTATTGGAATTTTATATCATGTAGAGCTTGTTTATTTTATTGTGATTTCTTTACTATTAGTCTGTTTCTCTATTATTATTAGGGTTTCCTTATTGTGTGTGGACTCCAGCGAGAGCCCTTGTTATAACGACCATATTTTTAGTCAAGTCTGGTTGCAATGAACACCTCTTTGAGCATAGATCATATATATTTTTTTAAATCTAAAATGCATGTGTTACCACACTTCTGCTGAATATGGAATTTTTTCCAGCACTAATACAACAATTAAAATGTATGAACCTTCAAATTTAAAGTATCCACCAATATCAACACAAGAGAAAACAGTGCATTAATCCTAGAGCCGAAACTACCTAGTAGGAGTAAAAGACAAATATTACTTGGAGCATGGTGCACCAATTTATGTATCATTAATCAGTGGACAAACCCAATTGGCCAAATAGGGCAATTCAGAAAACATTGGTTAACAGAGAGCAGAAAAGCAAGAAGGAAGAAGAATTCATTAAAGAAAATTACTAGGACGCCTTATTGGAATGTGTACACACACACACACACAACATTATGCACTGAGCACATTACTATAATATAAAATTATCAAGTTGTCTTTTCAAGAAGCAACAAACTTTATTAAACTAAGTGAGAAGTCATTTTACATCCACTATCCACAAGACAACTTATGATCCAGGAAAAGAATCTGACTTAACATAAAAGTCATAAGTGGTAAAGAATTGACAATTCAGCTTTCAAAAGAGCATCTTACCACTCAAATAAGCTTCTGTATTTATAGCTTTACTACATGTAATATGTAGAAAATATGTAATGAAAATGACATGCGGGCAAGAAAATTTCAAATCCCAGGTACAACGCATCAAACGTACCTCTGATAGATTAACCCACTCCCAAGTTTCATTTGCAGAATTAATATCGTAGACTAGGGCATGTCGTCCCTAACCAAAAAAAAAAAAGGAAAAAAGAACGAATGTCAGGTACAAGACTTAACATAGCTTTACTGCAAAAATGAACTCCTGTAACACTTATAAGATCAACAGATACCTCTGCTTGATTGTAGTCCGTTATAACAGCTTCATAAAAGTTGTTGTCATCGGGCCACCTAGTCCTTACTTTCCTGCCAATCAAGGGATCATATGTCGTTCCTTCAGCAGGTTCATTGACAATGGCACCAGAAGAGACTCTATTCGAAACTTGACCCCTTCCTGTCGGACCTGAGGAAGGGAACTGCTTCATTGAAGAAGCACCCGGTAAAATTTGACCCTGTGAACCGAATGAGACAAAAGGGAAGCAAACAAAGAAATCAATAACCTACAAGCTTTTCTGTGTGCTTTACTTTATAATGATAATCCTCAACTCACAGGTTTATGTTTCTTTCCCTTGGCTCCTGGGGCTGGGGCTGGGGCTGGGGCTGGGACAGACCCTCGTTTAAGAGTAGATGAAGATGGCTGGTGGGATGCGGTAGCCTGTGGATGAAATGGTGGCGATGGCCCAACAAAGGATTGTGAATGTACTGACTGGGTCATCTTCTGTTTCTTGCGAGATGCAGAGACAGTAGGACTGGGTATTGGATCATGAGCTGCTTGCACAGTATTGAGCATGCCGAGTTGAGCCCCACCAGCCTGTCTCCATTCCCTGATGGCATCACCCAACACAGTACCCATTAAAATAAAAAAGAAGCCAAGTAACAAAATATACTGAATAGGTTTCGTTTCTCAATTAAAAAACAAAGATTGTATCTTGTTTCTTAAATCTATCAGACCTTATCCTCCGTATGACATCATCTGCATTAACCCGTCCTAGAAGTTCTCTGTGCTCCTCGTTCGATAGCCTCAACTCCTTTCTAAGTTCTGTTATCAGACTTTCCTTTTCCTGAAGAAAATACATTTCATGTAGCAGTCATTTAAACCTGATCAAACAAATTAAAGATATTAGATCCACGAAGAAAAATGATAAAGTACCCAAGTAATGAGATCAGCTTGAGCTTTAAAGGCTCTTAGAACTGAACTGTATGCTTCTTGCTCAAGCTGGTGAATTTGTGCTTCCATGTCAGTATCACCATACATCCTAGGATATGGGACAGAACCCACAGCAGATCTTCCATTCCCTGCAACACGACCCCCTCTGGGAATTCTATTTTGGTGTGATGGAGGAAGATCGTCATCAGTTCCTGCAATTTTATTTTATTTTAGATTCAGAACAGATGCAACATAAATCAATAATGAGAATGAAATGAGGTCCGCAGTTTGGCCAGAATTCGCAGAAATTTGGAACAATAAAATTAAAAAAGAATATCTTGCGGGTCGCCTATGCATGACAAGCCAAGAGTGATACAATGATCGGATTATTTTACACACAGACACAGTCCTAAAAGCTTCTACTTAATAGGTCCATTTTTTTCGACACAACCCTACTTAATAGGTCCTTAGGCACAAATGTATAGGAAAAAGTGAAATTGAAAATAAAACTTCTCAAATCTCTAATTTCTGGAAGGGGTGCAAACCTAAGAACTAACCAAGTTGGCAACTAAAGCAGTTCACTTCTACACAGCAAGCTCAAAGGGATGAGTACCTTCACTAATAGTTTCTTAATTGTAAATGAAGACCACGTTCAAAGAACTCATCTTTAGAGAACAATTCCAAAACCAATTAGGTCCTTGAGATATATCCAAAAACCTTTCCGTAACTAAGGTTTTTTTTTTCCTCATAAGATGTTGTAACTAAGGTATGGCATAGAATAATGTCCTAACAAAAGTGGCTTTTGTTTAGTAACTGAAACTAAACATATACGAACTTCAAGCAAACATATGCACTGATGCCTAAGAACACTGAAAAAAAAAGTTCAGAGGTGCGCAGAATAAAAAACTAAAATCCATAATATAGGTGCTCTCATTAGGGAGTCAAGAGCTTCCACTGTGAATGTTTAAACCACAACATGTATATTTGCGTGAGGTGATATTACTTCCATATAAAGATATAACCATGCCTAAAAGGATGATATATATTTTTTCTTATTAACTAAATATCATGCTTAAATTTGAACTCTCAAGAACTAGGTTCAATCATTTGTATTCAATTATTAATTCAATTTTCTTCAGAAATTTTGGAAATAACATTTCTTAATTTCTATCACAACTTGTCCCAATAAAAGAATTATATCACAACTAGCTCTTTTTCTAATAATAAATAAATAACAATCGTTTTTCTTCTCCTTTGTTTTTCATTTTCGATTCTTTGTTAATAAGAAAATAAATTTATCTTTCACATTCTACTTGGTATGAACTTATCTGAAGCATTCAAAAAGATCATGGATCCCAAATAAAAACTTACTCGAGGAACCCAAGTTTCAAAAACCAAGAAGAACTAACTTGAAGAAAACAATATCAAATAACGAAGTAAATTGAGCTACCATATATACAATCTTTGGTACCAAAGCTCCCAAGTTAAATGCTCAAACTCAAATACTATAAAGCAACAACTTGCTACCAGTTCATCAAAGAAGCCTCATTCTGTGACAAAGACAGAGTCAAAGTGAAAGTGAATATATATTGCTAAACACCATAATTACAGTGGAAAACCCTAATTCGTTCACTGCAAGTGCAACCAACCCCAAAACCCCCAATTACTGTTCTGAATGGCATACATATATTTTTATCCGGAATTAAGAGAAAAGCATAACCCTAACCCAAACTCTGCAAATAAATCACTTCAAAAACCTAATCACCGAATAAAAGAAGAAATCTTTCAAAGTAAGCTCACCGCTGCTATCGTAGGGCTCGTAGTCCATGGGCAGTTGATACCCTCAATCAAAACCAAAACCAACAAAACCGAACACTTTCTACCCTAAACACACTTGCCACCGAATTCGAATATGCTCTTGGAGACTTCTTCAAGTTCCGACCACCCCGAAAGACACCGCAAGATACCGCAACAAAACGTCGTCGTAAAGAGTGTACCTTTTGTGTTCTACACGAAACGAAAGTCGTGGAGAAGAGGTTTTGGAGAGTGGAGCGAGTGAAATTAGCGGCGGTCGGAGGAGAAATCACTTCCACTGGAGAACCCACACACACAGTCTTCTCAGTATTGTAATAGGCTGCGACTTTCTTTCACTACCTCCTTCTCTCTTGCCTTTTTTTTTTTTTTTTTTTTTTGGGAAGATTTTTGTTCTCGTAATTTTTTGTTTTTTTTTTTTCCGTCAACAATTTTCTTTTCTCAAGTAAATTAACAAAGACTGCTATGCACTTACCGGGTATTTTATGTTTCGTTAATATTGTTTTTTTTTTTTTGCCACAATTTCGTTAATCATTTTCATTTCCAAGGTTGTTGTACGCGTTTTATTTAACTTGTTCTACTCGTTTTTATTTTTAGTGAAATAAAATTATGTTTCGAAATTTCAATTGTTTTAGGTTAAAAAAGTCGCAAAAATAAATTACAAAGGTTTATAAATAATAAAGCTTGTTGGACTCAAATTACAACGGTTTATCAATACCATTCCTAGCTGTTTAGTAAACATCTTTAATGTTTTCCCCCATTAAAGATGGTCTTATAGATAGGTTTTTTTTACCCAAGCATAGTTAACAGTAGGAATGATAATTCTTCCCAGGAGTTAGGATTTTTGCTGAACTTCGATCATAATGAGTCGGATATGAAGAATATAAATTAGGTTTGAGGGGTGGGAAATTTTTAGGTAAAGCGTTCAGGGCAGCAACGCCAACTCCAACCCCAACCTGCATCATTTAGAATACAATGTATATATTATTTATTTTTCATATGAATATATTGTTAAGGGGCTTCTCCATGTGTCTCACAACTCCCACCAGAATATATATTCCACGTATTATATATTGAATGAAATAATACATAAAATGTGTAAGTCTAAAACAAAACTTTTATATTGTGTATTTTTACCCTAGTATAATAGTTTATTACTTATTTTTTTCTCATTCAAAATTATTATTGTTATTGGTGTTTTTGTAGAGAGATGGACGGAGGAAGAAAAAGATAGGGAGGGCGCGTCAGCCAAAGGGAGCCAGGGTTGGGGTGGACGGTGGTTCTTCTGTCTTTTGGATGTTCTTATTTTCTCAATTTTATTTTAAAGATAAAAATAAATTTAAAGTCCAGCTGTAAAAAAAAAACTTTAATTATTTTAAAAAAATGATAGGTGGTATATTTTGAATGGAAGTATCACCAGTTTGACGTGATACGTTACCATTGTATAATTTCTCGTTTTTGTAATAGGGAAACCTGTTGCCCAACAAAGGCGAAGATGGGGAATCCACAATATAAATATTTAGTATGAAGATGGGGATGGAAAAAAACCTTAACGGAGATGGTGATTGGAATGGCATACATACCCATCTCCGAATCGCAGCATTGTCATCCCTAGTCGACAGTGCTCAATTGCTTGATGACCATTAAAATAAATATAAGAAAAGCTACATTTGAACTGAAAGCTGGAATTGCAACTTCATGACTATGAAAGTTACACAGCTTGAAGGGCATCTTCCTTGTCCATAAACATGGGTAGGCTTCAGCATATTGAACTAAAAGGAGAAGGACATGGAGGCACAGAGACATCAACCACTCCTTCAAGCATCTGTGTAACCTTCTTCATGGTGGGTCTTAAAGATGGATCCTCTTGTATGCACCAAATTGCCACCTTGACTAGCCTCTCCAGCCTTTTCATGTCATTTCTTGCCTCCTCATCATCCTCTATCAGCTTGTTTAATGTTTTTCCCTTATAGCAGTCATAAACCCAATCAGTTAGTATCACTTCTTCTTCATTTTCCCTTTCCATTTCAAGGCTCCTCCTGCAACAGATAATCTCCAATAACATCACCCCATAACTATAAACATCAACCTTTGCAGTAATTGGAACATTCCTGAACCATTCTGGTGCTACATATCCTCTGGTCCCTCTAATGACGGTATGCGTCAGAGTTTGATCGCTTAGCAGAAGCTTTGCCAATCCGAAGTCCGAAATCCTTGCCGTGAATGAATCATCTAGAAGTATGTTGTGGGGCTTGATATCACAGTGGATGATCTGTGTGCTACACTCCTCATGCAGGTACATGATCCCTCTTGCAATACCGAATGCAATTTGGATTCTTTTGTTCCAGTCGGGCCTTGAAATCCCAAAGAGAAAGCTAGCCAGTGTTCCATTGCTCATAAACTCATAGACCAAAAGTTTGTTTGCCCCTTCATCACAGAACCCTAGCAATCTGACCAAGTTCTTGTGATGGGTCCTGGCTATTGCACTCACCTCTGCTTTGAACTCCTTCTCGCCTTCTTGTGCCACCTTGTCCAACTTCTTGATAGCGACATAGTTTGTTGAACTGAGGGATGATATGATTCCTTTATACACAGTGCCAAAAGCACCTCTTCCAAGTTCTTCCCTAAACCCATCTGTGGCTTCTTCGAGTTCTTTATACCTAAAAGAACGTAGATTTGCTTCCATAATACTTGATGTGCTAGTAGTAACATTATGTCTTTTCTGGTATGTGTATAAGAAAACAAAAGAAAATGCTACAACAAAAAAGAAGTTAAGAAACACAGAGCTACCTAGAAGAAGTGCTCCTACTAAGATGAGAGTTTTCCGATCTTTGCTTCCTGTTTTTGATTGTGGAGAAAGTGGATCATCTAAAGAAGCATCAGATTTTGGTAATTTGATCAAAGCCTTCCCGTACGGATTCCAGTCCTGCCTTCCATGTGAGAGTGGCAGTTTCTTCTTGTTGCATTTCCCCTCTTTGATAACTGCCACCATACAATAACAATCATAGAGGCAAGATCTGCTGCAGTCATCTTCACTCATTGGCTGCAACTCAAAGTTTGAAGAAGTTGGCCAAAAAGTATTCGATAGCTCATGCATAACATATAAATCCTCTGGCTTTGAATTTCCTTGCTCGTCACAACTTTGTATTCTGTTTTGTTTACATCCACTCAACTTGTTATTTGGATCTAAAGAAGAAAAGCCAGGAAGGCATTCACAAATTGGCCTTCTGTTCGCGTCGAGTCTGCAGTAGCTATTGTAGCCACATGGTCCACCGCCCAAATCACCATTTGCGTCAAAGCAAATGTTATCTGGGATAGACCAGAGAGGCAACCAGGATGTCCAGCTCCCATTTTTGGAGGACTTTGGGTGAGCATATTGGGTGAAAAGACCATCCGAATCGAGTGTTGCTCTGTAGTAGTAATCTCTTATTGGTAATAGTGTTTTGTTTATGAGCTTGTCAATATCTCCATTCCTCCTGACAACATTGAGGTAACCTGACTCATTAAAGCTTAGCTGATAACCAGAATTCATTTCATCAACAGCATCAAAAGTATTGCTTTGGTAGTAGGGGTCGTAGGCAGACGCTGTAGGCAAGGCGATAGGATATAGCACAAGCCTTCCATCTGATTTAAGTTGGAGTTGAAACCCCCCCTGTGAGTAGTTGTTTGCTGTTTGTCTAGAATTCAGCTTTCCGCCAATTTCCAGCACTTGGGTTGGCAAAACGGTGTCTTTGAGATCTTTGAAGGTCTCCCATAAGTAGTCAGCATTGTTGTTTGCAAGCACAAAGTTACCGGTGTCGAGCATGGCAGCATAGGCAACCCTTCCACTAAGAACAGACTCAGGCTTCCATATTTCTTGGCTTCGAGGACCAGTGAGTGTGAGTTGGCCATCAGTGGTAAGCTCAAGTTTGGATCCTGTTGGGGCTGGATTGTCTCCATTTGCATACCAAACTATAGTTTTATCTGGTATTTTATCATACCATATGGCAAGCGAGAAGAGATCTTGATCAGCAATGCGGCGAAATCCGAAGGCAAATGTCCCAGAAGGCGATTGCCATGCAGATGAGTCCTGGGATGCAGTAAGGGACCAACCCAAGCTAATATTTGCAGTTTGAGCTGCTACAGAAAGTGGTTCAACTACAAGGAAAAGGCCAAGCAAGTGAAGAAGAAGAGATAAAGCCATTGCCATAAAATTTGATGAGCACAGAAAGTTTAAGGAACCAAAGGGCAGCCTATATAGCAACTTCCAACAAAGAAAATTCTTGGCCAAACAGAACAGTTACTAACTAATTTATGTGATGAAAAACGCGTGTCAGAATTTTCTTTGGATGAGTGGAAATTGGAAAGGGGAAGCTAAATGGCTGCATATTGAATTTGTGCAGGTTATGATAAGAGTAGATTTGATTTCGTTTTTGTGGTGTTGTTTGTCTCCAACTGTTCATCTATGATGCGTGGATTGCTAGACTTTTTAGCAGTTGACTCTGAATGATCACAATATTTGTTACTTGCAAATTGCAATGAACCTTCACCTTCACCTTCACCTTGACCCGGCTCCGGTCGTATGCACTTTCATGAAGACACGCGTAAAGGGTCTAGCTATAATTGATTGCTAGTCAACATTTTCACTTTGAATTTGAATCTTACATTAATAATTACGTAGAAAGGCAAGATTGAAAGGGACAATGACTGGACCTGTTTCCTTTGCAAAGAGCCAAAACATTGGAATTTTGTTAGAACTTTCCATAAAGTATTATTCACCTAATCAGCTGCCACAGGATCATTGGTTGCGTCAAAACAGTCTCTGTCATCTTCAATTTCGAACAAGTACTCAATGTGAACAATCACCTGGTGTATTAGACCGACTTGTAAAGTAAGAGCGCTCATAGTTTTTTTGTTTTTGTTTTTTTCATACCAGCAATATTCTATTTTAAATTGAGTTGCCTTATTTCCACCGATCTGCCCCTATTTTCCCACCCACCTTATCTTTAAAATTTTAAAGACAAATTTACCCATTTGTAAAATGACTTCTAAGGACTTAGGGACAAAACCAATCTCCCTCACCAAAGTGTGAGCAACCATTTCATACCAGCCATTGGATTAATCTCACGATACATAGAGCCTTTTATTAACTTAAATTCTTGACCCGCATATTGCACTTCCTCATCTAGCCATCTCTCTGTTTTCTAAAAGCTTCCAAAAGTTTTACTATTTTTCCTTCATAAATCTAATTTATCTCAAATATACTATCATTTTCTCTACGAAACAAATGTGGGCAAAATTAATTTTCCCTTCAAAGGCTCCTATTGTCCTTTTAAGATTTCATGAAATTTTATGTCATGGAGTTTTTTTGTTTTTGTCCATTTGCTTCAAACAACAAGCGATTGGTATTATTTGATTGAGGGAGATCAACATGATAGGAGCCTGGGGACCATAAGCATTCGAACCAATGCTTCAACTTCATGTTTTTCAACCACATATGTATTAAAATAAAATAAATACATAAGAAATTAAAGCAGACCTAAAAGTAAATAAATACCCAAATCCCCTCTTCTACCGCACACAACCCCTCTCATCACAAAGCCCATGTGTCACCTCCTCCAGGATGAGAAAGAGGGATGAACTCTTGAAAGAACCACAATCGGCTTGGAGAAAAGAAAGGCGGGTTTCCCTTAATATCGGGGTTAGGAAGTAGAACGGATATAAGTTGGGTTTTTGAGAGAATTTGCCTTGAATTAATAATTAAAGGATATTTTGGGAATAATGGTGGGTGGAAAGATAGGATTGTGTATTTTTCAAATTTAAGTGGTGGGTGGAAAGATAAGGTGGGTGGGAAAATAGGACGTGTGGGTGGAAATAGTAGCACTCTTTAAATTAATCTAAATTACAAACAAGGGATATAAACTTGGGCCCTTCCACCCCTATCAGCAAGGGCAAGGCAAGACTTTTTAACATTTGACTCTGAATGATCACAATATTTGTTACTTGCAAATTGCAATGAAACTTGCGCTTGACCCGGCTTCTGGTACGCACTTTCAACGCGTAAAGGGATTTTTGCTTTGGTTGTAGGCCTCATCATTTGGCCTGCGGGCTCATGGGCCAATGGGGGCCCGCCTTTCCCATGAAAAATCCCTGGCCTAGCCCGTTATGGGCTTTGAGGTGGCCCGGCTCCGTCGAACTGGTTTGGGCTTGGGCTTGGGTGTCTGAAGCCCAACCCAGCCCAATTAAGCCAAAGAAAGCCCGGCCGGCCCCGCCCCCAAAAGCTCCGGCTGCTAGGCCCACATACATATATAATTATATATAAATAAGAGTTTAGGATTATGATTATATCACTTAAATCACATATATAATTTGTTTCATTTCATTTAGTTTTCTTTACTCATTCCTAGTTTATAATTGGATGATTATCACATTAATTTGTGTCAATTATTAATACAACAATTATATATATAAATAAGATGAACAACATATCATATCACCAAATATAATCATATCACGAAACATAATCGTTCCACCAAATATAATCATGTTTTCTCTGGAACACATCACCAAACATTTGCATATTTATTCATACCATCCTTTTTAAAAAAAATATTTTGATACTTATTATTTTTTAAAATTATTTCTTAAAACGTATTACGGTCTAATTATGTAATAACCTCAAAAATAATACTTGGTTGTATTATTTTGTGGAAAATCTTATTAAGTTGTGTGACTTTATTGGGTGTTTTATGAATTTGGTTTGATGTGAAAATATTGGAATTAAGTGAGTTAATCTCAAATTTGGACTAAAATGCCCTAATGATTAAATTTATGATTTTTTTCAATTGAAGTAGGCCCGTTTTAGCCCGGCCGGCCAGCTCGATGGGCTTTCTCAAGCCCGGCCCATAAGTCGGGCTTGGGCTTTGAATTTTCTAAAAAGTCCGGCCCAGAACTCGGCCCCGTGTTTCCTCTCACCTCTTTAAAGCCTGGCCCGACCCAAGCCCATTAAATTTGGGCTAGACTAGCCCGGCTTGGCACATTGACGAGCCCTAATTGGTTGCGTCAAAACAGTCTATGTGTCATCTTCAATTTCGAACAGTTACTCAATGTGAACAATCACCTGGTGTATTAGACCGACTTGTGAACTAAGAGTGCTCATAGTTTTTTTTTTTTTTTCATACAAGCAATATTTTATTTTAAACTAATCTAAATTACGAAGAAAGGGATATAAAATCTGGCACTCTCACTCCTATAGGTAAGGGTAAGACAAGGCCTGTCACTATTTAAGTAAATAGTGGAGTGGGCTTGCAATTTTGTTTCCACACCTATGGGCTAATGCAAGAGCAATTACTATTCACATGAGATATGAGGATGTTGAAGAAAAATATGAACTTCCCAACATAATTTCACCACCACTAATTAAATAATGGCGTTTTATTATTTTAGGTTCGACCCTAAGCAAGGAATTGTAATTACAATACGCGGTGTCTCTTAATTACAATTCCTTGCTTCAAGAGAACATCCTTTGATTCCATCATAAAGAAACAGAACGTGTGTGTTTGGTTTTGTTGTTGCACCTAAGTCAAACCTCAGGGTGCCTACGTATCCCTTGCGGGAATCAAGTCACTCGGAGTTCAAAGAATTGCAATGAATAAATGACTCATTGCAAGGGAAATTTAATTTGAATTGTATTGAGAAGTGTTTGAGCTTATTTATCTGAATAAACCAGGGATTCCAATATGGAATTGTGTTTGGGGGCGAATTTGTTAAGAATAAACTAGGGATTCTGTTCAATTTTAAGATTTGGAAATTAATGGGTAAGTGTGGCCCACTAATTAAGAATTTGTGTCTTTGAGACAATTTGGAGATGTTGAAAATTTCGGAGGTAGATGACCCATGAGGAAAATTGGAAATTAATGGGTGAGTGTGGCTCACTAACTGAGAATTTGTGTTTGAGAGATTTGAATTTAATCTCATTGAAATTTGCCTGGGCAGATGACTCATGGGAAAAGTTGGATGGTTTTGTACCATTTTTCCTATTGTCAACGTCTAAGAAAAATAATGAGTAATTTTGATTAACCCACTAATTTTCTAAAATTAACATTTGCACTTGGAAAGGTGTTTTGGCGAATTTGGTTAGAATAAACCAAGGATTCAAATTTGGTTGCCGTTGCGTCTAGTGGAATGCTAGACTGCCTACGTACCATTGATCGGGAATCAAACCGACGTAGTTTCAAATTCAGAAATTAACTTGTAAGTGTGGCCCACTAATTTAGAATTTGTGTCATTGAGAAAATTTGGAGATTTTAAGATTTTCATAGGTAAATGACCCATGAGAAAAATTGGAAATTAATGGGTAAGTGTGGCCCACTAATTTAGAATTTGTGTTTGAGAGATTTGAATTTAATTTCATTGAAATTTGCATTGGTAGATGACCCATGGGAAAAGTTGGATGGTTTTGTACCATTTTTCCTATTTTCAATATCCAAGAAAAATAATAAGAAATTTCGATTAACCCACTAATTTTCTAAAATTGACATTTTCACTTGGAAAAGTGTTTTGGCGAATTTGGTTAGAATAAACCAAGGATTCAAATTTGGTTGCGGTTGCGTCTAGTGGGATGCTAGACTGCCTACATACCCTTGATCGGGATCAAACCGACGCAATTCCAAATTTAGAAATTAATAGGTAAGTGTGGCCCACTAATTTAGAATTTGTGTCTTTGAGACAATTTGGAGATTTTAAGATTTTCATAGGTAAATGACCTCTGAGAAAAATTGGAAATTAATGGGTAAGTGTGGCCCACTAATTTGTGACTGGTGATGAGCACAAAATTAATACAAGTTTTATCCTTAAATCTATAGTTGTTAGTATTTTCTTTTGTTTTATGTAAATCTATTAGAGTATTTATATTGTTTTTTTTTTCCAATCTTGTTTTTATATTAAATGAGTGGTTGTTTGTAGATATTAAGTGTCTTCCAATGGCATGAGGAGGAGGAGGAATAAGTAATGTGTTGCAAAAGAAGGTAGAAGAAAAATGAAAATGTGTGCAGCCATGGTCAAGGAAATATGCTCAAGACAACATGTGGTTCAAAACCAAAACCAAAGAAGAAGCAATCAGTTGCATTAATATGCTCTAGGACATGCATGCAAGCTTCCATCATTGAAGAAATAAAGAGAGAATGAATAAACAATGAAGGAGAAGTTCAAATTGACTACTTGCAACCAATGAATGCAAAGAAGAATGATGATGCTTGAGTTGTTATCTAGCTACAATTTGAGGAAAGTTGCTGCAGTTTTTATGAGAAGACACGAGAGATGAGATGAATTAAATGATAAGAAGACAAAAATAAAGATTTTTGTGAAAGCCAAGGTCAAGGAAGTAGGCCAAGATTAAGGAATATATTTGAAAATGATGGGATACTTATTTGAAATGATAAAAGCTTGGAGCAAAGAAGCAAGTGTAGAGAGTGGAGAAATTCAAGAGTGATACCCGACAAAGAGAAGAAGGAGTCATCATCACAATGAATTAAGTAAAGGAAGCAAGTTGGCAATTGGTTTGATGGCAAGTGGAAGACATATTAAATTCATGAATAGATGGATGTGATTGCTCCCATCCTCCTATAAATAGGAGGAGTTACGGCATTGTAAAAGGACACCAAGCTCCACAACTCTTGAGCTTTCTCTCTTCCCTCCATCTTTCTAAGTTTTAATTTCTGTTTTTAGTTTTATTTTATTATGGGGAACTAACTCCCTAGCTAAGGCTAGGGAGAAAGCTTTTAATATAAGTGTGAAATTTTTATTAGTTTGATCCAAACTTAAGCTTTAATGTGAATTTGTAGTTTTTGTTCAAATGGAATTTGTAGTTTTCTTTTTAATTAATTGATGAATGTTGATAATCTATTTCATGGGTTCAATCATGTTTTTCCCATTGTGTAGTAAAAACTTTCATGCTTTTAAAAGAGAAGAGAATTACCAAAGATTAATAGAATTTTGATGAAGATTATTTTTTTATAGTTTGTTGCCAATGGTACAAGTTATGCTTAGAATACTTCTAAAAGAAATTAAAAAGAGCTTTAATTATTTTGAACAACTACAATGGAAAATATTTTGTGGATCAAATTATTAAGAGTTGCATGCTTATGTTAAAAGTGGAAACCCAATGCCTTAGTGTTTTAATCAATTGAATTTTCTTGAAATCAAATCTTACATAAATCTACTTTTCACTCATAATTTCTTTTTCTTTTTTTTTTCAGCTCTGTTGTCTTTACACCGCTCTCGTGTGGATACGCACTTTAACTTCCGAGCTACACTACTATATCGACACCTCCCTTGGGGTTTGCAAAAGTGGTGTGAACAATTGGCAGATATTGAAATTAAGAAATCTAATATTAGTTTGAAATAATTTAATTTTCTTAGCAGAAATGACTAGACCATTTGACTTGACTATCTGGAGAAACTTATGCAGATGTTTCCAAATGTTGTTCTATTGACTGGGAAAAAATAAGAACATCATCAATATAAACTATGGAGAAATCACTAAATGGGTTGAAGATTTCATTCATAATATTTTGGAATTCACTAGGCGCATTTTTTAAGCCAAAAGGCATAACATTCCATTCATAATGACCAAAGGGGGTAACAAATGCAGTTTTGTACCTGTCTGACTCTTGAATTTGGATTTGTCAAAACCCACTCTTCATATCAAATTTGGAAAAAATGACTGAGTTATCTAAACGTTTGATTAAGTCTCTTTTATTAGGGATTGGATACCTAATCCATTCTAAGAGAGAATTAAGGGGTTTGCAATTGATGACTAATCTGGGGAACTCCTCGTTCTAACTCTGCATTTTTCTGAACATAAAAGGCTGGGCAAGACCATGAAGATTTACTTTTGCGGATTATTCCTTTCTGGTGTAATTATGATATTTCTTTCTTACAGAACTCCATGACTTCTTGACTCATTTGAATTGGCTTGGCTTTAGTGGGAATATTCTTTTCACTAAAACTTTTAATATAAGGGAGACTAACTACATGTTGTTTCCTATGCCAAAAGGCGTTGGGTAGATATGAACATACTTCTTGTTTTAACTTTTTTTCAAATTTCTGAATTCGTAATTGTAAGGAATTTTCACTAAGTTGCTGTTCTATTCTTTTAAACTTTACTTCTTCTTTTAAGAACTTAACTTGTTTACTTTTACTTTGAATTAGACTGACTGTTCTTGAGACCGGTATTCTAAAGGGCTTTTAACGCATGTAACTCAGTTTAGTTAAGAATTCAAATTTGACTTTCTCATTCATTTGTGTGGATGTGACTCCATCATATTCTACTTTGAATGGATAGAGCAAGGAAATAAAAGGTAGACCTAGAATGACTTCATCGGTGATATTTTTTACTAGGACAAAAGATGTTTTAAAACAAATTTTATCTTGACAGACATGAGCTTTAGGAATTTCATATTTTAACTGAAGTGATTTACCAGAGGCAGTTCCTAAAGTTTCCCTTGACTTTTTATAAGATTTAGTAGGAATTAGACCTTCTTGAATACAGTTGAGATCGGCTCATGAATCAGAAAGGGCTACAGTTTTTAACTCAAAATCACCAATAAAGATGCTGACTTTTGAATACCATTTTCGAAAATTAATCTACTTGATTAAATTTATGGCTTTATCACTATCTTTATCACTACTTAAGGGTTCATTTTCTGACTCAAAATGATTTTCAGGTTGACCTTTAGACTTTTCCATTAGACTGACTAGTTCATGTTTGATTTCATAATTTTCAGTTTGCAATTTGTGACTTAATTGTCTTAACTCAATTATTTCCTTTTTGACAGTTTTCGCTTCTAATTGTAAATCCTGTAAAGTGACTTCTTTCTTTTTATTAAATCTTTCTAGAGTAGTATTTAAACTTATTTTTGGAGACTGGGTAGACTGACTAGTTTCTTCTTGACCAATGACTTTTCTAAGTTTTCTAAGGTATTCAGATTTTAACTCTGGGTTTTCCACTTTACTGATTAAGTCAATTAATAACTTTTCTTGTTCTTCCTGTTTAGTGATGACGTTGACAAATTGATTACAACATTTATCTTTACAACCAAATTGAATTGTCAGAGAACTAAACTGGGAATTATTAGAACTATATTCGGCTGAACTGGTGACTATAATTTCATTACTACTAGACTCGGAATCTCTAACTCTAAGACCTGTATTAACTGGTTTTTATCTTCTTCAGAGATTTTTAATTGTTTAATAGTATCTTTTACTTTACATTCATTAGCATAGTGACCAAAATTTTTGCATTTCCAGCATTCTACTTTTCTTTTATCTGTATTTCTTTTACTTTTACTTTTATCACCCTATCGGGGACTTTTTGACCATTTTCTCTTTGGGTTAAATTTCTTTTTACTATAAAACTCATCATTGTTTTTAAAGGAATGTTTTTTCTGTTGAAAATATCTACTTTTACTAGTTTGTCTATTATAATTTCTATTTTTAACCTTCTTGGAGGGGGGAATGGATGTTAATCCATATTGTTCGCATAAATTTCCTAACTCATATTTGGCTGACTTTCTATCTGATTGGATTGACTTACCAATTTTCATGTCTACACACATCTTTATTCCTACTTGGTTAATTGTACTAATTATATTACCATAAGTTAAACTATCAAAATCTATATGACCTTGATCATTACTTAAGACTGTGCGTATTTTGTGGGCAAACAAATTAGGCATACCATTAATGAATTTTTCTTTCCAAAATCACTTAATTTTGGACATCTGAGATTACTTAGCTGATCATGAATTCTGAGAGTGGTATTACTAGGCGTTCCTATAAAATGTTCAATTATGGTGTAAAGTAAAGTGTTGATTCCATCTTCTATTCCTAATCCTAACCGTTCGTTGAAAATAGGGTGACCTTCTTCGTTTAGTTTTACTGCATATATAATTTGTCGTTTTACTCTTAGATGAGATGTTTATCCCACCAAGAACGGAAGGTTCCGGTGAAACCTGTTTTAATAAAGGAACACTTTCTAATTGTCTAAGATTATGATTGGTGACATAACTATTGGCTACCATTGACATGTAATGGAGTTTATTATGGATTTCTTGTTCTGATAACCATCTATATTCCATTCATACAATTTATCGGGCAGAGGCTGAGAATTGACTTGGGAATTTCTTTCCTCAAATTGGATATTGGAGGAGTTGGCTTAGGGTACCAATTTTTTACTAGGGTAGTGGGATGGACTTTATTTTTTAATTGAATCAGTTTCAAATTATTAAAAGCATTTTCTATTTTTGAAATACAACTAGAATATGTTTCATTACTGGAAAGAGACTCAGTTTAAGAGAAAGTTACTATGGCAGAAGACTCTAAGACTTTGAGACCAGAAGGTTCAGGCTTTTCTTTGACTGGGGTTAACTATCTAAGCATTTCTTAAAATTGTTTCTATCGTGGGACCTGTCTTGAGAGTTGGGCTTGACTTTAAATCTTGGAATTTTACTAGTGGTTTCTCTTTCTAAGACTTAAGAGATACTTCTTGAGGAATTATTTTGTCAATTTTTGTTTCTATTTTATCTAATTGTTTTCCAATTACTATTAGACTATGGTTTGTGTAATTATTTTGTTCAATTAGTTTCTTGTCATTTGGCTCAGGGATCTTAAAAGGACTGGTTGTGAGCTTAGCATTTTTGTGGTTGATTATTATTGTTTCAGATGGGGGGGTGACTGGCTACGACTTCAGGATTATCTTCTTTTTTCCATTTTTCCTGGGTTAATGTTTTGTTGTGTTGAATTTCAGCTGCACCAAAATGGATTCAGCTGCATCCTCAACTTGTGGCACGAGCTGTTGGTAGTATAGCATATGTAAGTGCGAGGTTTTCCACAGGGATTGGTGATTGAATAATCCAATTGAGTTTTCCTACACAAAACAGAAAAACAAGAAAGAAAATAAATAAAACAAGAAAGAAAGAAAAGAAAATAACTCAAGCAGATAAAGTTCCCAAGTTCAATTAGATTAACGGATTGATTCTAGCTAAAGTATGATTAAGCCATGGTGTCTAGTCCTAACCTTGTATTCCTAATTCCCTAATTTGATCATCTATTGTCTAACCTAAACTAAGCATTAGGAATCCATTAAGCATAGAAGAACATTTTAAACAACCAAGTATGTATCTAATCCCCTGTTGTCGAATGTCCATACATACTCTTCCTATTCAAAGTTCAATTCGAATTAAAGCATGGTATCTACTCTTAATTCAAACCAAGATAGCTAACATGCAAGCCTAAATGGTGATTAATTATTCAAACTAGCATATTAACTTATAAGCATAATGAATAAGAACAAAAATCATAATTGAAACTTGGAAACTAATCAAACTTGAAACTAAAAAAAGAATTTACATAACAATGAAAAGCAAAGTGGAACTATGAAAAACTTAAGGAGAATTTCAGCACAAAAATTTCATTACAACAATTGAAAACTAGAAAGAGAAACTAAGAGAATTTGAGGGAGAGAAGGGAAGGGGGCTCTAGAGAAGTGTTTAAGAGCTCCCCCCTTTTGGGGTGCTTTTTTGAAGCTTGAAGACTTCTCTATTTATAGGGCTAAGAGGGAGGAACACCATGATGAAATCCAACACCACCAATCCTCTTTTAATACAATCCATAACTCCCACTTCATCTTGTCTATGTTAGTGTGGTTAGAATCAATTCCATCTCATACTTCTTTTGCTGCACCTCAAGCTTTCTTCAAAGGTGTTCAATTGTGGCTGTCTTTTACTGCCAACCCATGTAGGTTTTCTTTTGGTTGCTGAAAAAAAAAAGATTCTTCTGAACCAAGCTTGGTGTAGGAAGGCCTGAGGTTTCAATATGTATCCAATAGGGCTCAAATTTGGATATGTCATAATAGACACCCATTGGAACAACTTTTATGAAGAATGTATTCCCATCTCAGTAGTACAAGTGTACGTTTTGGGCCTTGGAAGTTGACTGCCAAAAATAGACTGGAATTGACTCATGGTGTGCATTTTTATGAGCTCACAGATCGGGCTTGGCTTCATCAATTAATACGTTTTAGCAGTCCATCTTGCAATTCAGAATCTCTTCTTTCCAATCACATATTAATTGGGCCAATACAAGTTGGGAGGAGGAAGTTAAGGCCGAAACAAATTGCTAACTCAGTCTGCTCGTTTTCGCACAATTTTGCATATTTTCCTAACCAAAGCCACCATTGCTACTTAAGGCCCAATGAACTGAATGATAAATAGAAAAGAGATTAAAAGCACAAGTTTAACTCAATAACATAACCAAATCATAAGCTAGAAGGGTACAAAATGATATACAATTATGAACTGATCACGTTTTTAACTCCTTATTTAGATAATGGCTTTCTACATAATCAAGATAAAAAATTTCTGATTTTGACACTTTCATGTAGATTTTCCATTCATTAAAAATTTGATTTCTTTGTTGTTTACTAGGAAAGGCCGTATGATACTGGTTGCGTCTAATAGCATTTTTAGAGGCATGTAAATGTTTATCTAATTTTTCCCAATGAATTTTAATTTTTTTATTGAGAGTTCTTAATTGGTTGTCTAGTAGAAGGGCTTTGGCTTCAAAATCAGTTTGTGTGGGTCACTCTGGAGAATTGGACTTTTCTTCTTCTTTTGCTGGGTTCTTACCGTTACAAGGATGGTTGACTTAAGAGGTTTTTCTTAATGATTCTAATTTTAAATCTATTAAAGTTTTTTCTAACTCTAGGTCTCTTTCTAGAGTAGAAGAAGACGCAGTAAATGAGTGTCTAGTTGGATGCTTAAAGATTGACTGGGTGTTGGAAGTTGCTCTAATTTGACTGTGGACTTTGGAAGAGGTTGTTGATTTCCAAAATTTATTTTGACTATACCATCTAAATATTGTTGAGTATAAACTAAATTGTTCAGATTATGTTGAATTGGAGTAGGTTGACTCTCGGTTGCTAGTGTCCAGTCTAGGGGTAACTTGACTTCTGACCATTTAATTGCATGAGGAACTCGAATATTGGCATTTGCTTTACTACTTTGAATTAACAGAGTTTGGTCTTTGGGGCTTTTATTAAGAGCTTGGAAATTCATATTAGTACCTGTGACTTTGTAATAAATTCTATAAACTAAAGCTAAAGGTTGTGTGCCAAGTAGGACTTCATAACCTTCAGTTTTAATATTTAAAGTTAAAGTTTTTAAAATATGGGGATCACTAAGACTTACTGTGAAATTGGGTAACAATCAAAGTGGATTGGCCCATTAAACAAACTTGACTCTACGATTCTCTAAAGTGCTATCACTAAAACTGGTGAACCTTCCGTCTCTAAGAGAGAGAGAAGGATGGAGGTATTAAGACCTATTCGGGTCAAAGGTTTTATCTGCGACTGGACTAAACCAATATGAAGGAAATTGTGACCATCTTTTCTATTTCTTGATTGACTCAAGATTAGTAACTCGCATGTTTCATGTTCTTTACTAAGAGCATAGACTTGTTCAACTGTTTTAACATGGGTTGTTGACTTGAAAGAAGAGATTGACCAACATTCTCTATAAATTTTTTGACTGGGGACTCTAGGTATATTCCAGTCTTTAAAACTAATTTCACTATCTGACTCAAATTCTACTTGTTCTTCATTTACTATGTCTGGATTTTACTCATACTTGCTCTAGAACTGCAGCTATTGACATAGTTGGTTCGAAGAAGGCGACTCATTTTGCTTGGTAATGGGTTAGATTCTAAGGAGGAAAATAAACAGAAACTTCTATTAGTGTTTCATGGCTTACCTGGAAACCTAGGGATTCTCTCTCTCTGCCTCATGCCGCTACCTGGGACTTACTTCGGACTCTAGGACTTATTGTTTGGACCAGAGAGAAAATGATAGGTAAACAGACAAACAACAATGAAAAAGAATAGAAGAAACTGAAGACTTCGGACCAAGAAGACCTAAACCAGCCACTTAGGCGTAAAGAAGAGGCAGAATGTAAATTTACACAACCTCAATACCATAATAATATATATATATATATATATCTCTATGTCGTTGTGAGTCATTTCTTCGGGATCTTTGGGATTGAAGTAAAAAGGATTTGGTTTGGTTAGTTTCATTTATTCTCGGGAAAGTGAGAATACTTGGTTTTGAAAGTGATTTCGTAATTATGGTATCAAGTACATGTTTTGGCATTATTTTGTAAACGGTAGGGTTAGTATGTTGTTTTGCAAACTAAATCAACTTTGTTTTTGTCCACTCACACGTTTTTTGTTTTGTGCCCCTCCGGATAGTAGTTGATTGTGCTTAACAGAGAGCTAAGCCCCCTAGTTCCGAATCTCAAGCTTCTATAGGATAAGTTTGGTTTCATTTTTTTCTGTTGAAGGTTGTTACCGTTGTAAATCTGATTCCTGAAGATTGCTCTGTTATTGCGTGCTAGGGTTTGTTATGTGAGGCCAAAGGCCTTTGTTGTAAACTATTAAATTGTATCAGAAGCATGCTACTAGTTGGTGTTATAAATTGTGTTTTTAACATGTTCAAAATTTGGAAAAGTCCAATTTTCAAGGGAGACTCTGCTGAAATTTCAGAAGAAGTCTCACTCTTAGTAAATGGGATCGCATTGGTAAGATGTCGGAAATAAGATGTAATTCGTCCTTAGTTCTTAGGAAATTCGGGCCGGGTCCTGCGAGCTGGTATCACCTGCAAGTGCAACCAACCCCAAAACCCCCAATTACTGTTCTGAATGGCATACATATATTTTTGTCTAGGAAATTAAGAGAAAAGCATAACCCTAACCTAAACTCTGCAAATAAATCACTTCAAAAACCTAATCACCGAAGAAAAGAAGAAATCTTTTAAAGTCAGCTCACCGTTGCTATGGTAGGGCTCGTAGTCCATGGGCAGTTGATACCCTCAATAAAAACCAAAACCAACAAACTGAACACTTTCTACCCTTAACACACTTGCCACCGAATTCAATATGCTCTGGAGACTTCTCCAGTTTCGAACCATCCCGAAAACACCGCAAGATACCGAAACAAAAGAGTGTACCTTTTGTGTTCTCCACACGAAACGAAAGTCGTGGAGAAGAGGTTTTGGAGAGTGGAGCGAGAGAAATTAGCGGCCGGTTGGAGGAGAAATCACTTCCACTGGAGAACCCACACAAAGTCTTCTCAGGATTGTATAGGTTGCGACTTTCAATCACTTTCTCCTCCTCTCTTGAATTATTATTTTTTTTTAGGAAGATTTTTGTGTTTCCCGTAAATTTTTTTTCCTTTTCCGTCAACAATTTTCCTTTTCTCAAGTAAATTAACAAAGACTCTATGCACTTTCCGGGTATTTTATGTTTTCGTTAATATTGTTATCTATTTTTTTGCCAAAATTTCGTTAATTATTTTCATTTCCAAGGTTGTTGTACGCGTTTTATTTAACTTGGTTCTACTCGTTTTTATTTTTAGTGAAATAAAATTATGTTTTGAAATTTCAATCGTTTTAGGTTAAAATAGTCGTAAAAATAAATTACAAAGGTTTATAAATAATAAAGCTTGTTGGACGCAAATTTTCAGTCCGTCTAGTTATAAGGATTCAATACCATTCCTAATTGATTAGTAAACATCTTTAAGGTTTTTCCCCATTAAAGATGGTCTTATAAATAGTTGTTTTTTCCCTATTTCTTCTTACTTTAACGAGGGAAGGGAATAGTTAACCGTAGAAATGACAATTCTTCTCACGGGTTAGGGTTTTTGCTGGACTTCTTTGTACTTATCTGACCCTCCCTCATCAAGTGACACGTGGATCAGAGAAACTCCCAAGCGCCCAAGACTCCAGAACAAACGGATCGCTATCGATGACCGCTCTCAAAAACAGGAAGTCGTCGCTACTGATCCAAAGCATACAATCGATACCCCTGACCCATCCTGAGAGAATCAAACCTCGAAGCACCCGCCTGAAATATCTAAAGGACTCGTGTCAACCTCAGGGCCCTTCCATCAAGTCCCACATCGAAATTGAGTATTAAGAGCTTACAAAATGCCCTTTATAAATAGGCCCCTTCACTACAATACAGGGGTAAGACTTTTCAGCTTGACTTTTATGCTAAATATATTGTCAATAAAAAGCTCTTAAAAACAAACTTACTTCGGCATCGGAGGGTCTTATGCTGGTTGCACATCGGTTTCATAGACCTTACGAGTTTAACTCTCTTTCCATTCAGGATCGGCATCAAAGGACAGGAAGAATCTTGGCATTGGACACTTATTCCATCCCAGTAGATCGTCCACATCACTTGTAAGTTGCACTCATTTCTATCTATACAGTTTTAGTGTAAACAGAATTGGCGCGTCTGTGGGAATCGCTTATCGATTAGTCCATATCTCAAAACTCCAAAACTCTGAGACCAAAAAATGAATCCATCTTCGGCCCTTCCTTCGATGGACCCATCCTCGGACATCACGGCGGGCCTGATCCTACTCCGCTCTGCCTTCATACGCCGACGGAAACATCTTCTCGACAGAGACTTTGGAGGCTCGTATGGAGACTTTACAACGAGAAATGGCAAAATGCAGGAGCACAACAATATCCTCGCCTCCAAACTTGATGATACCCAGAGGCATGCCGATCAACAAACGCACTCAACCCAACTGGAGCATCCTTGGAAGGAACCATGCAGCTTTTAGCGAGAGAAGTCGTTCAGTGTCCAGGAAGCCCAATGCTTAGGATAAAGGAAGCACAGGCCGAGGGAGGACATCTGCCTCCCAGACTCATTCGTGCCTCCCAAAGAAGCGTCACCTAGGATACCAAGTCTACTCCGATTGCCGCTGAATCGGATCAATGAGCAGCGCAAAGAGCGACAGCCTTTTGCCCATCCAAGTCCGAGCCAAACTCAATGATCAATGTATGGAGTCCCTCTGACCAAAGTCCCCCATACGCCGGAGGTACGAATGCTCCGTCTCGAAGAACTGGACGAATTTCTGACTACGTTCCAACTTCACCAGGAACCACAATCTCCCGTCCGATGGAAGGCCCGTCAAAAAGCACCACACCACCGATCAAATAAAGAGGATGATCGGCGTCACAAGACGGAAGCAAGAAACCCAACCGAACGGGAGGCTCGGATATGGGGGGCACAATGCTGGCGACACACGGAGAGACCTAGAACGTTCGAACCTTCGGTGATGATCTTCCCCCAGTCATCCAACCTCGCCTTCTCCTCCAGAAGATGAATTGGATGGAAGGAGAACAAAACAGGCTCAGACGCCAACATGGGGAAGTACCCTGGACCGTCCAGGTTAGAGGATTCGGGATGTTAGACATGAGAAAGAGGTGCAAGCACTCTGAATATCGTTCTACTCGGGGTGGAGATCCGTAACTCATATCCACACCTTTCAATTAGCCTTGGGTTGCAAGGGGGTCACTAACGAAGGCCAATGCCTGCTATTCCCTTCCACCCTAACCGTAGCTGCATTGAATTGGTTCTTCCACTGCAGCAAGGACGGAGACTTTCGAATCAGTGGAACAAACCTTCCTCAACCATTTTATGATTCAAGACCAATTGCATCTCTGCCGACGATCTCTTATACGTTCGGCAATGGGCGATGAGCCCTATGAGAATATGAGGCTAGGTTCAGCCACGAATATTCCCGATGTCGGAAGTCACGGTGGGCGGCCTTGACTGCCTCAAAAGTGGCCTTCGATCGTCTCAGTTTCGGTTTCGCTGTCCAGAGGAGGGCTGACCACCACGCTCGAGCTCATGAAACAGGCAGCCATCCACGCCAAGGCGAGCATTTCAACTCCAAAGGGTCAAGCGGCCCCATGCAGGAAAGAACATACCGAATCAATCGGCCTTCCGCACAAAACTGCGGAGTTAACTCCCAGCAAGTTGGACCGTAAATCAGGCTCCTACCGAATGCACCCCCGCCCTCTACTCCTTACGAGGGAGAAACAAATCGGAAGGAAAACTTCAGGGTCGGTAGGAGCAGCAACAAAGGGGGAAGGATTCCGAGGTCGAACGACTTCGGAGGCTAGGAAGAAAAACCAGCCGAGCAGAAGAAACCTTCACCTTGCTTAATCCACTTACGAAGCATCTCCTTATGACAGAGAATCAGATACTAGCGAAGCCGAACAATAGGAAGCTCTCCTCGGAGGAGAGCGAAAAGGACGCCAGCCTCCTGCCGATACCACCAGGACAACGGCCAAGTAGAATCGTGACATCGCCCTCGAAAATTGTTGGTAACGCCTGATCTACGAAGGAGGCCATCTAGGTCCTAAGTACGAAGAGGGCACCGGCCAACCATCGAATCCCGGGAGATGAATATGATCAGTGAGGGCACCTATTGCCGAAACTAGCTACCGTTGCGTTAAATTACGTTCGGTACCTTCGGGCACCCCCAAGAGATCTCAGCGTAGCAGGAGGATCGTAACGACAAGATCCGTGTAATCGGTGGGAACCTATTACCTTTTCTAGAAGAGGAAGAGCGAGGCATCATCTTCCCCACTCTAATCCTATGATCATACGAGCCGAATGTTTCAAGAGCTGAATGTGGTCCGATTAATCATAGACATTGGCAGTTTGGCTCAATGTGTTGTTTGCTGACGCTTTCAACGCCTCTTGGATAGACCCGCACCTAAACAAAGATATCACCCATCTCTTAAGCTTCTGGGTGATGTGGTTGAACTCAATTTGGGCAGCCCAGGCTCCCGGTAGCGCCTAGCACTATCCCAGGCGAACGGTCATTACACTCATTCTAGTAGTCGACTGCCAACGGCGTACAAGGCCATCATCGGCCGAACGGCGCTCAACAAAATGAAAGCCATGCTGTCACCACACATGCTCCTCCTCAAGTTCCCCACGCACGCGCGTAGGCCAAGTGCGATGGATAGTTGAGCGCACCGGACGTGTTATGTATCGGCAACAAAGGAATCGGCAAGAGCTACACTTCGCGAGCGTACAGCTTCCACCAGGACGACGATGCCAAACGGCAGGGACGAAGAAACCGGGATGATCCCAGAGTGAGGCCTCACCCCACAAGCGCAACCCGTTTAAGAGTTAGAATCGGTCACCCTCTCCGAAGCACAGCCCGTACCACAGTCCGAATTGGGAACCATTCTGAGTTCGGCACGTATCACTTTCTTGCGAAATGCGGAAGTCTTCCGCCCCTGGTCATACAACGACATGTCCTGGCATCGCCCCCGAATGTGATCGCCCACAAGCTCCAGCATTTGTCCCAGTTTCAAACCCATCAGGCAGAAGCTGCGGGCCTCGATGCAGAAAGGTACGAAGCGATGAGACTGAAGTGGATATAAATGAAGACAATCGGCTTCATCCAGGAGGTGACCTACCCTATTTGGTTGGCAAACTCGGTCCTGGTCAAGAAATCAGAAGCGCCCTGGAGATGTGTCATGACTATACCGACTTAAACAAAGCTTGCCCAAAGGGCAGGTTCCCCTCTGCGAGGATCAATCTAGATGGTGGATGCCACAACAGGCGATGAACTTCTCAGCTTCATGGGATGCATACTCGGAGGACAAACCAGGTATTCATGAGCCCTGACCGACCGCGACATACGGCATTCATCACTGACAAATGACTTTACTGTTACAATGTCATGTCGTTCGGTTTGAAGAACGTGGGGCACATATAGATCGATTGGTCAACAAATTTCTCTGAACTCATCGGCACCTCGATGGAGGTTTATGTGGACGACATGCTAGTCAAAAGAAAAACGGCCGATTCTCACCTCCACAACCTCTCCCTCATGTTCAACGTCTTAAAGAGGTACAACATGCATCTCAATCCAAGCAGTGCGCCTTCGCTCCTCCTCCGGCAAATTTCTTGGCTTCATGATCAGCCGGATGGGGCATTGAGGCCAACCCTAAAAAATCAAGGCATTGCTCGACATGTGGATACCGAGACGGAGAAGGATATTCAGGAGCCTCACTGGCGTGTTGCCACTCTGGCTCGTTATCAAAGCTACCGATTCGGTGCGCTCCATTCTTCAAAGCCCTCAAAGGAAGCAAACGGCAGATTTTCTGGACTCTCCAATTCGAACGAGCCTTTCAAGACCTCAATGCCTACATGAGCAGAGCGCCCCTATTGTCCACCCTCTTCCCTTTAGACCTCATTGTCTACCTTTCGTTTTCGACGACGGCACTTAGTTCTGTGCTCATTCGCAAGCCGAAACGGCATAGAGCTTCTACTTTTCTATACTAGCTGTCGCACCATTTGCAAAACCCAACGGAGATGTCGTATAGCAGTGTAGCTCCTAAGTCCAAGTGTCGGATCCACAGAGAGAGGAGAGGTAAGAAAATAAGAGGAGATGAAAAAGAACAAGTATGATTGAGAGGTAGATTTATGCAAGATTTGATTTAGAGAAAATTTAATTGATTAAAACACTAAGGCATTGGGGTTCCACTTTTAACATAAGCATGCGACTCTTAATAATTTTATCCACAAAATATTTTCCATTGTAGTTGTTCAGATTAATTAAAGCTCTTTTAATTTCCTTTAAGGAAAGATTTAAGCATAACTTGTACCATTGGCAACAAACTATCAAAAAAATAATCTTCATCAAAATTCTATTAATCTTTGGTAATTCTCTTCTCTTTTAAAAGCATGGAAGTTTTTACTACACAATGGGAAAAACATGATTGAACCCATGAAATAGATTATCAAACATTCATCAATTAATTAAAAAGAAAACTACAAGTTCCATTTGAATAAAAACTACAAATTCACATTAAAGCTTAAGTTTGGATCAAACTAATAAAAATTACACACTTATATTAAAAGTTTTCTCCCTAGCCTTAGTTAGGGAGTTAGTTCCCCCCATAATAAAATAAAACTAAAAAACAGAAATTAAAACTTAGAAAGATGGAGGGAAGAGAGAAAGCTGCAAGAGTTGTGGAGCTTGGGTGTGTTTTACAATGCCATAGTTCCTCCTATCTTATAGGAGAATGAGAGTCCACAATTCCAACTTCATTTAATAAATAACTCCTCCACCTTGCCACCAAGCCAATCACCATTTTGCTTCCCTTGTTTATTTTCCTCTAGTGCCGGAAGCACCCTCCAAATCTTCATCCTCATTTGTTTGGCTGCCACACTTCAATACTTTTGTTTTATTTATATGGATGCTATCACCACTTTCTTCATTTATTTATTTGTTTACTAACAACTTCCAATTGCATTTAATTGTTTGGAAGCTCCACCTAAAAAGAAGAATAAAAGACTTAAACAAATTTAACTAAGCACTAACAATTTAAATTTAGGGATAACAAATGTAATAATTATGTGCTTTATCACTAGCCATGCTCTGGAGGATGCCGAGATTTGAATCTCCAAATTGGAAAAGTTCGCCCTACGCTCTCCTCTCTTAGCACGCAAGCTTCGGCCATATTTTCAGGCCCAGCCTCACCGTCCCACCAATTAGCCTCACGCCAGGTACTACAGAAGGAAACCGAGTTTGTCAGTCAGCTGGGAGTGAAATGGGCCATTGAACTTAATGATTTTCACATTCACACCTCTCAAGCCTGAGAGAGGGTAGAGCTCGTAGCCTCACTTCATCTCCAGTTGAACTCACGCCCATCTAGTAGTCCGGTAGATTGCCATCTGACGCAAGGATCCTTCCACCCCCATCAATTCCCGTACTGCACTCCTTATGTGGACCCTCTGCCCAACCGACAGCGCAGCTGGCCGGGCAGAGTACCAAAGCCCCTTCATCAAACGACCATCGAGTATGCAATCTGATTCCACTCTCAGATTTCCACAATCAAACGAAGCCGATAGAAGCCATTTAGCGGCCTTTGGTTGGCTGGGAAATGAGGGCTAACAGCTTAAGGCTATGCACCGACCACAACTTTGTCGTAGGTAGGACTCACCAAATTTCAAGCCAAAGATACTTCAATGGCCGCCTGCTTGACACAGCCCGCGATTGCTCCACCACTTTGCGCGTATCAAGTTCAATAGATCCCTGAATCGAAAAACTCATGCCAATGCCCTGTCACGTTGGCATTAGAGGTTGAGGACAACATTGGTTGCCACGTTCCGATCGAAGTCCTCGCTCCTTAGGCATGCACTCAAAGTCGAGTACATGCCGTTCAGGACCCAAAGTTGGATAGATCCAATCCACACATACCTCGCGAGCGGTACGCTTACCTAGTTATAAGGCCGAGCTAGACTCTCCGTCGGGATCCGCGATCTTGATTTTTAATTAGGATCCTTCTCCGGCGTGGTCATTCTTTACCATCGCTCGATGCGTAACCCCACAACAAGGGAACTACATCTACCGGGAAATCCACGAAAGGAGCATGCGGCAATTATCATTCTTCGCCGCTGAACCTCTGGCCTTAAAAATCGGGTACGGTAAGGGTATTATTGGCCAACTATTCATGTCGATGCCACTAAAATTCTCCAGAAGTGCGACCATTGTCCAGCGTTTTGGCTCCATCCTAAATGGCTTGCCGAACCGCTCACCCCGATTGTCGTCCCATGGCCCTTCGCTCAGTGGGGTTTGGACTTATTCGGCCTTATGCCCCAATGAAAGGAGAACCTGAATCGTCATCGTCGCGTCGACTACTTTACAAAATGGACCGAGGGCCGAAACACTTGTAACCACCATCCGCAGAGCGGGTTCTAACACTTCGTCTCGAAAGAACATTATTTTTCCTTTCCACCTCCAAACGCCATCATGCACAGACAAACTGTTGACAATTCGATTCCTCTTAGTTCTGCACCTGTGCCATCCATTCTACATCAACTTGTTCTTTGCATCTCAGCGCATCCATAATCAACGACCAAGAGTCAACCATCAATAAGATCATCAAAAAGACATTGAAGAAGAAGCTCAGCACGAACTAAGGCGGCGTGCCTGATTTGCTACGGAGGTTTATGGGCCATCAACACCTCCTGCACGATCGGTCGACTGGTGAAAACACTATTTTCCCTCGCTTTCGGTGCAGAAGTGTGGTCCCAGTTTAACCAACACACTGCACGTGTCCTAACGGCATCACAGTAGCCAAAACGAGACGCTACTTACCTTAAACCTCGATCTCATCGAGGAACACGTTAAACGCTCGTAGCTTCGGTAATGCCGCATACAAGCAACGAACTTTACGAAGGTCTCTACCACCAAGGACCCAGGGGGCACCCCGGCCTTCGTGGGAAGGTCCTGCGAGGTTCGTCGCACTCCCCGCCCACCTGGCACCTACCACTTATGCTAGATCAACTGTAAGAACCTCGGCCATTCTGGAGTGTCAACATTTCAGATTTCTACAAGTAACTATACCCTTGTAATTCGGCATTTAGCCTCAACTTTCATATTTTATACATACGGCATCCAAAATTCTAGCATTATACTACGTACGGCATGCACATACTAGAATACGAAAGTTCAAAATCATACCGAATCAAAATAGACTTGAAATAAAAAGGCCACAAAGGGCCACTGTAATGACAAATTGCCATTTACATAATCAAAATATTACAACTTCCAAAAATTATCAACAAATACACCGATCTTAAGAGGAGGGGGTGAGCATCGGTCGTCTCAACTTCCTGGATGCTGAATGCAGGCTCGGAATTACTTACGGTTCGGCAGGAGGCACACTGGATGTTGGCACGGATGACCATCTTCCTCATCGCTGCTGGAGTTCTATATCATCGGCAGATTCGGCATCGGCATCCTCTCCCTTGTATGTCTCCACTATCTCTTCTGCCACCCTTTCTGGCAGTGAGGCCGGAAGTCTCACGAAGGTTTCAGCTTCCTGCCTGCGATACCGGAATCAGTCATACCGTTATCACACTTGCCTCCATAACCTCCTTATCCAATATTAGCTGCTTAACTTTCCGAAGGATACAATAATCGGCAACGGCTTTCACCTTCGCCTCTTTCACTTCTTTGGCATGCGATTCCCCACATGCATTGCCACCTCCACTTGCGGGCCTGGCCCCTAATGCATTCGACGCCTCCTTTTGGCGCCGAGCTTAAGGAGAGCTCTGACTCCTATTTTGCAGCATTCTCTCGTCACCCGCCCTTCCAAGACGTGGGCTTCGGCAAGCTCGGAACCCCTTCCTCGACCCTCTTCTACCGTTATGCACCATTAACCCCGCTTTAAGTAGAGCCACATGTCCATGTTCAGCCTAAATAGCAATCCATTAGCGACCGATCACGAGAACACTTGTAACACAAAAGACAAACAAACACTTCCTCAGCCTGAAGGAGAGAAAGATCGTCCGCGTCTCAACTCCCAGTGTCTTCAATCGGACGGGTCTTTTTGTTTCGATAGCTCCATTTGGGCGCCATGGATCATGGCTGTCATGGAATGCCACTCCTTCAGAGGCAAGCAATGTTACGGCACCTTCTTCCTCCTCTCCCTCATCATCTCGTAATCACTGAAGGTCCCCCTCGTGTCCCGTCGATTTCTTCGACATCGGTGCATCGAGGGCACCCTCGATACCTGCCTTTTGCCGTCACTTAGAGGTGGACCTCCCGACGACCTAGCTTCGGCCACCCTTTCTGGGCTTTAACGTCGGCCCAACGCTCCGAGGCGGCACCTTTTTCTGTTTTCTCTCTGCGCCCCATCACCCTCGCACGCAGCCTCGCGTCTCGCTCATCGGCCTCCCATCCACCACTGCATAACAAAGAGAAGTTAATTGGAAACAACAAAGTGAGAAGGAAACGGAAGGACTTGCCAAACGGGATCGCTTCTCTCCTTTTGTTCTTCATCTTCCTCCTTCACCCCTCCGTCCGTGCTTTGCCTTACCGTCAACCACTCGCTCTGCGACAAATTCCGGAAGTACAACATTCTTTTAGAAGCGATCTCCTCGGCTATCTTCCCTGGAACCCGTCTCCATCGCTTCTACTTTCTCGATACGGTGGGGGAGGGGTTTCCAAGGACACTTAAAAAGAACTGTTCAACGTCAAAAACAGCAAACAAAAAAAAAACAAAAAAAAGGGCACAACGCTTTTGAACGAGGGGTTTAGACATACCAGACTGTTGAAGGGTCGTAGGGATACGCCCTCACACTCACTCCTGGTGCTGATTCCAATCACCAAGACAATTACACGACGCTTGCGCAGGGTCTTTTGGGAGCCCAACACCAACCACAAAATGTCCACGCTCCCTCGCTCGAAAGGCAGCTTGGTTACCACCCACCCCTTGATGGCCACTCTTCGCCCTCGTGCCACAATGCAGGACATAATTGGCGAGAGGCTCAGAGCTCCCACTCCCTACATGTAATCCAAAGTTTGGATTATGTTGCCCGCAATTTGAACGCCGCCAGGATCTTCCTGTCACGAATGCCGCAAACGGGGCGAACCCATGTTTGAATGATATCAGTAACCTAAAAGACAATCTTTTGTCATTATTACTTAATGACTCCAACGGCTCTGCGATGGGCATCCATCCGAAGCCGGGATGTTAAATTCGGCCCGAATCTTGTCAGTGCTGCTCGCTCAGTACGTTCGGCTCCAGGAGATGATCTACTCAACACTAACCATTCGGCTTCGCCATGGGGATCCCGCCCTACCCTCGAACAACGGTCACCATCCCTCTCTTCCACAGACCACTCCGACACATTCAGCCCAATTGGCTCACCCAGCTGAATGTTGAAGGTTCACCGAGCTCCACCATTGCCACCAGCCTCGGTGGGCACCTCCATTTCTCTTGGTGCAGGTAGTTGGAGCATCACGGCCCTCCAATCCCTACCGCAATGCGAGTGCTCACCCACTTGAAGGACACATGAGAAGTGCCCTAGCCCTCAAGTATCTCCTTCTGTCTTCCCAAGTATTCAACACTTGGCGACCTCTAGTATGGGCCTCACAAATCGGCCTATCACGGCCCTCGGTGCAGCTTCCAGGAGGATCAGTCGTCCTGAAACGGCGTCTCGCCTGACTCTCGGTTTTTAGTATTTGAACATCTACAGGAACACAAAGAAGGAAACTAAATGTCATGCTACAATCAAACTCTCATCCTGAACCTAAGGTTCATGTTCATCAACATTCATACATGTTCATGCACCCAATAGACAAATTTTGATCAATCTTAAGATGAAATACGGCCACATACCTTGATTACACGCTGGTCTGCCCAAGTCGCCTTGCGCCTGAAACACTTCACGAAATCGCCTTCAACGCTTGCACAATCGCCGAAACGCCTTCTATCGAGCTCTTGATTCCTCTCAAAACTTCCAAGTGATTATACCTTCGTGTTTCTCCCATTTATAAGACGAACCTCTTATCGGGATATTGAAGCGATCGCATCGGGACAGAAAACCATGCGACCTAGAGAGCCATGCCGCCACGTGTCACGCATGCAACAGAAGTTGCTACAGAACCGGTAACGTTTCACACTTCTCATGCGCTACAAACTCTTCCACTAGACTTTTCCAACGGATCACCACGAAACGCGTGCGCACTGTGAGTCTTCACTCACCCCTTGTACCGATGGCGAACGCACCTCGTGAGTTCTCACTCACCCTCCCAGCCGACAGGGCTGCACATCCTGCTGAGTTCTCACTCACTCCTCGTTCAACGGGTAGGTGTTCCCAAACCCTGCGGCTACACTAACCTCTCTATATGATTCGGTATGGACGTGTCGTCTCCAACTCACTCGCCGGGAACACTTGGGGACTACACGCACCATCGCAATAATGAACCCATTAATTCCTAACAAGAATGCGAGCAACAATTCCCAGCCCAACTAGAAGTCACTCTCGAATTTCGGTAACTTGGGACTACTCTGACTCCACATCCTCTACCTCCTCATAAGTGACATGGCTGCACGAGGATCAACTCCCAAGCGCCCAGGCACCGAACGAATGGGTATTGTGGACCTCCATGAACTTCTCTGAAACGGCAGCCCCATAACACCTGCGACCAAGCATACAATTGGGTACCCCTTCGGAACTTCCAGAATAGACCTTGGGAAGCACCGGGCCTCAATATCTAAGGACTAATGAGACCTCAGGCCCTCCCCCAAGTCCCACATTAAAAATTAAAGTAATGAGAGCTTACAAAATGCCCTCTGTAAATAGGGCCCTTAGCTCAATAGGGGTAAGACTTTTCAAGCCTTGAGCTTTTATGCTAAATATATTTGTCAATAGCAAAAGCTCTAAAAACAAACTACTTTCACATCGGGAGGGTCTTAGACTAGTTCATATTTATTCCAGACCTTACGAGTTGAACGCTTCTTTCCATCGAGGATTCGGCATCCAAGGACATGAGAATCTTATTAGGCATTTAATCGATCTAGTAGATTGTCGCTTACACATCACTTGTAAGTTGGATTATTTCTATCTAGTAGAGTTCAAGTGCAAACAACTTCGATCCTAATCCGATATGAAGAATATAAATCAAGTTTGAGGGAGTGGGGGAATTTCAAGGAAGGCCGAACTCCAACTCTATCCTCATCGTTTAGAATACAATATGACATTATTTATTTTGCATATGAATATATTGTCTAAGTGGGTTTTAAATTTACAACTCCCACCAGAATATATATTCACATATCATATATTGAAGTTAATTTAAAACAAAACTTTTCTATTGTTTTTTTAACCTACAGAGATAGTTTATAACTTATTTTATCATTCAAAATTATTATTGTTATTGGCGTTTTTGTAGTAGAGATGGACGGAGGAAGAAGATAGGGTGTGTGCTCAGCCAAGGGAGCCAGGGTTAGGGTGGGCACCCATGGTTCTTCTGTCTTTCTGGATGTTCTATTCTCAATTTTATTTTCAAAGATAAAAATAAATTTAAAGTCCAGCTGTAAAAAAAAAAGCTTTAATTATTTTAAAAATGATATGTGGCATATTTTCAATCTGGAAGGATCACGTTCTACGCCACACGTTACCGTTGTATAATTTCTTATTTCTGTAAATAGGGAAACCTTTGACGAAGGCGCAATATGGTACCTCAATTAAATATTACTTAATGAAGATGGATGGAAAAAAACTGAACGGAGATGGTGATTGGAATGGCACAGATCATTTTTAATCGTTGGCAATTGGCATTACAGTTGAACACAGTGTCTAATTGCTTGATGACCATTAAAATAAATATAAAAGCTACATTGAACTGAAGCTGGAATTGCAACTTCATGACTATGAAAGTTACAGCACAGCTTGAAGGGCTTCTTCCTTGTCCATAACCCAGTTAATCCTTAGTTAGGAATATGAAGTCTGAGTATGTAATGATCCTATTGCTTTGGCTAGGAATCATTACAGTGGCCACATCATTTCTCATAAGTGCACAGCATGAGCATGAATTATAAAGACCTATACTTTCTTTAGTGAAAGAAAACAGCTATGGCATTTCAAGATCTATAGCGTGCACTGGTAGGCTTCAGCATATTGAACTAAAAGGAGAAGGACATGGAGGCACAGAGACATCAACCACATCTTCAAGCATTGTGTAACCTTCTTCCACTGTGGGCTCTAAGATGGTATCCTTGTATACACCAAATTGCCACCTTGACGAGCCTCTCCAGCTCTTTATGCTCATTTTCTTGCCTCCTCATCATCCTCTATCAGCTTGTTTATGTTTTTTCCTTATAGCAGTCATAAACCCAATCAGTTAGTATCACTTCTTCATTTTCCCTTTCCATTTCAAGGCTCCTCCTGCAACAGATAATCTCCAGAACATCACCCCATAACTACAAACATCAACCTTTGCAAGCAAATTTGCAACATTCCCTAACCATATTTTGGTGCAACATATCCTCTTGGTCCCTCCTCTCAACTACGGTATGCGTTGAGTTCTATCGTGAGCAGTTTCTGCCAAGGAAGTCCGAAATCCTTGCTGTGAATGGAATCTCATTTAGAAGTATGTTGTGGGCTCAGATCACAGTGGATGCACTGTGTGCTACACTCCTCTCTCATGCAGGTACATGATCCCTCTGAATATCGAACGCAATTGGATTCTTTCTGTTCCAGTTGGGCCTTGCAAACCCAAAGAGAAAAAGAGCCAGTGTTCCATTGCCTCATAAACTCATAGACCAAAGTTTGTTTGCCCCTTCATCACAAAACCCAGCAATCTGACCAAGTTCTGTCATGGGCTCTGGCTATCACTCACCTCTGCTTTAAACTCCTTCTCTGCTCTGTGCCACCTTGTCTCAACTTCTCTCATTGCGACATAGTTGTTGAATGAGGCAATCATACTACTCCCTTTATACACAGTGCCAAAAGCACCTCTTCCAAGTTCTTCCTGGAAACCATTGTGGCTTCTTCCAGGTCTTTAGTACCTAAAAGAACTAGATGCTTCCATAATACTTGATGTGCTAGTAGTAACATTATGCCTTTTCTGTTATGTGGAGAAATCTCAAAGAAATTGCTGCAACAAAGTAAGTTAAGAAACACAGAGCTACCTAGAAGAAGTGCTCCTGCTTAAGACTGAGAGTTTTCTGATTTCTTCCTGTGTTTGATTGGAGAAAGTGGTAGATCTATTAAAGAAGCATCAGATTTTGGTATTCTGATCAGAGCCTTCCCGTATGAATTCCAGTCCTGCCTTCCATGTGAAGAATGGCAGTTCTTCTTCCAGCAGCTCCCCTCTCCAATAAAAAACACCCACCAGATAACAATCATAGAGGCAAGATTGCTGCAGTCACTCTTCATTCATTGGCTGCAATTGCTCAAATTTCTAAGAAGTTGGCCAAAAGTATTAGATAGCTCACTCATAAACACACAAATCTCTGGCTTTGAATTTCCTTGCTGGTCACAACTTTATATTCTGTTTTGTTTACATCCACTCAACTTGTTATTTGGATCTAAAGAAGAAAAGCCAGGTAGGACATCACAAATTGGCCTTCTGTTCGTGCTCAGTCTGCAGTAGCTATTGCAGCCACATGGTCCACTGCCCAAATCACCTTTTGCTTCAAAACAAATGTTTTCTGGCATGGACCAGACAGGCAACCAGGATGTCCAGCTCCCTGTTTTTGGGGGACTTTGGTGAGCATATTGGCTAAAAGACTATTCGAATCGAAGTGTTGCTTGTAGTAGTAATCTCTTATTGGTATAGTGTTCGTTTATGAGCTCTGTCTTGATATTTCCATTCCTCCTAACAACATTGAGGTAAACCTGACTCATGAAACTCTAGTGATAACCAGAATTCATTTCATCAACAGCATCAGAAGTATT